>JADRCH010000702.1:124106-149360 GCA_019843965.1 Rhynchomys soricoides | reverse complement strand
GTGTGTGTGTGTGTGTGTGTGTGTGTCCCCAGTACATGGATAATAATGTCTGGGTGTGCAGAGGAATCTGGCTAGAGTGAGCCGGGATCATCAGTGGGCTGACCTGGGGCTCCATTTTAGAGCACCAAATCCTGACTGACACAGTGTTGGGAAGATGAGTCAGAAGGGCTTAGGAGGGTCATGTGATAACCCTCAGGCTGAGCACTTCCTGCTGGGGCCTACAGTGGAGCTGGGGAGAAGGTAGGCCATCCAGAGCTGGGGAAAATGTCCTTGCCCTGGTAGTGGCTCGTGGGATAAAATGGCAGGCAAACTCAAAAGAGTAAGCCTGGGGCTTCCCAAAATGGAGACATGGCTTGATCAGGAGCCTATCTCCACCTCAGAGCCCCTGTATTCCCTGCCCCAACCTAGACCACAAGCTACATTTTGCTTCTGTACCTACAGGAATCTCAGGAAGGAGAGGGCGAGGAATGGGTGAGAGGGTTGGACAAAGAAGTAGGCCTTGGGACATGGTTTAGGCTGCCCCAGCCAGCAGGATAAAGGACTGGGATGGGAGGGTGAATCCGATAGCACACCAGCAGTGAAGGACAACAATCATCCACCGAGGAAGGCCTCCCAAGTGAAAGGGAGCCATCCTCACCTGAGGCTGAGCTAGCTTGCTGTCCCCTGCCAGACCCAGGCATGGGGTGCTCTTCATAGACTAAATGAATTGAACAGCACACATCAACCCCACACTCACCCAGTACCTCAGTGTCGTCATTCTTCTCTGGATCATCTGTTCCTTGGAGATCCCTGTCTCCTCAGAGTTAAGTCCATGGGATTCCATGGGTAGAGGTAGACTATGGGTTTTCATCTTCGGACCAGAGCCCCATGGTCAACTTTATGTGCTATGCGCAGGTTCTCATAAAACTGAGATAGTCCCATAATGAGCCACTAGCCATGGAATATGAGAATATATCCCTCGGTGACTAGTATTGTTTTACCCCCACCCCCACCCCCCAGTGAATGCATGGGTAAGTGGTTGGGATGTCTTGTATTGCTGCTGCTGCTGCTACAGTCCCTACTGCTAGGTGTGGGGACAACTCTCAGTGGTGGGAGGTTGTTGCTGGTCCATAATGCTTTTGTCTAAGCTGCCCAGGGTGTGGCCCCCCTCTAGTCCTTTGCTCACCAGCCACTTCCATCAGAAGGTCACCAGAAACTCCCACTGGACCATCAACCCAACCAGACAACGTGAAAGCCAGAGTCACTCCAACAGGTCCCTAAAGAGAAATGCTAAACTCTACAGTAGTGGCAGAGGATGAGTTGGTTCGGCATGCTATGGGGTGAGTAAGCTTGTCACGGAAGGCTAGGGGTGACTCCTAGCAGAGACCTGGAGCTGGGTAGCCGGCCGGCGTCAGGGCGGGAATCTACTCAGCTAGAGAGACAGGTTCTGCTAGGGCTGAGAATCCTGGCTACTGCCTTTTCAGGGACCCAGCTGCCAGACCTCACGGACCACTCTGCCAGTCTACACAGCCTGAAGGCACGCATGTTAAAGACCAAATCAAAGGCTGTATGGTGTCTCTGAATCAGCCCCACTCCATCTGTCCCTGCCCACCACTGGATTAGTAGCCTGTCAGAAACTTATGCCTGACTCCTTCCAACTGAGCAGCAGCCTCTAGGCTTCTGCCAAGAGACTCCTCAGCAAACTTCCTTGGGGTCTCTTCAGAACTCATGAGACCAACCACATCAACCTCCTTACCCAGGGCCACCACTGAGGCTCCTCTAGCAAGTCCTTGCCTTCCGAATTTGGCCACCCAGCATCTCCCTTGATTGAGGCTCCACTCCTCAAGATTGGGCAACAGGGTCCTGGGTCGCCCGTGGAACTAAGGAAGCAGTCTGACTGAATCTGGAATCATTGCTACAGGGGGCGGAGGTGAAAGGTCAGATCGACATGCCTCTAAGGGGTTTCCTACCTGCTCTGTTAATTTCTAAAATTTCTTCCTGGGCCAGCGGACATGTGTCACTCTGAGTACTGTGGTGTGGAGAGTTTACGACAGATTTACAATAATTGGGAGATCCCAGCTGTGGCGGCCGTGGAATATGCTTCTTTTTTTTCTTTGGTAGTTTCTGCTTAGCCATGGCTAAAGAGTAGTACATCCCAAAATTGTTCACGATGACGGGCACCGGCATGGCAATGGTCAGCACACCAGCCAGAGCACACAATGCTCCCACCAACATCCCAGACCACGTCTGAGGATACATGTCTCCATAGCCCAGGGTGGTCATGGTGACCACGGCCCACCAGAAGCCGATGGGAATATTTTTAAAGTGTGTGTGCTCACTGGCGCTTGGGTCATTGGGCTGTGCCCCTATCCTCTCAGCGTAGTAGATCATGGTGGCGAAGATGAGCACACCCAGGGCCAGGAAGATGATAAGCAGCAGGAACTCGTTAGTGCTGGCACGGAGCGTGTGGCCCAGGACCCGCAGGCCCACAAAGTGACGGGTCAGCTTGAAGATGCGCAGGATGCGCACGAAGCGGACGACACGCAGGAAACCCAGAACATCCTTGGCAGCTTTAGAGGACAGGCCACTTAGGCCCACCTCCAGGTAGAAGGGGAGGATGGCCACAAAGTCAATGATGTTTAGGGAGTTCTTGATGAACTCCACCTTGTTGGGACAGAAGACAACACGCATGAGGAACTCGAAGGTGAACCAGACCACGCAGACGCCCTCGATGTAGGTGAGGAAGGCCTCCGTCTCCGCTTCCCGGTAGTACCGCACTTGTGTGCCATTTCGAACGTTCTCAATTTCTGTCTTGTTCACGATGGGGTTGAAGCGCTCGTGGGTCTCCAGACAGAAGGTTGTGATGGAGACCAGGATGAAGAAGAGGGAGGCAAAGGCCACATACTGTGGGTGAGAAACACAGGGTGTCAGAGTAAAGGCTTCCCACTCAGAGTGGAGAAACCTGGAGAGTCTTGCAGGTCCAGGCACAGTGGGCCACATCAGGGGCAGGCAATGCACAGAGCCCCTCACACAACCTAAGTTGACATGATTATCCTCCTCAGAGCCTGGGGGTCGGGGAGGGGTAGGTGCTGTTGCTGAGCCTGGACAGCAAAGCCTGCATCCTTGTTCACTTATGGCTCCTTCCTGGCTGCCAGCCAAACACTGATGCTTCAGGGTCCAGCAGAGCCACAGAGGAGAAGGAGCCTAGCTCCGTTAGGGTTGGCTGTTACTAAATATTCTCATGAGAAACAAAAACAAAAGGAAAAAAAAACCCTCAAAAGTTTGTACTGTGTTAAGCCACTGAAATCTGAGGTGTTTGTCTTGGTTGGCTACACTGACTGTGACTCTGGGACTGGCGTGTGCAAAGAGATACAAGGAAGCTGCTGTATTGGAATCTGGCTCCCAGAGGCTGTATCTGTTTCCTTTGACTCCAGTCTGTTTGCTTAAAGAGTGCCCCCACCAACCCCAATCAGCAGCAGATTGCTTTAGCCTTAGTGTGGGTGGACACCCAGTCTGTTTGCTTAAAGAGGGCCCCCAGCCACCCCAATCAGCAGCAGATTGCTTTAGCCTTAGTGTGGGTGGACACAGGCACCCTTCCTCCATTCCAGGGGTGTGCTCTAGGAGTCTCTGTATGGCTTGGTTGGGTTGACCAAGACTATGGGGTCTGGAGCCCAACCTGCCGAAGGGTCTGGACACCAAGAACTAAGTGGATCTTCCAAACCACGTTCTGGGCTGAAGGTAGGGAGGAAGAAAAGAGCAGGAAAGAGAGCTCTTGAGAACACCAGCAGTCTTGGGAGGCCATGTTGCATGCTATCTGAGCCCACAGACAGGAGAGACCTGGGCAAGCTGCTTGTTACGGTGCACTGGCATCTTGTTGGTTTAAGAGCAATGTGGTTCTTGGAACCTTTGCTCAGGGGCTCCTCTCAGATGCAACCCGTTTGCATCCTTCCTCCTTTCTTTCCTTCGGCTCTCATGCTGCACGCTCACCCATCTTGCTTCTAGTCAAGCACCCGCCCAGCTATCCACGCCTCCTTCCTTCCTTCGATCCCCTCCCTCCCTTTCTCCGATTTGAACTGTCCCCCTCCTTCCTTCTTCTGTTCCCCCTTTCCCCGCCCGCCCACCACTGAGCAGTCTTCAGTTCCCCCCTCCATCCCTTCTTCCCACCACTCTTCACCAAGCACCAGCACAGAGATACTGCTTCTCTCCCCCTCTCAGGGAGTTCCCTGTTCAGCTCAGGAGGAGCCGTACACAGACCCCCTGCAAGGCAGTGGGTTGAAAATATGAGCCCCTCCGCCCCTCAACGCATGTGGGGCTGGCAAAAGCCGAGGGAGGTAGGGCAGAGAAGAGGTCTTCTGACTCCAGGAAGCTCTTCTCTCGGGATCCAGCTCTTCCAGACCTGGGATGCGTGGAGGACAAACCAGGAAAGCAGAGAGGCAAGAGGCAAGTCAGCCACATTAGACCCCAGTTCACACAGCGCTGCAGCCTTTCCCAAGTCCCCACATCCTTGGAGCAAAAAAGAACACCCTCATCTGCTATGTATTTGGATCTGGACTCCCCCGGGCCTCCCTTAGAGTTTGGCCGTCACAGCCTAGACTCCCTGACAGTGACCCTTGCCACAGCCATTTCCTCTGCATCCTCTCCTCAACAGGGCCATTGCTATCAAAGCTGGCTCTAGGCTTCAGTCTCTGCCACATGGCTACTGGTCCCAGAGCTGCCCCTGCCAGCTGCCACATCACCCACAGGGAAAAGCTGAGAGTCCCCAGGTGAGACACAAGAATCACCATGCTCTGGACGTGCTTGATTTCTCAGGGTCCTCAACCTACATGTATCTAACATGTTGGCCACATGGACCTCTCTGCCAATTCTGACCAAAATGTCTCACCACTGTTGTGATTTTACACCCAAAGTTCTTTCTTCCAGAGAGACTTCTGACCATACACACTCTGTGTGGAAAATCCCATGCATCTTCAGTGCCCTGTTAATAGCTCTTCCCCTGGGGTGAGGCTGCCATTGGCAGCTGTGGTACCCAGAAGGCAGCTTGCCAAGGCACTCTTCAAGGAATCTCTACAACCACACAGGGAGGCCACGAGGCTGTCTCCAGTGATGGCTCGTTAGTGTTTGCAAAGGCTCAGGAGAATAGCTCAGATAGGGCATTGATCTCCCAGGAGTCCCACAAGCCACCAGAGATCCCTTACAATACTGATCTTCGTAGGGACATGGAGGTCCAGGGAAAAGGCCAGATAACGTTAGCACAGAGAAGTTGAGGAGATGGTTGGGAAAGTGCTTGCCATGCAAGCATGGATCCTGGAATTCATCCCCAGAACCCATGTTTTAAAATAAAAGCTGGAGAGGGAGAGGTGGCTCAGCAGTTAGCACTACTTGCTGCTCTTTCAAGAGCCTCGAACCTACGTGGTGGCTCACAACATCTGTACCTTCAGTTCTAGAGAATCCAATGGCCTCCACAGGTACCATGTATGCACATGGCACACATACATACATGCAGACAAATGCTTGCACACATGAAATACAACTGAAGTCAATCATTAACAAGAACAAAAAGAATCAAGTGTGGTGGCATGTACTTGGAATCCCAGAGCTAAGGGGCAGACACAGGTGGGCCTCTGGAGCTCACTGGCCAATCACTGTAGCTGAACCGGTGAGCCAGAGTCCAAGTGAGAGACCCTGTCTCCAAAAAAAAAAAAAAAAAAAAAAAGAGAGTAACTAAGGAAGATCCCAGAAATTAATACAAGCAACACACACAAGATTAGCACTGGAAAACCCATGCTTATCAAGGTGCAGCCCAGGCTCCACTACACAAAGAGTGGAGGCTGAAGGGTGGGAAGCAAGAGCCAGACTAGAGCCAGACAGAAAGACTCTATCAGGAAGGGCCCTGGTAGACTCCCTGACATCTGCCTTCTCAGCCTCTGCTGTCACAAGGTCAAGCACAGGGTCCTGAAGACCTCTGAGTCCATGTGGATCCTTTCTGGGCTATGGAAGAAGCAACTTCTGGAGTGCTGAGACAGCCCCATGTTCCATTATGCTTAGAGGCTAGCAGGAGAGCAGCCAGAGCCTAGGTAAAGCCAAAACAGCTCCTCCCTTTGCCAGACCCAAGGTGAGGAGGAGGGAGGGAAAACTACCAAAGTTCCAGGACCTACTATGTACACTATCTTGGTAGAACAGGCAGTCATATCCCTACTGTGTCCAAAAGGAAAGGCAGGAACATAGGTTTGGGGACCAAGCCAAAAGCTTCAAAGAGAGTAAGGGAGTTGAGATAGGCCAGGCTTATCAGCTCAAACAATAAGCTCTCTCACCACCAAGTTGCCTGAGCTTTCCTGAGAAGCCAACCCTGGAACAGATGTTGACTATGGCCCCCTCTTCCAGACCCCCTAAGAGTAGGCCATGCTATCCCATGTAACTGATGAAGGGCAGAGGTGACTAGACTCAACTAGACAGGATCCAACTGTGTAGATCCTAGGCCTTGGTATCCAGACTCAGTAGCTCTGGAGCGGAAGCAGCCCTTTGAGGATGGACCAGTGATGATAGGATCCTTGGGTAGTCAAGCCTGCATCCTATGTAGCCTGCAGCCTTTGCTGAGACCCTGGTAGAAAAGACCTCATAGTATTCAGTATTCAGAGAACACGGCTAAGACCAGGATGGAGCAGGGAATGGGGTGGACGACACACACAAGCATGGTGATCATTGACCCCAGACAAGGAGGCAAGCTCTTTCTGATAGGCCCAGGACAGCAAGTTTCAGAGTAATGCTGGGGTTATCATCCACAGGACAAGTATTGGGACCTGTGCCCTATATGGTCACCCACAGACCATAAACTCAATAACCCAGAGTACACACTTAGCTGATATCCTAAGCTCAAACACAAGTGCATATGTGTAGAGAATATAGCTCAGTGCCTGGACACACACAGAAGACAAGAGTCAACCCACAGAGACCTCACACCAACCTGCCACACTCTGGTAGTATGTGCACAGACAACTCATGTGTGCACACCCAGAGCAGCACATGGAGTAGTGGTGGAACCACACAGCATACAACCCTTATTCCTACCTGCACACACACACACACACACACACACACACACACACACACACACACACACCAGGCACTTCAACCCAGCCACTCAGCCTCTGGCACCCTCCTGGCAGTTTCCGCTCAGCTTTCTGCCTGTCTCCACCCGCTAGGGGGCGACTGACTTTCCCACAGCTCGGGCAGTTCCAGTTCCAGTCTGTCTTGTCTCTCTGCCTCCTCAGCCTTCCCTGCCACCCTCAGACTGCCATTCTGTGATGGGGGCTCCGTTATCCAGCCCTTTCCCAGAGCAGCTGAGCCCCACCATAGTCAGGACCAGGTCAGCTGATCCCTCCTGTGACTGTGACGTGAGGAGGAAGAGCTCTGTCAGGTAGTCTGGAGGTAGCTGTTCCCAAACCTGGCCAGTGAGGTGGCTGCCTTGTAAAATTCAGGACACTCAGCTGCAACTGCTTGATGGTGCTACACAAACACAAGCTGGTAGTTTCTGGCTCTTTTTATTTATTTATTTTCCCTAGAACCAAATCACAAACCATGAGACCCACCAATTGTGTTCTAGAAAGTGGTAGCCATAGCAACAGAGCAAGGCATCCCATTTCTATGGTAACCAGGATGGTGAGGCTGTTGGCTGTAAAGTCAGACAAACCTACTAGGGATCTGTTGACTTAAGATGTTTTAGAAATCACCAGGTTATTTTTATCACAGCCCCATCCCTGAAACCATAAATCGGAAAGGCAACCTACTATCTATTGAAATGACCAATATGTGCTATGTCTTTCAATTATGAATTATTTATGCCACGCTTGCCGTTAGAAAATTGTGCTTGCCTTTCAGAGCTGTTCAGGGGTTCACTGTAGGGATCTGTGTTCCTGCCATCTGCATTTCAGGAACAAGCTCTGGTTGGAACACGCTACAGTGACTGACATGATGTTCGGCCACTCACTTGCTGTGTGACCTTTCCCTCTCCCCTCCCTCCACCACGAAAGTGAGAGCTTCTCTTTCTGAGGTTCTGAGGAGACAGAGATTGCAGGCAGTAGGAACTCACAGTGGTTTATCAGGCCCATGGTCCAGGCTTCAGGCTCCCAGAATCTGCAGGTCAGCTTTTCTGCCTAAAGGAATCTGCCCCATGATGGTGCACAACCCCCATCGAAGTCAGTGATGCAGAGCAGACGGGACGGCCAATTATCTTAAATAAATTGTCAGCTGAGTTGGCTTTAGAAACTGAATTAGTCCCATCTGGACTTCTTTAGGTTGGGTATACCCACAGTGTTCAGGACTACAACCTTGGGGAGCTTGAATCCCCTCTGTTTGTTTTATCTACAGCCTCCAGCACTAAGCCCAGAGAGGTCCCAGGGCCCTGCTTGGTCCTGCTTGCGCTCCTGCTCCCTACCCCTCCCCTGCTGGCACCTGCTCAGGGAGCAGTAGGTGGAAGGAGCTCCCTGCAGGGCTCTGAGGTGGTATGAGCTGGGAGGGTGTGTGCACGGCAGAGTGCGCCCGCGGAAGCCCGTCTGGAAAGTCTGTGTGCTGGGAAAGGCATCCAGGGAAGCACCGTGTAACTTTGTAGCTGGCTGTGTGCATGGGGAAAATGTCACTAGTGTGTGTGCATTCTCTCCAGGCTCAGGGAGAATTAAGTGGCGGCTGTGTGCAGTTTATAATTCCTGCGTGTTGGAGAAGTGCACTTGGGAAGACCTGTGTGAGGTACATGGATGCATCTATGTGGTATTGAATGCATGTATATACACACACACACACACACACACACACACACACACGGTGTGAGATGTGCATGAGTGTGCACATGTATGGCTCATGTGTTGTCTGTGGTGTGTTTGTGTGTAAGGGGAGGCACGTTGTAGTGTGATGTACATGGATAGACTATCTCCTGGAGCGATCAGAGTGAGTTTGGAATGTCAATAACCACGGGGAGATTCAGCTCAGAATCCACACCAGAAATTGTCACTCACACTCCAGTCCAAGAAGAAAGAGACCAGACAATCACGAGTGGAGGAATGCCCTGGAGCCAAACCAGCAGAGAGGCATGGCTGAACATAGTGCAGACTCTTTTTCTGAGCACTTTGCCCCCACACACCAGGATTCTCAATCCAGAGCTGGGCCAGCATCAGGAAAGGACCTCATAGAAGTCAGAAGCCAGGACAGATACCACCACTCACGGCCCTGTCCTTGGTCATATCCTATCCAGGCCGCAAGGACAAAAGTGCTACAAAGCCCTAAGGTGGCAGAAGCTGTCACATGCTTTCGTCTCAGATGAATCTTGTACCCTCACCCTTTGGACTATATTAAATCATAACATGCATAAATCCCTAAAAGGCTGCTTTATCTGCCATGCCATTGAACTTATGGTGTCCTGAGCTGATTTCTACTCAGAACTGTAGAAATGTGGATCTTAGAAACTCAGGACACTGAGACAGAGGTGACCTGTAAGGTCTTCTGTGAAAAGCCACCCTTTGTGCAGGAAGGCAGACGGAGGCACAGCCAGGAACATGAGCTGCCTGAGGCAGAGGGGCTTTTGAGAAGAGCAGAGACAGGACCCATGATGCCTGAGGGGTCACACGAGGCTCTGGCTTGGGCTTCTTATCCCGATGAGCTCTGGGCCTTTGCTCAGGCAATGCCCTGCCATGCCTCCCTCTTCCAAGCCTTTTGGTTCCAAGTGCCCCCTCCTTCTCTGCCCTGGGCCAAGAGCAGCTCAGGTCCTTCTGTCAAAGGAGGCAGCAGCTGAGCAGAAATTACATGACCTTGAAGTCAGCCAGCCTGAATTTTAGTTCCAGTCCTACTGGGTGGCCTTGGATAGCCCCTCGCTCCTTTCCTGGTGACAATGACAGAACGAGACTGCACACAGGGACTAGTGAGATGTCTCGTCAGGTAAGGGCACTTGTCCATCAGGTCTTACAACTTGGGTTTGATCCCTGGAGTACACATAGTTGCAGGAGGAAACTGACTCCTTCTGACCTCTACATGCAAGCTGTGGCTCACATGTGCACATATGCCATAAATAAGTAAATGCAAAGAGGGGGGAGGGAAAGGGTGGAGAGAGGGGGTACTAGGCCAAACGAAAGCAGGAGCGATGGGACATTCAGATGTGTTGTCAGCCCTGCCCAACCCACCCAGCTCACCATCTACCTGGACCATTCACCATTGCCCACTACTCAGCATCAGAAAAGCATAGTAGCTGACAGCCAGGGAAAGGAGGCTATTGATCTGGGGGTCACCAGGGGAACTGAGACACAAAAGACCACCACTATTCCTCAGAGGACCAAGTCTACTCTCAGACCAAGGCCACTTCCTATCTGGATGATTAGCACAGTGACCAAGTCATAGAGGTACATAGTCTGATGAGGCTAGCCTTGGTCCTAATGTCAAGCTGTGTGCTTAAGGCACAGCCTGCGGGATATTTGACAAGCTAGGGCAAAGGGCTCCAGGAGTTAGCAACAAGGACAAACGGGTGAACTCAGACTCTGTGGGAGTGTGGACAGAGAACTGGAGATAGAGCCCTTTCAGGGAGGAATGTGGTGATGGGGGGAGGGGGGGACAGGCTCATGTGACCAGGACGGCAGTGGAGACTTTGAGGAGACTGAGAGAGCAGATGTGAAACTGCAGAGCCCTGACCCACCCAGGAAGGAGTCTTGGCTCAGCAGGTATGGACAAGAGCGGAGATGTTCTTTTCATTGATGACCCAGGTGGCTTGGAGGCCCCCAGGTCCACTTGGCATTTGGGATTCCTGAGGCAAGACGAGACTGGCACTTCACATAGCTCTAGAAAGCACCAGAAGAGAGACTGGAAAGCAAGCCATCTGAGACAGCAGGGGCCTGGGGATGGCTTCCATCCAGCACAGAGTTCGAAGCCCAGCTCTGCCACGTATAGTCTGATAGCAGGGTGGTAACCTCTGGGAAATTTAGTTCTAAGGGCCTTAGACTGGAACAGTGACAAACACACTTCAGGAACTAAGATGCAATTGAGGGGAACAGAGGAAATACCCTGAGGCCTGGGACTTGCCAGATTAAGGGTGGAATTATGGGGTTCAGAAATCACCCAAACTCCAGTTCCTGCTCTGTAGAACAAGAGTCAGTCTGCAGTTTCTCTGCTCACACAGTGTTTAAGGTTTTGCTTTTGTTTTTCCCAAATTACCAGAGAAGGGGGAGAAGAGCTACAACAGCTAAAGGGAGAGGTTTTTTGCTCCTGAATTCTGTTTGCCACCTGTCTACTAACTACAGATCAGCAGCAGGAGACAGCCTTCTACTCATGAGAGCTGAAGGCACAGTCCTCACGGCCTGTACCACATGGATCACATGGATCCAAGGCCCAGCACTGAGGGGCCTAGTTCTCAGAGGATGGAGACCCAACGCCCCAGGAGATACCAGCTTTCTGCACTGAGTGCCTGACTTGGGTCTGGGAGAACTCGGATTTGGGGTGAAGAACAAACAAGGACGCAGTGTAAGTGGGGACTGAGCCATAGCTGCCTGTGAATTTCTATCCCAATTTTTAGCCAATGGGTCTCTAGTGGGCCTTGCTTTTCTGGTGCTTTCCACTGGCATAGAAAGTTCTGCCAACCCGGCAAAGCATTCTGTTTGGAGGAGCATGAGGTCTCTGGGGAAGGATCCTGACCCTAAAGTCTCCGAATTCTCAGTGGTAGGTCAGTCCCCACTCTGCCCTATAGCCCCACGCTTCCCTGCATGTCCTCAGCTCCTGTAAGCAGCCAGATGGGCACAGCCATGTGACATAGTCATCATGGTCGTGTCCCTGTGAGCCCATTAGACGCTCCAGTATGGCTCCAGCCTTTGTCAGACAGAATAACAGAGGCATCAGGCCGATCTTACTGTGTCCCCATGTTCAGAAGAGGCCTTCAACGCTCTCATGGAAAGCATACTGAGACACAGGCAGTAGAGGCAACAGGTGGCCTGCTCTCTCACCTCCAGTAATATGTCAGACTCAGAAGCACACCAGTGTCCCACATGGGACCTTCCTCGGACACCAGGACAAGTGTGTCTACCTGTGTATGCGCTCCTCTGCTTGCTCCGAGAGGCATGAGTCAGCGGCCCTACTGACTGCCTGGGAGCCCAGCTAACTCTTTACTGGTTTTATCTGTTTTCTCTGGAGCTATGTCTTACACACCTCACACTTTTTCTAGATAAAAAACCCAAACCACAGACTGGAATAAGATAAACAGGAACAGGATTCCCCAGATCAGGAAGTAAGGAGTCCCCTGTAGGACCTCCAGAGGGGGCATGAGTGATCACCTCTGCAAGTGAACCTGCAACAGATGTCTCTGTTGGTGACCACCTGCAGCAGGTCACTGACACAGCCACTCACTCGGCCTTTGAATACCTCCAAGAGAAGTATTTATCTCTTGTTTAAATCCATCTCCACTCCTTCCTCTCCAGCACCGCCCTCTGGAGCGGACAGAACAGAGTGACAGCCTATACTGGGAGGTGCTGGGATCTAGGTGAACTGGCCACCTTTCCACCTTCCAACCAGGCGTCCTCCACACTCCAGCTTCGAACCTCCTCAAACCAGCTCAGGCTTGCTGATGCTAAGCACCCACAATAGGTGGCCAGGGCTGGCATATGCTGCCCCCATCCCTGCAGCCACTTCAGTCACAGTGGTACACAGCTCTATTGGACATCATCATCCTGCATGCTCACGGAGCACAGAGCTCGTCATTTCTCTCTAGGAAACTTTTTAACCCCTATTTTGCAGAAAAAGAAAATTTAGATCCCGTGTGTCCCTGAGACACGAGCACCTAAGATGTGGCAGGCAGGGTTTGAAAACAGCTTTCTCAAAAAACTCTGGACCTCTCCACTTACTCTTTCTACCTCGTCTTCACACTTACCCCCAGTCGCCCTTGAAGGAAGGAAGACATTAGTCTTTCCATAACAGTGGCAGTGGCTGCAGCTTTCCACCATTTACTATCTTCCCACTTTGGATCTCATGTGAACAACGACAACAACAACAACAACAACACACACACACACATCAAACAAACTAGGTCATTACCAGTGTAGTTTCAATTGTCCCTGTTCTGCATAGGAGAAAGCCGAAATCCTGAGCTCCATGGAAGAGGTAGAAAAGGAGTTTATCAGGAACCCACTGGGAAAACTTGCTCCAGTGTCTACTTTATGTCATATGGAACACTTGTTGGGGGGGGGGGTGAGCACACACGCTCACTTGTGTGTGTTTGGGGGTGTGGAATAAGAGGCTATTCCAGGACAGCAGGCACAGAGAGGGCAGTGGGTGTTGGGGCCACTGGTGAGTGCTCCCAGCCTGTGAAGGATACTGAATAGGGGAGCAAACATAGATGGCAGCTGAGCTGGTCTTTGTTAAGCAGCTATGCAGAGAAAGATTTTCCTACCTATGGTGACAAGGGCCCACAGGGGAGTGCAAGGGTATCCAATGGGCCTTTGTCAAGCCCTGGGGCTAGAGTGGCTTCCAAGAGGAAGCACTGGTGTGCACAGAGGCCACGGGATGAGCACAGAATGCAGCCGGTTTCCCCAAGGGTTCCCCCTGAGGTTCTGGCACTACCAGCTGCTCTGGCCTACTCACTCAGTCTCTTCTGGTATAGTTTGTGGGACCCCATGGCCCCCGGATAGCCTTCCCACTCCTTCTACACACCATGCACCCAGCCTCACACTTGACGGATGCCTGGCTCCTCTTCCCCATCTTCCCATCAGCCCCTGCCACACACATAGGCTGATTCAGTTCTGACTCTAACCCCGTTTCCCATCAGGAGAGCATCACACAGCACACCCCCGAAGGCCTCCTTCCAGCCCAGCTCTTCCCCTGAATACAGGTCTCCTGCACCCACCTCACTGGCATCCCCAAGTGGTGTTCTAGTAACTCACTCAAGCTTAACCTGGCAGCTAAACTCCCGAGCACCCGCCACCCCCGCAGGCTTCTCCAGCTCCATCCTTCCAGGACGTTCTTGCCAAAAATCTCACAGTCGTCCTCAGCATCTCTCTGTCTCACTTCACATTTAATCTGTAAGGGAATCCTGA
Organism: Rhynchomys soricoides; assembly: GCA_019843965.1. Classification (NCBI taxonomy): domain Eukaryota; kingdom Metazoa; phylum Chordata; class Mammalia; order Rodentia; family Muridae; genus Rhynchomys; species Rhynchomys soricoides. The sequence goes on along the minus strand of JADRCH010000702.1, from coordinate 135,333 downwards.
TGGTTCCGCTTAAACCCAGTCCCTCCTCTGAGCCCTCCACACCGCCAATGCTGCCACCCACGCCCCAGCCCACCGCACGCCATTACCTTCCCATGGCTTGTGGCCACTGTCTCTGGACTCATCTCCTGTTTCCCACATGGCTGCGGCACACACTCAGCTGTGTCAGTTCTCTGAAGAGGGTGCAGCAAGGGCTCCCATTTCTTCTGTAGGAGACGCCCTGCTTGATCTGAGCTCTTGTCCCCTTCCAGCCTTCCTTCCTACTAAGATGCACGTTGCCCTTCCTGCCTACATCTGCATCCTTAGACATGTCCCTCAAACACGTTGGATACATGTCTGCCGTGGGGCCTTACATCAGCTGTGCCCTCTGCCCAGGACACCCTTTTCTCAGCATCTCTGTGGTCTGTTCCCTCACCATTCAATGAGGTTAAAATCGGAACCGGTCACTCCACAAGCTGACCTTCCTCCTTCTTTTCTCCCAGGGTACTTGTGGACCATCTTACACCAGCACCCGAGCTTCACTGAGATACGATTTACATATAATAACATTCACTCACATTTAGAGTCCACCTGGATGGGTGTTAGTGATTCACACGCTCTCAGTTCTCATAAGGATGCAAGGTCTAGGCATAGCTCGTTCTATAAATCTTGTCTGGCTCTGCCTCAGGGTCCAACCAAATTTTCTAATTAGTAAGAGAAAGAAGAACCCTTCCTTAAACCATAAAGCACCATTTCCCATCTGTACAGAGGTGGTCACGGGCACACACACCTCCTGACCTGTGGGCCTCAGTCCTCTGTCTGCATGTTGGGCACAGCTTCTCCCTTCAGCCTTCTAAAGAAGTGAGCCATTGCTCCTATCTACACATGCCACGCACACAATCGTGGGTTCAAGGTACACTCAGCCCCCACATGTTGGACAATCAGTAGGCTTAGGGGCTAAGAGCAGACCCAGGTCTGTATTGGCAATTGGGGTGCTCACTGACAGCACACCTGTGTACAGTGACAGTAGGCACAGCCCCTTTCATCTCCTTGACAACGGGGACAGCTGCTACACAAAGACCTTAGTGTCTATCTGACACAAGCATGGCATGTATCACCCATGGAGGTGGACACAAGGTGACCATGGTACCTTTCCAGAGAGGATGCCGGTCACAGAGGCACAGCCGGTCTGTGCTGTTGTTTAATGGCATCTGGTCCATCTATGGGACAGAACAGCAACAGAGGAGGGAATTCAAAGCCTGAATACAGGTGCAAGATCGAGGACTTTGAAATCTGGGCACCGGCACCAGAATCTGGGGCGCACAGGGAGATGCTGAGACCATGTCTATTCCCAGCATCCTGAGATCACTCAAGGTGAGGAGAGACATGGGCTGTGTGACTCCCAGTGCCACCCACTCCAGCCCCACCCCACACCCAGGCCTGGCCCAGCCAGTCTGGGCTTTAAAAAGCATGAGGAAATGTCACTTTCCTTTTGAGGAGGTGTGAAGGGAGGAGATGGCCTGGGTAGTTTAACAGTCGGTTTATTCAAAGGTTGGGAACAGTGACAGCCAGTGGCAGTGTCTCCAAATCCTGAAGCTTGTTTTGTACCCAGACTGGACCCAAGTTCTTTCCTCAGCAAATGCAAACATGCCCTGTGCCAAGCCAGAGGCCCCAGCCTACCCTACATCAGCACCAGGGTCTGTCAGAACCTGTGGGATTCCAGTGTCTACCCAAGATAGGACCAGGAGTTGGCCAGAGTTGGTTCTCTCTGGGTTTGGGGTCTAGCATCCAGCTGCCTGGATGTTCAGGGGCTGCTGCTTGAACAAGCACCACCCACTCTGACAGGCTGGCTCTTGGAAGCTGCCTGGGTTCTGCCACAGACTGCTGACTGTTTGGTCTGTGATGGACAAATGTGGGTGGACACCTCCTGGGAGGAGAAAGCTCAGAGGACCCCCTTTGATGCATCATTCAGACATTCATTCAGTCATTAAAACAGTCTATTGACTGAGCACTTACTGCGCACTGGACATCACAAGACATAAGCCCCTTTGGAAATAGCGTCTTTAGATAATGCTTCCAACACAAGGTCAGATACACAGTAGGTAAGTATTGGCAGTGACACCTTCTGAGCCACACCCACACCCACCTTACATCCCTTGTGTTGTATCTCCTTCGGCCCTACACTGACTCTAAGGTCCACTCAAAGTTGTGCTGTCTCCCACCCCCATGCATGTGTTGTATGTGAGCATGCACGTCCACATGTGCCAGGGAGGTCATAGAAGGGCATTCAGTGTCTTGCTTGCTCTTTTGTTCTCCTTGTTCTCTGGAGATGGGGGTCTCTCCCTGAGCTTAAAGCTACACTGGCAGCCAGAAGCATCAGAAATCCTTCCATCTTCACCTTCCCTAGAACTGGTACAAGCTGCTTGTGTGGCCACACCCAACTTTGTGCCAGTCTGGGGATTCAAACTCAGGTTCTCCTCCTTGCACAGGAAATGCCACAGAGGCATTTCCCTGGTGGCCATGGTTACCTGCTCAATTTTACAAAGGAAACTGAGGCTCAAAGACACCAAGAAAGTCACCCATGATCATATAACCTGGCAGCAATGACATAGTAAGGACTAGAAACTCAGATTTTTTTCTGGCTCCACAACATCTGCTTTTGATCACACTCCCATCACAAATAGACATTTTACTGAATGGATGGGTTGTTGAGGTAACACTGTGTGTGTCCATGTGCTCATGGCCACCACTGTGTGTGAGTGTGGGAGCATGTGTGTGTGGCTGTCTGGGTGTCTGCGTGTGGGGCTCTTTTATAGAAAGGCTTTCCCTTGTTGTCTTGGTCTTGTGTGTGCAGGAACTATACTTAGTCACAGCCGTGACTGTAATGAGCAGTTAGCTGCACACCAGGCACTCACTGGGACCTGGTTTCCCAGGGAGACTGCTGGGGCCAGTGTATATGTATGTGCGGGGGGTGCAGCATAGTGCTGGGGAATGCTAGAACAGAGCTGGGGGGTGGCTGGGGCTCACATCACTGTGCTTTGTGCAAAGGAACAGCCTTAGCTCCAGCTGGAAAAAGCCTGTTCCAGACTGCAGCCCCAAAGCCTTCAGGCAAGTCCTGTGAAGCTCACTGATTGGCCATCCAGGCCCACAGTCCCTTTATTGCCCTTGCCAGGTAACTTGAATAAGTCCTGGGTCACTGCCAGACTCTGGGGATGTTGGGGGAAATGGCAGGAAGATGGTAGAGCTTAGTCTAAGCTCTGGTCCTCAGGAAGACCTCATTCTCTGTGCCATGTCCCTTGCCAGCAAAGCTCACACTGCCTTTACTACCCTCGAAGGCTGGTGACCAGGAGAAAGGAGAAATAGCCCCACCACCACCGCCACCACCACCACCGCCACCAAATGAAATCATAGCATTCTCACTGTGGCCAGACAACATCCTCCATCCACCTTCCAGTGGCTGTGGGGAGGTGGACCTGACTAACGCCAGGTGCTCCTCCCACCTTCCCAGGTTGATCCGGTTTTCCCTTCCCAGCGAAGACCTCTTTCTTCTGCGGGTGGGCCAGGCCTTTGAGATCAACCTCCAACCTTAGCTCTTAACCTTCTTAGTCCACCTCTGAGTCCACCTCAGCCTCACTTCCTGCATCTGCGTGCTTCAACGATCTCCCTTGAAGTCCTCAGCTTTCAAGGCCTGTTCTCTAGGATGTGTTCATGTGATGGGAGGCAGTACTTGCTCATTAGCCTTGGAGGCCAGAAACAGAAATATATCCATTTGGACAGCAGGAAGCCAGATGTCTTCCTCTGACCTCTGTGCATGCGCAGAAGACTGAGTGCACACACACACGCATATGCACCCTGCAATACACTCTCATTGACTCAGCTGCCCATTTGTCCACCCTGTCCACACACCTATTCCTCTGTCCATCCATCTGACCACTTACATGCATCTTCCCACTAATCCACCCATTTACCCATTCACCCAGCTGTCTGTCCATCTGTCTGTGTACCCCTCCTTCTCTCCATTCATCCCTGCACTCACACATTTATCTCTTCATTCATTAATTCTTTCCTCTGTCACTCATCTGTCCATCTGACACGTCGTTCTTGACCATAGGACCATCACATCCCACAGCAAGAAAGAACTCAGACTGTCCCAGCTGCAGATTTCCGTAACTTTCAAAATAAGACCTGGGTCTCATCTACTGATCACCAACTTGGTGACCTTAGACAAATAAGTTAATCTCTCTAGACCTTCCCCCACCCCTTCATCAATAAAATGGGCAGGATGTCAAAGCCTTCTAGCTTGCAAGACTATTTGGAAACACACCATGTGGACAAAAATCTATTGATTTCCTGGTCTATCCAGGCACTCCATGGTCTTAGGTGTACTTTGTATCTTTGTGGGTTTCTGTTGAGTCCAAGAAACATGTACCCCAGTATTTAGAGAGCTTGAGAAAGGAACGGTTCTCTGGGTGCACTGAGGATAGCCCAGTCTGTTCCAGGAGTAAAGCCTGGGAACTGTTCCCCAAGGGAGGGGAAACCAAAACTTGCCACCAAGGCTACATCCATTTCACAAATGAAGCAAAAACACCCTCATCACAGGAAAGAGCAAGCAAGGGCAGGCAGGGAGGCTGGGAACTAGAAGAGGAGCTTGTGAGGGAAGGGTGGGTGGGCTGCCAGAGCCAATACACAGGATTCCAAGGGTAGCCCCCAGGCTTCCGAGAAGGCTGAAGATACTGGAAGCCACCATGTGCCCTAACTCCCAGGCTTGCATTCAAATCCCCAGACTGAGAGAGAGAAAAAATACATCTGCCTGGTGACAGCCAGGCCTCAGGAGACACAACTCCTGCTGCCCAGAAGGGAAGCCAGGGCCTGGCATTTCTGACCTTTGTGCCACTAAATATATCATTGGTGACGGTGGTTCACGGCCCTGAGGCTGTGAGGCCACCAGGCTTGTACATTCTGTATCTCTTGGCTCAACCAGGGCCTCACTGTATATACTGAAGAATCTAAGTGCAGGCCTAGTGGGTGCTGCCAGATCCTGCCCTTAGTAGGTGCTAAGGGGCTTCCAGGAGCCAGGCCAGGGGCCCTTCTCCTCACATGCTCACCCCACCATAGGAAGCAAACTCCTATTCAGATGTCATCTGCTCACCTCCGTACTATGACAGAAAGGATACCACAATCCAGCCCTGGCCATGGCCCAAGGCCTTTCCTCTCACCCCGTCTATCCCCAACAGCACTTCTTTGTCCTTGACATGGTGGTCTCCTCACACACGGCCTTACTAGGACCCATGTTGTCTCCCTAAAATCCTCTTCCTGCTGCCGATTACACCGGGCTCTCAAACCCCACTAAGTATGCCTTACAGCTAAGGAAATGAAGACCCAGAAATGTACTGGCTTGGCACCAGTTGTGTGGGATTCTTAGGAGCCAAGTTAGGGATATCCGTTGCTCCTGAGGCAGCACCCTGCACAGGGCTCACCTTCAGCAGATGACAGGAGCCCAGCTGTGGCCCTCACTCCAGGGCTCCGGCTGACTCGCCTTGGCTCAGCAGGTAGCCATGTTCCTCACAGTGGCTCAGAAAGTCCCCAGGGTTGAACATACTAATTCATCTTTAATGAGTGAGATATTGTCCCTGGTGTGCAGCTGTGGTCTGAAGTATGTCTCCAACCCTGATCTGGCAACGAGACTCAAAGGGGGCTCCTCTACCACCTAAGAGGGCAGGGAATGTCTTTAGGGAACCGTCCTACCCAGCAGGCCTGGGGTTCCATGGAAGACACTCCTTAGGTTTGTGCTCTAAGAATCACCAAGGCTGGTGACTTCAGAACACAGCTCACAAGACACCTTCCTGAAGAAATACTGAGAAGGATCTAATTTGTGCCTGGCCTGGCCACTCGAATTCTGAGGAGCTCATATCTTTCTTCTTTCTCCCACCCATGAGCCAAGCTAGCTAAGTACTGCAGGGGTCACTCAGCTGCTGCTGTGCAGATCCAGGATGGACCCAGGCTACTGAGGCTCATCACCTTTCCTTAGCCACCTTCATGGAGCACACACAGCAGTGGGGAGCTTATAAGCAGCTGTGGAGCTGGAAGCACGTGTGTGAGCTTCGTGACCAGGACCCCTCACTAACTTCCCTCTGGTTTCACACCCAGCTCTGGAGCCAGTCCAACTTCTCAGTCTGATGGCAGCTAGACATGGCTGGTCTTCAGAGAGAAGACAGAAGTCACCCTACAGCCAAGGAGGAGCTCCCTTCCGTGAAGAGCCAGCCTGTGTGGGCTGCTGTGGCCATGGAGGGGAAGGGGGAGGTCAGAGGAGGGAGCTCTTGGGTTGGCAGGCTTGGGGAGGACACCAAGGGAGGACCCTCACCCCTGCCACCCTGCAGGAAGTCGTCTGTGGGGGAGCACAGCACTCTCTGACCTGCCACCGTCCCCTGGCCCTGATATTCCTGAGCCCCTGCACACACCTGCTGCTCACAGAGTTCGTACCTCTAGCTCGCTCTGCTGCCCAGCTGCCATGCCACCCCCTCTCACATTTCCTTCAACACCACCTCTGCTAACATTGCCATCTCTGTGGCACTGGTCCCCTGGGACATGGTGCACATCCGCTGTTTCCTTTACAGTTTCTCACACTGGGATGTAAGGTTCCAAGGACACCAGTGTCTGACGGTTTTGTTTCTGGCTCGATTCCTAAACATGATTCCTAGCATGGACAGCAGTGCCCACCACACAGTAGGTGCTTCTTGATATCTGCTGGATAAATAAATGAATAAATACAGAGTACTAACTGTAGCCAGGGGAGGTTCTCTATGTGCAGGTGAGATGCTGGAGTCCCTTCCTCTACCGCGGAGGAGAGAGGGGAGCAATCGGATGCTCTAGGCCGCGGGCAAGGTAGAAACAGGGCTGGCAGCTATGGGGGAGAGGTGGAAGGGGCATTTGAGGCCCTGCAGAGGCTGGGATAGTTTCCCTTGTCTGCCATGACGCTGCCTGAAGTGGCCTCAGTCTGGGCACAGTGAGGCTGGCTCCTGAGGCCCCCTGAGCTCAGCTGTCTGGGGCTGCCCCTGCTAATATTAGCCCGTCCACACTAAGCCTGGCGTCAGCGTGGCGGGGGTAGCCCAGCCTGAGAGTGGGCACTGTCCACTGGCACCAACAGCATCCTTCGTCCCTGGTCCCAGGATCCTGCAGCTCTAAGGTCCAAGAGCCCCCTCCCTCCCCCCCCCACTGCCCCTCCCTGAGCCTGGGCATTCCCTGAAGGGAAGTTACAGTGCTTGGAGCTAAGGGGCGTGGCCTCCTCCACTGCCAGGCCCACCACATTCGTGCACACCTGTCTAAGATCTTTAAATTTGGCTCCTGGCCAGAACCTGAAGTCACCTGCCTGCCTGCCCTCCCTCCCTGTCACCTAGCAGGTGTCATCTCCCTCTAGGGAGGGAGGAAGAACAGAGATAAAAAGTCCATTGCAACAGACAGGGAGACTGAGGTTCGAGGAGAATGTGACCTGCCTGCAACACACAGGAGTCTCATGGGAGAATCCAGTCCTATCTCCCAGAGTGACATCATGAAAACCAGATCCTGGAAGACCAAGTCTGGAAAACGGGGTTCTAGGGGCCAGAATAGGTGACCCCTCAAAGAGATATTTTTTTTAGGGGATTTGGGAGTCAAAGAAGAAAGTGAGTGGGACCTGGGTTTTCTAGGGCCACGAGCTGGTGAGAAGACAATGAGAGGCACAGTAATTAAACCCTGATTATGTTCTGGGTTCTGGGCCATGTGCTTAACACAGTTAACCCTCCCGACTTCGAGTCAGGAGCTATTAATAGCATTCTCTTGAGGCACAGACAGGTTAGGGAACTTGTCCAAGGTCACACAGCTGGTGAGTAGTAGGGCTGAGATTTGAACTCAGGTCTCCCTATTCAAGAGGCCTGCCCTCAGGAGAGATTGGACTTTGAGTCACATTGCAAGGGTCAGACAGCCAGGAGCAGATGAGAGAGAGTCGCTCCATATTTTCTTTTACTGAATGCACGACTGAGGTTCCAAGTAGAGGAATTAGGGTTTTGGTTTTTTTTTAAAAATCTTTTCTAGGACTTCAGGAGAAGGAGTCTGTTTCGAAATCCAGTGACTAATACCTAAAACTCCCCACAAACACGGTTGGCGGAGGAAGGAGGATGGGAGGGGGCAGGGAGTTTGTAGAGGAAAAGGTAGAAAACCTGGCTGACCCTCAAGAGAAAGAGAGTCCCAGGAGAAGTCCGCCTAGGCTGTACCAGGCAAGACTTGGGAACTTGTGTGTGTTCGTCTTGGAACTGTGGTTGGGGGTGGTGGGCAGGTGTTTGAAGAGGGTCATGGATGTGAACCCCTCCATCGGTAGGCCTGGAGTACCTGCAGGAGGAAGGTAACCATACGCAGATCTAGACATCACCATAGTCTGGCACTCCACCTTGGCCTGTTCATCAGCCCCAATAGGGGAGAGGAAGCGATTCCCAGGTAGGCAGAGAAGGAAGTGGTTCAGTGAAGGGTGGACTCAATGGCATGCAACCCCTGTCTGACCTTGAACTCGGGTCCCACAATTGTTTGTTTTCAGACGCAGCCTTTCTATGAAGCCTCAGCTGGTCTCACACTGGAGCCCCTCCTGCCTCTGCCTCCTTCGAGAGGGGATTACAGACATGCCCCTGCCACCACACAGATCACTTGACCTTCAACAAATCTTTATTTAGCACTCATCTTGTTCTGGGTACTGCTCTAGGTTTTATGCCACAATTGGTTGAAAGGGACTGAAATTACTGATGTCGTGGAACCCACAAGCTAGGAGAATAAACAAGCAAGGTGAGTAGGGGAAACACACAGAGTGTCAAATGTTCAACAGAACCCTGGGATGCCAAAATGGAGGGGAGACGGAAGGAGGGAAGCGAGAGGAAGGAGAAGAGGGGGAAACAAGATGGGTGACTGGAAGCTGGGCAGGCCGGCGGAAGAAGGAAGGCTGGGTGCGGGAGCATCCTTACAGATACTGTAAGGTCTTGGAAAGAGTTAGGCTCCTCCTCTGAGGAGACCAAATACAGAGTGAGATAGAATGAAAGATTGATGGGGTCACAGTAGCCTAGGTTACCCTGTAGAGAAGGGCCTTGGGCAGGACAGGGTGACCAGAGCTAAGACGAGGGCAGACGGCTGCAGCAATAATCTACAAGAGAGATGGTCAGAGAGGTTGGGGTGATGGCGTGTGGATGGATACTGGGGGTGTTTAAAGCGGGCATGTGAGAAAAAGTACCCAGAGGACAGCCCAGCCAGAAGCATTACGCCTGAGTGCCTGGACAGAAGCCGTTGGAATTGCTGAGACGGGGTCCCACCCCCAGGCTACAAGGAAGGCCAGAGTCACAGAGCAGCCAACCTACACATGGGCCATGGATCCTGTCTAGGCTGTGAACCACTGCCTACCTCAGCCTCCCTCAGCCTCCAGTGCACTCCAGTCATCTGGGAAGCCTGTTAGGGTGACTAGGCCATTTGAGCTGGGGCCTGAGTCCTCATTTCTAGCAAGCCCCAACCCTACTCCCATCAGCTCGAGTTGCTTTTGGACAAGGGGCCATGTTTGGAATAGCAGCCACCTATGTAGTCCCCATGACAAGAACTCTCCCTGGCTAACATTTATGTCACCCAGGAATGGACAGTTCTAGGAATGGAACCTTTTCAGGACACAGCCCAAGAATCTGAACTTCAACTTCTCTTCCTCCTCCTCTTCTTCTTCCTCCTCCTCTTCCTCTTCCTCCTTCTCCTCCTCCTCCTCCTCCTCCTCCTCCTCCTCCTCCTCCTCCTCCTCCTCCTTCTCCTTCTTCTTTTTCAAGACAGGGTTTTTCTGTGTAGCCCTGGCTGTCCTGTTCTATAGACCAGGTTGGCCTTGAACTCAGAAATCTGTCTGCCTCTGCCTCCTAAGTGCTGGGATTAAAGGCATGTGCCACCACTGCTCGGCTGAATCTGAATTTCTTGAAGGACCCTGGGCAGTTCTCAAGGGACAGGATGGGCAGGATGGTCCCGCCACACCTACCTCCAAGCCTTCATGATGACCAGTGGTAAAACCCTAACCTTGTCCCACACAACGTTCCTCTACTATGGTCCTTTCCTCAGTACAGTGTGATACCACAGGTCCCCTCTGAGTGGCTTCTTGCTGCTGCCTGAGGGCTGACAGCCGAGAAAAAGGCTCAGGCAAGAGGGCTATAGCTCATTCCCAATGAACTGGAATGGCCTACCCCAAAGTAGTGGTACCCCAAGTGTGAGCCTGCCCCTGGGCTGGTGATCTCTCCAGATTGGCAGTGACTGCTCAACTTTGAATGAATGAATGAATGAATGAATGAGTATAGATTGAATGTGAACTAAAGCCAAGTGAAGAGAGGCTCTGAAGACCTTCCCCTGGGCTCCCTGCCACTTGATTCCATGACTTCAGAAAACTCACTGATGTCATGGAGGGCAGCTAGGCTGAGGTGTGGAAGGGAAGAAAAGGGACTCGCTTGTCTCTCAGCTCCTTTGAGAAGCTGGAGTCCAGGATTCTTAAATTCCCAGAATGGCTAGGAGATTCATAGTGCTCACTGAGATCAACCTTTCTGAGTGACAGGGAGAGAGAACCCGTAGCCCCAAGGACCAGACCATCTCAGCAGCTTCAGTGGGAAGCTATAAATCTTGTTCTGGTCTAGTTGTCTGTTGAAGTTTGTTTGAGATATCATCTATCCACACCTGATGGTCTGTACATCCCTAACTCCAGGCCCTCAGAGCTTATCCACTCATATCTAGTCTAAATTGTGCAGTCTGTGTAGCGTGGTACCCAGGGCCCTCAGTTCAAAAGGAGGAGGTTTGGCATAGGCAGCCAGCCAGGCTGAGTGCTGAGGAGGGTGGATTGCGTGCTCAGTAGAGAGCAGGAAGCACAGCAAGTGTAGAGAAGCAGAAGCCCAGAGGTGAACCCAAAACCTGGAGACCAGGAGGTCCAAGGGAAACAGACCAACAGGGATAGTAGGAGACATGGCAGGCCTCAAACTCAGAGCTAAGGAACAGCCAGTGTTCTTTCCACACTGTACCCCCACACAAGATAAATGTCCATCTTCCCTGGTCTTCTGCCATTTCCTGTGGGATCCAGCTAGTATGAGTGTGAATGGGAGATGGCTGGGCACTATGGAGACACTTTCTGGTTTAAAAGCTCCATTAGCCCAACTGGGATATGGCCCTCCTGCTAGGATCGATTGGGTCAGGACTTGCTGAGCAGGATCCACTGGACAGGTGGTTGGGAACCAGA
>JADRCH010000702.1:90035-124096 GCA_019843965.1 Rhynchomys soricoides | reverse complement strand
CTGGGGAGCGTTGTGAGAACCAAATAAGGATCTGTGAGCCAAGACAGTGTATGGCGTGCGGAGGGTCCAGAGAGGATGGGGCAAGGGTAAGACAGGCAGTACACCGAGGTGTGCTCTGTGTTTCTTTAAAACTGGGAACCAAGAGCAGCAGAAAGTCTGGGACACATGTGATGGTAGTGGTGCCTTCTGCTCTTTGCTCGTTACCCGGATGAGGAACACAGCAACCATTCTTCCCTAAGCCCCTCCCCTCATGCCATCCCACCAGTGTACTTCCTGCAAAATACCACTTGAGGGAAAGAAGGAAATGGGGCTTAGTCCAAACCCCATGCTTGGTGGTGCGGTCATACTAGCCTGGCTTCAGTGTGCATCCTGCTCTAGCAGATTTAGCCTTACGTTCCTGATGGTAATTTTCCATTCCTTGACTCCACTACCCCACCCCCACCCTGCCCTAGTGCTTTCTCCACAGATGAGCCAGTGTCTATCTAGCCCCTACGTAGAGGTTCCATTGCATGGGTTCCTATACTTATTGCCACAGTTCTGAAAAAGGTCTGCTTTCCTATTGGCTCGTACTTAACCCATGCCCTGGAAGAACTTTTGCTTTAATTGTAATGACTGGAGGTGTCCAGAGAACAGCTATCTATGCTCTTGGAAAGTCCTGAACAAAGGCTGGCAGCCACCTGCCCTGGAGTCTCTCAGGTTCTCCTTTGCCTCTGAGCCACCTTCACAGATCCAGTTGGGACTGGAGTGGTGGCCAGGCTGACCCAGGAGTGACAGCAGGGTGTGGCTTAAGTCCCTGACCTTTTGGTCCAGAGTGGAATATGCTGGTCATGAGACCGCTCAGAATAGCCAGAGGCACTAAATTCAGCTGTCGTGGGAAGCCTGAGGTCTCTGGCCCAGGCTGGGATGAGCCCTACCAGAACCCTCCCCCACCCCTGAGATGTCTTGTCTTCCCTGAGAGACCTAGGCCAACAACCTTCAAAGCTTCTGGGAGCCAATACCAAACCTCCAGACACTGAAGTTGCCCCCAGGGTGCCAGACTTTAAACCTTCCCCAAGGTGGGACTTCAAAGACCTGCCGAGCTTGGAGCTAGGAGATGACAAACAACCTGCTCGCCTGTGACCTTGAGAAATCTGTCCTTCTCTCTGGACCTCAACTTCCCCGTCACAAAAGCTCATACTACATTGAGTGCAGTGGAAGCTTAGAACCTGGCAGGGGTAAAACTAAACTGAGCAAAGAACAGCTGGTCAACGACCAGACTGTTGCTCTGAAGAGGAGGACCCTGGGACTGAACCTTGGTGCTGTCTGTCGGGGCCAGGATGCTGCTACAGAACTGTTTTCTGGGCTGACGTGAAGGATAAAGGAGGGACAGTGTGCTAGGCAGAAAGAGCCCTCCAGAGGGGACTGGACATGACCTAGCAACTATAAAGCCAAGCCAGATGAGCATTTAAGTGAGCAATAACTAAAGCCAGACAATCACACACTGGAATCAGGCTGGACCCAAGAGGCCCCAACATGAACCTGGGAAGTCCCACAGGCTCTGGCGACCTGACCAGTTTTTCAGTTGAGAAGGCCTTTGTGCCTGCCAAACGGAAAAAAACTGGACTGGAAGGGCCTGGGAGTAGAGCTGGAAACAGTCACAAAGGTGCTGGAGAGGTGGGCCTGAGGGGACCATGACACCTTGAAACACAAAGGCAGGCATGATGACAGAGGGAAGGTGAAGTACAGAGCTCGTTATGAAGTGAGACAATAAGAAAGCCACAGCAGCAGAAATACCAGCAAAACATAAGACAAGCCACATCGGCAGCCTGCATTTCCTGTTTCCTGTGTGCTGTGAGCATCCATGATCATCTCCGACATTCTCTCTGTGAACCTCTATGGTCAGTCCTCCCAGCAACTTCCTCAGTAACGGGACTGAAGATGTCTTACTTATCACATACTTCGTCTGTGGTTTTCTTTACCAAAAGGACCTTGGGGGCTTGAAGACGCATTTTTTTTTAAAAAGCAAGGACTCCTGGTAAAGAATCCCAGTGGCTGGATGGGCCCCACTACCATGGGTTTTCACTACATGCTACTATGTCTCAAAGCATGCCCTGTCCAGGGGAAGAGCGAGCTTCCGAAGAAGTCCCTGTTAATAGTTCCATCTTTGCCTCATGCCCCATTCAGGACTCCCAGAGTTGCCTCAGAAGTGGGACCCAAGGAAGAAAGAGAAGTCTTTAGCTGGGTTCTCCATTGTAACCACTAGGTGACTCCCTCCCAAGAGAGCCAAGAAGAGTTAGGGTTACATCAGGTACCAAAGACTAAGGGACAGAGCAAAGAGACAGAGAAGGACAGAGAGTCAGGAGAGATAGCAGAGTGCACAGAGATAGGACTTCCCCAACTTTGGGGTCATTGGCATTCATCAGGTCAAATGACCTGAGGAGATTGATGTCAACACACACACACACACACACACACACACACACACACACACACACGGGACACTTCCTGACCTGCAACCTAGAGACCATTCCTGGCCTTGATATGACAATGAATAACGCTCCCAGCGACATGTAAATCACAAAGGCCTGGGGCCTCTGACCTCAGCTGACTCTCAAGGAGGTGTGGAGGGCAGGTTCGCAGCCAGCTGGCTCTACACAACAGCTCTCACAGGCCGGCGACTTTGCTTACTGCTCTTCCTCTGCCTCTCCCTGCCAGCACCTGCTCACCCCTTAGCGTCTGCCCAGAGTGACTCCAGGAGGCAGCTCATTCCAGGAAGCCCCTCATCCTCTCATCTCCATGGTTACATCACCACTCAAGGCTTATGTGTGCCTGAGGCTACAACCCCCCCATCCTAGATAGCTCAGCTAGCCCCGGCCCATCTCACTGCCCAACCCCCACGCTGGAAGGTCAAGGAACTCGCTGTTCTAGCCAGCACTGTTACCCCTTATAGCTCCGATGGGCCTTCCTTCTCCAACCGAGGAGCTCCTTGGGGGGTGTGACCTCACTGCTGGCCCATACATGCACAACTGGCCTGGCTGGGACATGGGTCTTCTGAGGTGTGACATGCAGGGAAATGCCTTCAGTCAGACACCCTGGGAGTCTCAGGAAGTGGAGACAGCAGGCATGGAACCCACAGAATATTACCTTCCCCCAGGTGCCCCCAGGCCACACCAGGTCTCTCTCACATACAAGCACTGGTGGCGACAGTGACACACAAAAAGTACATTGTCACACATGGGACCTCAGAGTCGCACATAGCCACACACAGCCTGTCACACAGAAGATCTTGCATGCGCATAGGTGGTGTTGGCACATAGTTTACACACACACACAGCTACACACACACACACACACACACATGTCCACACACCTCTTAGAGACTCTTAGAGATACACTGACCTGGAGTCTCACACACAGCATATACACAGCATTTCTTACGCATGCACATTCTCTCTCTCTCTCTCTCTCTCTCTCTCTCTCTCTCCCCCCCCCCTCACACACACACACACACACACAAACACACACCATTTATCAACCCACATACAATCTCACATCCAGTTTCTTTGACACAGGATCTCTCTTATAGTCACACACACACACACACACACACACACACACACACACGCTCCCAGACTCACATTCACTAACACATCTTTACCCTTACACACGAGGAGTCTCTCACACACGAGGAGTCTCTCACACACCCACGCAGAATCTCACACACAAGCCTTTCTAGTTTTTGTTTTACACACACAGACTATATCACACATGAGATTTGGGTCTGAAATCTAGAAAGAAAAAATAGGAATCCTAAACCCAGACCCACCAATCTGAGAAGGCTTTTCCAGGCTGTGCGGGGGGGGGGGGGGGGGGGAAAGGAAGGGGGCGGCGGGCGGCGGCGGCAGAGCAAAGATGGAAGGGGGAGGAGGTGGGCAGCAGGCTGGTCTCTGCGCAGGGCTGCAGCAAGGCAGCGCAATGCAGCTAGGCCAGCCAGGCAGGCGGACGGCAGGAAACTGGTTCTAATCCCAGCTCTGCCTTTACTTCTGCTCCTTCTGTGGGTCTCAGTGTCCTCATTTGGTACCTATGCTCATGGCCTCTCCATGAGGCTACCAGAAAGACAGTAGTTCTGCTATCCTGACTGGGTGCCCACTAATACCCACCCGCATCCCAGTGCCCTACCTTCGACCTCTGAGTGTCCAGCTTTTCCCTGCATCTGCTCTTCAGGGGACACTCATGTGAGAGCTTCCTAACTTTTCAGCCTTGTGGTTTTATATCGACAGCCCCTCAAGCTGTACTCAGGTGGTCTATCTGTCTCCATTGAGTGAAGGCTACCTCATAGTCTAGGAATGGCCAGTGGGTAGAAAGAGCGTGTGAGGAGGTTGGATACACCCTACCAACCCTCACATATCCTGAAGCATGGGTACACTGATCAAAGTGGAATCCATGATGGCAGGGAGAGGGCCCAGCTTTCTGCAACTACCCTAAAGAAGCTGGGCCTACTTGGCCTGGCTTCCAGGGGCCAAGGTCAAATGTGAGTGGAAAAGCTTCTCTAACCCAGGTCTTGGCCTAGCCTACCAGGCATCTCTCTCTCCCAGCACACACTGGTTCATTCTCCCAGTCCCACGTTCCAGCCCCTCCCCACAGCTCAGCATAGCCTCCAGTTACATAATCCTCCAGCTGTAGTGGCCTCTGTCATCAAGGAGACAGGGAAGAGGAGAGGCCTCCTCTAAGGGTCCCAGGCCATTCTGAAGAATGGCAGGAGATTGGTGAACATCTTAGGGAAGACTAGGGTCCCAGAAGGCTCTGATTCAAATTTTACTTGGCCTTCTGCTTCCTATCCGACCTTGGCAACATGGGAGACCAAGTGCTCTCTATCCCTCCGACAATACCTACCCTAGGATTCAAGCTAGGAGGTTTTGAACTGCCGCCCCCACCCCATATGTCTTTCTGTTTCACATTAGCATCAAATCTGTCAGGTGTCTGCCTGTAGGGCCCTCCCTTGTCCTTGGGCACCTCAGAACCCTCCCCTAGATCCCAAATCTTGTTTGGCCACTGATTTGTGGATTTCAGCTTCTCCTTGTTCCTCACCTCCACCCCTGCTCTGGCTCAGTCTCTTGTCACCAAAAGAGAAGGGGCCTGAAGCAGTACATAGATGGGCAGAGGTAGTGTTCTGCCTGGGAGGGGCAGCGGTGGCTTATAGATGGGGAGGGACTGTTTCCAATTTCCAACTCCACCTCTCTCTCTCATCCTTGGTACCTCAGGCCAGAGAACAGAGCCCAGGAAGACCTGGAGTGTGTCTTCCAAGATAGCTGTCTCTCTGGGGTCTCTTTCTTGGGCTTAGCAACAGATGGCCCATCAAACGGCCTTTGCAGTCCACCACTCTCCCCATTTACAGATGAAACCAATCCAAGGAGACCAGCTGAAGGGCCAAGGTCAGCAACAGGATGTCCTTTCTCCCTCGTAACAATTTGCTAAAGGGGTGTGGCTGAGGAAGACACACCCACTCCACACAGTTCTGGGTACATTCCCCTTAAGGCTTTCCTCTCCACCAGCCTCTTCCCAAGGGCCAGAGAAAGCAGGAGCTTACTGCTTTGCTCTCCTCCAGGCTCTTCCTAGTCCTGGGAAGGCAGGTGGCCCAGAGCTCACCATTCTCTTATCTCCCGTCTCCCAGCCCAGACCCACATCAACCACCAAGATATTAACTATGAGCATCCCCAAGACCACCTCCTCAAATGGCTTAAAGGTGGTTCCAGAGGATAGAGGGAGCGTCTGTCTCTAGCTTCCAGCAGGCTAAGGCATTCTTTCTACTCCAAAGGCTTCCTGACCTGGGAAGAAGGAAGGAATCTCTCCACCTTCCCCAAACCAAAGGGCAATTCACACCTTTGTATTGTACATCTGCCAACGGCACGGATGGGCACTAACAGGAGTGTCGGGTGTCATGCACATTCAAACATACACATATGCTCACTTGTTCTTACAGACGTTATCCAACCAAATACACACCAGCACTCTTACATAAATATGCATGCACGCACAGCACACACACACTCATTCATGTGCAACCAGCAATACAGACTCATGTATACAAACGCAGTTATCATGTCAAAATCACCTCTTCTCTTACACACGTACACGTACACGCCCCCTTCAGTTCAGAACACTCTGAGCACTCACTGTCCATTGCACCCAGCCCGCAGGAAGCGGCAAAGGCTGCCTTTCCGGCTCAGGTTCTTCGGATGGATAAGCAGTCACTTACCCGCGCATAGCGGGATGAGTAGGGGTCCTCGAACAGAGCCCAGATGCGCGGCTGCCAGCGGCGCCAGAAGCCGCCAGGCCGGCCATCGGGGGAGTCACTGAGAGCCAACCTCTTGGTCATCTCCAGCTCGTCCTCGCCGTCGCCCGAGTCGCCAGGGCCGTCCGCGTCCGCGTCGTCGGCGCTGTTGTCCAACGGCGCGCCGCCAAAGCTGTCCAGCGCCTCCTCAGCGTCGCGGTGCTGGCGATACGTCATCCAGCAGCAGGGCTCCACGTCCGTCTCGTCGATGCCCCAGAAGGCCAGCTCCTCCTCGTAGAGCGGCCCGCACACGTCGGCCGGGCAGTGTAGCTTGCCGGTGCGGTAATAGTTCAGGATGTGAGCGAAGACGCCCGGGTGGCGATCGAAGAAGAACTCGTCGGCGCGCGGGTCATAGTCGAAGTGGCTGTGGGCGTCCGGCTCCGCCAGCCAGGCAAGCCGCGTGCCGGGCAGCGTGCGCAGCGTCGAGCGGTACGTCTGGTGGCGCGTGCCGCCCACGTTGATCACGATGCGCTCGCTCTCGTCCCCTTGGCCCATCGCGGCGCCCCCTTAGGCATGGCGCGGCCCAGCGACACCCATGGGAGCTGCCGCCAGGGGGAGTTGGCGACGGGGAGGGGGGCGCGGGGCCTCTTCCCCCCTCCCCTCAGCCGTCGGGGGGCACAGAGGACCGCGGCTCTGGCCACCCACCCCAACCGACGAGCCAAGCCCCCTCAGGGGAAGTTGTCAGTCAGGTGCGGGTCCAGGGGTGTGTGCGCGGGCTCCCTAGGGTCTTTAAGGCGCCTAGTGTGAGAGAGAGCTGGCCTGGCTGCGGAGGAGGCAGTGGAAGAGAGGAGGGAGGTAAAGAGGGAGGGAGGAAGGGAGTGGGGCGGCGCTCAGCGGCGAGGCCCGGGAGGAGGGGAGAGAGGATGGGGGGGCCGGGCTCCCGGTACCATCTCAGCGGGAAAACGGAGAAATCGACACAAAGCTTTTTAGGGGAAGGTCAGCTGCTCCGTTTCGGGGGGCTGGTCCGATAGACCAGCCCTAGGTGGGAAAGAGGGGTTTACGAGATATCCGCGTTCGGCTCTGCGGTGGTCGCCGCAGCGCGCTCCCGGTGCGGTGGGGACGGATGCGGCTTGCTCTCCTCCTAGCGTGACCGGTCCCCTTCGGCTCTCCTTGCCTGTCTGCCTACTCCCCTCGGTGGCGGGGGAAGCTGCCCGACCTCCCTCCTCGTTCCTTCTCCCCGCCTCCCGGAGGAGATGGCGGGTCCTCTGGGTAGGGGCACCAGGGTGCTGCCCCGCGAGGCGGCCGCTGAGCGCAGCGCCTGGTGCGCTCCGGCTGGGTCAGGGGTTCCGCTGGGCTGCGCTGGGACTCAGGCTTCCGCGGCGGTGCTGAAGGGACAGCTCCCGGACGGCTGCGGAGCCGCGCTGGGCCGAGCGAAGGTTCTCCCGGCCGGGTTTGCTTGGCGGGGCCGGCGGGCACTGGCTCCGGTGTCTCTGCGCCCCGCACTCCGCTCCCTGCTCTGGGAGGGCGGGTGGCGCTGGCAGCCGAGGCGAGGGGCGCTGCCGAGGTCGGGCCCGGTAGGCGGGGGTGGCAGGTCCGGGCGCGGCGCAGCGAGGCTGGCGAGGTTAGGGAGGCGAGGCGCGGAGCGGCCACCGCCGCCACCGCCGCCGCCGCGCCGCTGCTGCCTCCGGGCTGCTGCTCCGCTGCCTGCTCGCTCGCTCGTTCGCGCGGTCCGCGTCCAGCCCGCGGCTCTCCGGACACGGGCACACGGCGCGCGCAGCCGCACTCGCCCCCGGAGGGAGGCGCCGCGCTGGGTCCTAAAAAGCCCTGATTCTGCGCCCCCCTCCTAGGCCGGCACCGAACCCCGCCTCCTTCAACTCTGGCGCTGGGGGCGCCCGCCCTTCCTTGGCTCTTGCTCGGTGGGGACCCGCCGACGCTCCGCCCTAGGGGAGCTCCACTAGTTGGGCGGAGGCTCCCAGCGACGTCTGGGCCCGCGCCCCCGGGTCACACCGAGGTGAGAAGGGCGTCGGCCAGCTCCTCTTCTAACCCAGGAGCCATCTGATACCCTGAGCAGACAAGCCATTCCTTGACCAGGACGAGTACTGGCTTCTCAAGGAATCCTTTAATACCGATCCTTCTCCGTGAAACCTGAAGGTCCAATGATCGTTTCAGAGATAACTTCTTACTTGGACTGCAAGATAGTACCTTTCTCACCATCTCCTTGTCCTAACTCACCATTAATGATCAATCCCGAGCCCCTCTTAATCCCTTTGGTCCCTTTCAGGCCCTGAACCCTTCCTGACTCCAGGGTGATTTAGTCACAACAATGACAGACAGACCTCAGTTTACCCAGAAAACCGAATTACCTAACCTGAACTACCTTATGAAAACATGTACAAAGACTGTTCAGCTCCTCCAATCTGACAGCCTCACTCCTCTAGAGCTTCAAGCACCCTGGGTGGTGAGCCATATGTCTAGGGACTGTGCTTCCTACAGATTCGAAGTTAACGCTGGGGACAGAGACCGTATTTCTAACTTCAAAGTCCTCCTGGTCCATGCTTGCCACCCACCCCTAGGTTTATTTAAATCAACAATCATTATCACGTATTCCTTACTCGCTTCAGATTCTGTACCAGGCACAAAGTCACAAGGGACAAAACAGTTCTCCACCGGCAGGGGCTCCCAGCTTTTTAAAGAACTGGGCAGGTGGGGTTGAGAGGGACTGGAAGGTCAGGCCCAGCTACTGGGCTATGAAAGATTCTTATTGATCCCTGTCCACTGCAATCGAAAAAGGCTGCCCCAGCAAAGGGGATTTAATTAAGAATCAAGAGGCTCTTATTTACCGGCTGGCACTTGCTAACGGTGCAGACAGCTGTCTGTCTATACTGACCCACAGACACTGTTGCGAGCCTAGGGACAAACCTGTGACACATCTCTCCACCTGATCACGGGAATCACAGCATTAAAACAGATCTTTATGTTACAGGGCGGGGGGGGAAGTGTGGGGAGAGTTATCAGAAAGGGGCAGAGCCACAGACCAAGAGGAGAGGAGTGTGAGAAGACCTCTTTCCCCAGAAACTAGGCACAGTGTTCCTCCAGACAGCCATTTCCCTTTGTTCTTAGAACGAGGCAGGATAGGGTGGCTTTCAGTGTCCTTCTCACTCTGGCCAGTGTCTGTCCCATACCCTGACCACAAGGAGGTCCAGTGTGGTGCACTCTGATCTGGCCCCAACTCAGATTCCCAGGACACTGGCTTTCAGGATGTTTGGCCCAGCCCTAGGATTAAAGAATAAAGGCACAGAGACCTCGAACATGAGATTTTTTTTTTTTTTTTAAAAAGAGGCATGTGGAGACAAAAACACACACAACCTCAGCTGTGAACAGTCAAGAGGCAAACCCCCAAAAGGAGCTTTCCTAGACTCTTCCTCAGGAAACCTGAGGAGCCAGCCACAGGGGCTCAGGCTGCCCCTCTCTTCCCTGTCTACAAAGCCACAGAGGAGCAGAGCATGGCTCTCCAAATGTCTCTCTAGTTCAACTCTCTTTATCAAAGGACTACCTGTGCCTCCAGAGCTCTCCTCTGCTTCTCTCCACAGAGCCCTAGACAAGGAAGCCGCTCACTGAAGTCTAGGCTTGGGACCCTAGAGCCCTGGCTTTACAGGCTCCAGATGTCTAGACTCTTTAACTGAGGCTGAGTCTTGAGTGGGGACTTACCAAGAATCTCTGAGGGGTAGGTACTAGGCTCCAATCAGACCCTACTCCGTGGTGAGTACCCGTGGGAGCTATGGTGGGACCTGGGTGTGGGAGAAAGCAGGTGGGGAAGGGATCCGGTGCTGGGGCGACAGAGACAAAAACTCCTCGTAGGAGAGAGTTGGGTAATGAAGACTCTAACCCTGGAGGATGTGCCAGGAAACATGGTTGTGCCAGGGCTGGAGGGAGATGCCAAGGGAAAGGGGTTACAGCCACTCTAAGAGTTAAGCCGACTGGGATCAGATGGGAAACCCTTCCCGAAGTGCCCCACTTAAAAGTCCCACTTTGATCTCTGATGACACCCCCTGGTCCTAGGCTTCAATGAGTGCTCCCTCTTCTGTACCCTAAGCAGGGCATAAAAGTCCCTTCTCTCACCTCCCCTTCACACCGCGAGAAGGCTGACATTCACGGAAAGCCCAGAAAAACCAAAATGAAAGCACAGGGGAAAAAATAAAACAAGGGACAGAGAAACAAGGTCGCATGGGGGCAGGGTGGGGATCGCTGACCAAGCCCAGCCTCTTCCTCAGAAACTAAAACCTCCCCCCTGCCTTTCAGCCATCCACAGTATAGCTGACCGCCCCTTCACAAGCGAAGGCTTAAAGCTCTCCCCAAAAATGTCTCTGGTATCTGTGGCTGGTTGAGGAGGATCAGGCCTGTTTCAGGGCTCTGAGCACGAACTAGAATAGACTGCCTGGGTTCCAGTCTCTAGTGGTCCACCCCTGACTAACTGTGACCTCAGGAAAGCTACTCGACTCCCCCGTGCTTCAGAGACTGATTATTAAATGGGATTAGCTCTTGTCTCTGTATCCTTAACTTCTATGCTCTGGGATGTTTCTTGTTCAGACTGAGAGGAAGCGGAAGGAGTGCTGGGATGCAGAAAGACCCCCACCCCCAGTCCCCATCCCTCATGGGAATAGATTGGAGCAAAAGAAGAGCTGGGCTGGATGGGGGTGGAGAAATGTGAGGGGTACCTGAAGGCAAGCTGGACTTATGTTGTCACACCTGGCACTTGCACACCTGCTGGGCTCAGGAACTGGCCCAACTCCAGCCCCGCAGGCTTTTGTCCAGGTTGGCACAGGGTTTGTGCTGCTCTCCCAGGTCATGCGCTTCTGTGTTCCTGGTGGGTTGGGCTGCCATCTTGTGGCTGGGCCTGGAATCTAACCTACCCTGGCCAGCGGAACAGCTTCTGGCTACCTGCTGGGATGATGGGCCATGGAGCTGGCAGGTGTCCTCTTCCCAAGTCAGAACTCCCTCTAGTGGGCAACGGAGAGCAAACCTAGGAGCTAGAAGTGACACTGTGTGTCACTTCTTGGCCACAGGTTCTATAGCTTGGGTGGTGACCATGGTGCTAGGCTGGGCTGCATGAAGCTGCTTCTTAAAGTGAGACCGAGGCTCCAGAGAAAAGCAGAGAGGGGCTGAGATGAAGAACACCGTGTGTGTGTGTGTGTGTGTGTGTGTGTGTGTGTGTGTGTGTGTGATAGACTAGGGCCTCTCAACCTCTGCCCTGAAGACGCTCTGTACCAGAGAACCTGGGATGCTATGCTCTTATAATAGGCAAGTTAACGGGTTCTTTCTACCCACTAGATGTGATTAGAAGCTATGTTCCTAGCCATGGCCACCAAAAACATTTAATATGAATGTCCATCAATCTCTTGGTTCCTCTTAATCACATAGGGTGAAGAGTTATCTTGAGCTACACATGGAAAATTGGAGGGTGCCTAATCATAGGCTGTGAGTAACCGGGGTATACATGATTTTATTTTGTGTGACATCCCTACTCCAGAACCATGCAGCGCGTGCGCGCGCACGCGCACACACACACACACACACACACACACGCACACTTAAAAACAAATCCCAGGACGTTTTAAGTAAATTTAAGATTTTTTGTTGTGACTCATTCACAGCTATCCCACGGACCACAAGTTGAACGCACTGGTCTACAGTCTTCACAAGCTGTCCCTAGAGGTCTAAACATTCCTAGGCAGGTTTGGTTGTAAACATTGTTCCTGCAGCTCACTAGCTGCACACAGCAGTCGTCTCTCTTCTCCCGGCTTGTGATTCCACATCTGTGTGAGGCCACTGCTGTCTTGTGGGTTTTTAATGCGTTAGTGCTTCTCCCTGTCTCCCTCTTCTCTCAGGGTTGACTTCATCCCATCTCTTAGACCAGCCCTGATCCCATCTCTCTCTCTCCCAGATTCCGGCCGATCCACAGCCAGAGAATATCAGTATGGTTGGGGGGACAGGAGATCAGCTCTCTTTGAGCTTGGCTTTTGGGAGGGAAAGACCCCCCTCCCCATTCTTGCTGCCTCTAAGAATGAGATATGGATCGGGGCTAATGAGGGCAACTTACTGACTGAACCCTGACTGGGGTCAGCAAGGAAATTAAGGCCTGGAAAAGGGCAGGCATAGACACATATACAGGGAGTCTGGGGTCCACATAGGCGAGTATACACTCTGATGCTACTGCTGGCAACCTCAGACTGTTTACTGGGTACAGTAGAGGGGAAGCAGCTAATCTTTATGAAGTCTGGCTAGGTGAGATCTCTCAGGCTGTAAACATCCAGGAGGAAGAAACTGCAGTTGCTAACTTTTGCGTACAATGTCCTCTCTGGAGGAAGGCTTTGCCATCACTATTGAGCCTGACTCATGTGGGGAAACAACAAGGCCATTTTCCGTGGGTCCACGACCTTGTTTTTTTGTCATGGCTGCACTTGTGTCAACGGCATACATCATTATAGACTTCATATGGAACTTCCTACCTTAGTCAGGGTTTCTATTCCCGCACAAACATCATGACCAAGATGCAAGTTGGGGAGGAAAGGGTTTATTCAGCTTACACTTCCATGCTGCTGTTCATCATGAAAGGAAGTCAGGACTGGGACTCAAGCAGGTCAGGAAGCAGGGGCTGATGCAGAGGTCATGGAGGGATGTTCCTTACTGGCTTGCTTGCTTCCCTGGCTTGCTCAGCCTGCTTTCTTATAGTGCTCAAGACTACCAGCCCAGGGATGGCACCACCCACAAAGGGGCCTTGATCACTAACTGAGAAAGTGTCTTACACCTGATCTCACAGAGGCATTTCCTCAACTGAAGCTGCTTTCTCTGTGATAACTCCAGCTTGTGTCAAGTTGTGGAGGGACAGGTTCAAGGTGTCGTTGGGTGAGACGGAAACCAAAACTTTCTGAAGGTTACACTTTTAAAAATGGCAAAAAGAATAGAAAATTGGAGATTAAAGAGAATATTTATTTACACACACAAAAAATCAGGATGACATTTAAATCTTTTGAAAGCTGATAGATGTCACCGACATTTATAAATCCAGGGCAAAGCTTTGTTTCTTAAAACCTCCCTGTCTCTCTCATGTGCATGCACAGAGAGCGGGAGAGGGAGACAGAGAAGGAGACAGGGAGGGAGAGGGAGAGGGAGAGGGAAGGGGAGAGGGAGACGGAAGGGGAGAGAGGGAGGGAGAGGGAGAGGGAAGGGGAGAGAGGGAGAATGGCTGTACATGGAGGTCAGAGGACAGCTCGTATGATCTATCATGTAGCTCCTAGGGGTCAAGCTCAGGTCTTGGGCTTGGCGGTGAGTGCCTTTACCTGCTGCACCATCTTGAAGGTTCTAAAAGCCTTACACTCACTCACTGTCTAGCCATATGCCAGTCAGGTCTATTTACTCAGAAGCATCCACATTCAGACAAACACACAAACAAGCAAACAACAGCAACCCAGCAGTTGCATTTACTGGCAGTTGTGGGGAATGATATTCAGTTAACACAGCCCTGAATTTTAGAGGGGTTGCATCAAGAAGACTTAAAACAAACAACTTTCCTGTTCCTCCCCAGGGAACTTTTTATGTGCACCGAGAAACAGTTTTAAATCTCAACAGAGGTGACAGTTTCCGGACAAGTGGAGTGACAACATTTAAAGGCACAGTCCAGAACACACAAAGCAGTACACCCTTCCTCCTTTGGGACAGCATCTCACTGTGCTGTCCAGGCCTCCGCTTCCAAGAATCTGGCACTGAAGGTGCATATCACCATTCTTGACACTGGATAAAAACAAAGAGAAAGTGAGCAAAACCCCCACCCAGTTCTGTAGAGTTGTGAACCTGGAGGACTCAGACTCTCTGATTTTGAAACTGATTACAAAGTGTCTGGTATCAAAATTGTTCTGTCCAAGGGCAGCCAAAAGTAAACCAATGGCGTTATAGACAATTGCTTTTCGGTAAGAGTGTCAGGACACCCTATGGGAGAGACGGCCTTTTCAAGAAATGAAGCTGGAGCGATTGGAAATCTACACAAAGCAAAGCAAGTTAGGATCCCTGTCCCAAGCAGGCAGTGCTTAAAAAAAGAGTGGATCAGATTCCAAAATGCAAGACCTAAAACTATATGATTCTCAAACTCCAAGTAGGAAATGTTTTCTTGTTATGATATAAAAACACAAGCAAAAGTTGAGCTCCATTGAAAAAAGAAATTTGTGCCTCAAAGAAGAGAAGACAGCGGAGGAGAGAGCCGCCTGCGGGCCACGTGGCTGATGAGGGCCCAGGGTGGGAACCGTAGAAAGAGCTCTCCTCACACAGTAAAAAGACAGCCCAGTTAAAGGCGGGCAAGTGAGCTGCATACTGGAAAGAGGATGTGGAAACGGCCTTAAGTCAGACGTGGAGAGATAGCAAACGCCGATAGTTAAAACCCTCTTTAGTGCTAAGCTATATTCTCTATGACAGTTGCACCAACACAGACAATGATAGGTGTTGTCAGGGAAGTGGAATGATTGAAGATTTTAGTTCTAGGTGTTCCATTCGCTATCAAAATACCGGGCAAAACCAACCTAACCATTTGCTTGGGCTTGCAGTTGTGTGACAGGAGCATGGGGTGGTTGCTCATACTGACTCTGCATTTGGTGTGGAGCGGACACAGACAGAGAGAGCCTCTATGAGTTTTCTTCCCATTCTGGGACCCCAGCACTAGAACAATGACACCCACATTCAAGGGGGCCTTCCTACCTCAGCTGAACCTTCCTGGAAACTCTCATAGATGTGCCTGGGGTTTTTCTTATATGGTCCAAAATCCCTGAAGCTGTAAGAGTAGCCATGGCAGACATATACCTAAAAGAACTGGGACTATACTTTTATGTACAAAGCCCTGTGTTGCTCGCAGTATCACTGCTCATAATGGCTAAGAGTTGGAAGTAGCCCAGCGTCCATCAACTGATGAACAGATAAAATGCGACACTCCCATATGGCATTCTATTCATACATGGTAGCCCTAACACGTATGTGGACAAACTTTAGAAACCTGCTGAATGAGAGAAGCCGCACACAACGGGCCACACGTTAGTGATTCTATTCATACAGAATGTCCCCAAGCAGACAAAGCCATGGGGATAGGCTAGTGGTATCCAGGGCTAGGGGAGGAAGGATAATAGTGAGGAACCACTTATGGGCACATGTTTCTTAGAGAAGAATAGAATGTTCTGGAATTAGACAGTGGTGATGGTTGTTGCACAAGCCACTGAAATATGAACTTTATTATTGTCTTTATCTATTTATTCACTAGGTTGTTCTTTTGTTTTTGTTTTTGTTCTTTTTGACAGAGTCTCATGCTGTAGCCCAGGCTGGCTTCAGTCTTACCGGTAATCCTCCTGCTTTGTCTTCTTGAGTACACATGTGCACCTTAGAAAAAATATAAGAGGTGGATTTTATATCATGTGAGTTTTATCTCTAAAAAAATACTTTTACGATTTATTTTATTGGATGTATATGAGCATTTTCTGCATGTATGTATGTATGTATGCAAGTATGTATAGCATATGTACTCAGTCCCTGTAGAGGCCAGAGAGACTGTTAGCTCTCCAGGAGTTACGGATGGTTGGGAGCCACCTGTGCTGCTGCGAACCTAGCTTGAGTCCTCTGTGCTCTCAACTGCCGAGCCATCTCTCCATTATCGAGAGTTATATCTTAATAAAGCAATGGGAGACAATAAAGGACCAGGTGACCAGGATCTCACACACACACACACCTTCATGCATGTGCACACTCACACACCTTCATGCATGTGCACACTCACCTTCATGCACACACATACACACACCTTCATGCATGTGCACACTCACACCTCATTTTTTGAGTAAGGCTCCCTCACTGATCCTGGGCAGTGAGCCTCAGGGACCTTCCTGTCTCTGCTCCCACCAAGACTGGGGTTTTGATACACACCTCTGTGCCTGGCTCTTATGTGGGTGCTCAGGACAGGAGGCAAACACTTCAGGTGCACAATCTTTCAACCTTTGAGAGTCTCCTCTATTGACAATGTTTTTGTGACATTGTTTTCCATACAGAGAGAGCAGAGCAATCATTCAACCTGGTTGATCTTGTTCTGTGACATTTATGTTTCTTTCAGGCTCACATCTTATTGGAGACATCACATATATTTTCAAGATTGGTGTCATATTTGGGAAAATTTCAATTATTTTTTCCTCTGTGGGCTGTGGGGATTCAAAGGATTTTGAATTTTCTCATGGGGTGATAATTTTAAATATTGCCTAATTGATAATCCTCAATTTTTTTTTTTGTCGATGTTGAAGTCTTGCTACAGTGGCATCTTATGAGTTTGATATCTTGTTGGTGTCAGATCAGCATAAGATACTTTCCTAATATGTTCATATAATTTACTTTTCTTCCATGGCTGGATTAACATTCAGATCATGAGTCTTTAACAGAACTCCATTAAAAAGTTTTTTTCTTGACAGTCTGACACCATGGTGTCCAGGTGGAGAGCAAGCCTGAGACAACCACCAGTCTGGCTCCACATAGCCGGACAGGCAGACCATGTTCTAGACAACCCTCAGCCTGGTGCCACCCAGCCTGAACAGGGAAGAAACCTGAGATGATGCCCAGGCAGGTTCCACAGTGTTCAGGTGGGCAGACCATGCCAGAGACAACCTCTGTACCATCTGGGTCTGTTATTACCATCAGCCAGGCGGACATCCCTGATCTGGGCTACCGGTAGATTGGGACAATGTCGACCTCCGAGGGCTGTGCAAAGCTGGCCCCACCTCGTCTCTGGACATCCTGAGAGAGCTGGCTCTGAAGGCATGAGAGCAGGAGAGTTGACCTGCCCCTCACCAGCTGCAGCACTCGAGATAGCAGGCCTTGCACCTTGCCTGGGCAGCTGCGCAACAGTGCTGGCCTTGCTGGCATGGGTGCAGGTAGGCTGGCCCAGAGGGCATGAGAGCCAGAGAGCTGGCTCTTCCCCTTGCCTGCTGTGGCATTGGAGGAGCTATCTGGGACAGCGCTGGAGAGCTCACCCTGGTGGTGTGGGTGAGGGACAGCTGGTGGGCTGACTAGTCTACCTACCACATAGGCCCAGATCCAGGGCCTTGAGTTGGCTCACCCCAGCATCTGCCTCATCGATAAACTGTAAGCATGTTAAGGGACTGGTCCTACAGATCCAAAGCTGCAGGGTCTCCATGACAGAGGGCAACAGTGGGACATCTGAGAGGAGTCCCAGTGAGAATCCAGTATTGATGGTGTAGCAGAAGCCAGAGGCCTCGAACCAGACCAATGACTCACTGCAATGAGCGTTTGCAAGTGAAAAAGTGCGGACAAAAGAGTGTGCTATGTGACACGCTGTGACACACTACAGCGTTCATATTTTTTTCTTTTGGTGGTGGTGGGGGTTTGCAAAGATAGAGGGCAGGTATGCAGGGGCAGGGAGAGGAGTGGGATTGGTGTGCGTGGTGTGAAAGTCACAAAGAAGCAAGGACAAGTTTAATCATCATCATCATCGTCGTCATCATCATCATCGTCATCATCATCATCATCATCGTCGTCGTCGTCGTCATCATCATCGTCATCATCATCATCATCATCATCGTCATCCAAGGTTTTCTTCCCATGTCTGTGCTAGGCATCAAGCACAGGGTTTCCCCACTGAGGTACAGCCGCGGCTCCAGCCTATGCCTTTCTTTGTTTACTATATTTTCTGTTTTCACTGCTGTGACTAAGCACTGACAAGAGGAACCTTGAGGGAGGAAGGTTTATTTTGGTTTACACTTTGAGGGCACAGTCCATCCTGTCAGGGAAGGCACAGCCGCACGAGCAGGAGGCTACCCGTCCTACGGCACCCACAGTCAGGGATCAGGAGGCGAACAGGCAGTGAGGTCGGCTGTAAGACCAACAGGCAGCCACCCCCAGTGACCTACTCCCCCAGCCAGGCCCCACCTTCCAAGGGTCTCACAGCCTCTCGAACCCTGGCCACCGGAGTTCAGACACGCGGACCTGGAAGGTACACGTCACATCTGAGTACATTTTATACAGTCATCTTCACAGTGTCAGAGTCATCTTAATTTATTCCACCACTCAATGTTATTGCTTCTATTTCATATTCCAGCTTTTTAAAAAAGATCTATCACACTCAACCCGAAGGAGATTTATTTATTTACTTAGGATTTCAACATACCCATAAATGTCACCAAACACAAGAATAAGCCAGAAGAGAAATATACAACGATCATAACAGATTGCTTAAAGTAATTTATTCTGAAAATTAAGTCAAAACCTAGGCCATTTAGGCTTCTTCCCAAGGCCTTGGTAGAGGCTCATACTGGAGAGGGGACCTGAAGCCTTAGCTTCTCATCTCTCTCTATGTCATGGTACATTAGCTTCTGGGTGTGCGTTTTAAGTAAATGTATGTTATTTTGATGGTTTGAATGAGAACTACCCCCATAAGTTCATTTACTTGAATACTTGGCCCCCAGTTAGTTGTGCAACTATTTAGGAAGGATTAGGAGGAGTGGCATTATTGGAAGAGGTATGCTGCTCTCTCCCTCCCCTTCCCCCCCCCCCCCCCCCCCCCCTCTCTCCCTGCTCCTTCTTCCCTGTCTCTCTCTCCCTGTCTTCTCCACTTCACACTTGTGGAGAAGAATGTACGCTCTCAGCTACTGCTTCAGCACCATGCCTGCCAGCTTGCTGCCATGCTCCCCACCATGATAGCCAGGGTCTCTAACCCTCTGGAACTGCTGGAAAGCCCCAAATAAACTCTTCCTTCTGTAAGTCCCTAGCTGTGGTGTTTCTTCTCAGCAATAGTAAAGTCATACAAACAGCTGTCATGAGAGCACACACGTGCAGGTGAACGCATACGTGCCGGCAGCATGACTCTGGGATTCTTCAGATGCAGCCACGTGAGAATGACCGGAGGGCGGAGGGGGCATTTCACCAGCGTTAAAATAGGGAGGCAGCGGGTGCTTCTGAGGTGAGGGACAGACAGTAGGGGGCTGGTTTCCAACCTTCAAGGTAGGACCTAGCTTCCAGCTTCTCCCCTCTCCTCATCTCCCTCCAGACTCTCTCTGCAGAGGCCTAGGGTACATCCTTCCCCACAAACGTGAAGCAGAGAAAGAGAGGGAGGAGGGAGGGAGGAGACAAGCAGAGCAGTCTTTGGAGCCGTTAGTCTGGGTTTAATCCTGCCTCGGGACCTATGCTGCTCCAGGCAAACAGTTCCTCCCCCTGGGATGCTCCGGCCAGAGTCTGAAATCTAAGGCAACTCTCAAGTTTCTGAAGAAAACAGCGCAGACGAGGATAAAGCAAATGAGGTGGGAGGGGGGGCAGGGAAAACAGGGGGTGTCCAGGCTCGGTTCACAGATACTGTGGGACTAATACAGCCTTTGTATGGTTGGAACCAGTTTATATGTTTCTGTCACTTGCAACTGGAAATGTCCTAACCGTGCCCCCTCTGTAATGGCAGCACAGCCCACTCAGAGGCAAACCAGGATCTGAGGTCCTCCACAGAGCCCTCTTATCTAGGGCATCCACACACCAGTGGCTCTAAAGTGACAGTTGTGCAGGCTGTTCACTGCACAAGTGCACATGGCTGGAAATGAGTGGGGGCCAATGTCCAGCCTGCCCTCTACTGCTGATCTATCAATTCGAAAACCAAAGCAGTCCCTTGGGGAGGGAAAAGGCAGTTGGTTCTCAGTGTAGAAGCTACCTTCCTTTCACCTGATGATCATCTTTTTATTCCCAGATCCACCGCTGAATGAATCCCCCTCTTTGGATCTGCAATATATCACTTGTCACACACAAACCATGCCCAGTCCAGTACACGATGCGAGTCACTCAAGCAACCCCAGCAGCCTCTAGACAGAGCCTCTGTAGTACAGATGTTCTCTTAGCCTTGACAGAAGGATCATTGCCAACACAAAGCAGCATACACCTTGACCAGTTGCAATAACGACAAAGCAAATAGTCCTTTGCAGGAGGAAGCCCAGTGTAGTGGCTCATGCCTGTAACCCCAGCTCCAGGGCAGGATGAAGAAGGAAGATTGTTGAGACTTCAAGGCAACTCAGGACCTGATGAGGTCCAGGCTAGCCTGCTATAAAGTGAGACCCTGGGCCAACAAACAAACAAACAAACAAACAAACAACCGCAAAAAGCTGTACCGCCAGCCGCTAGGTTTCTGGTGATAGGGTTGCAAATATCCCCTCTTGGAGAGGGGCAGGAAGGTTCACAATATCTACATTCACGCCTCCCTGAGCCAATCACACGCCCTCCTGGCCCAGCTGCATGTAACCTAAAGCATATAAGGAGGGCTACCCCAGTGCTTCTCAACCTTCCTAATGTTCTGGTCCTTTAGTACAGTTCCTCATGGCGTGGTGACCCCCACAAACATAAAGTTGTTCTTGTTGATGCTTCACAACTGTAATTTTGAACAGTTATGAATCATAAAGCAAATATTTGTGTTTGATGGTCCTAGGTGGCCCCTGTGAAAGAGGTTGTGGCCTGAAGGTTGTGAACCACTGGACTAGAGAGAGAGAGTTAAGTCATTAGGAGTTTGGTTCTCAGCATCCGTGTGAGACAGCTTACAACCATTTGTAATTTCAGCTCTGGGGAGTGGGGTGGGGGATGGGAGTGGGCAGGTCTGATGCCTTTGGCCTCTGTGGGCACCTGAACACACATGCAAGTACCCCCACACAGACACATAATTAAAAGTAAAATAGATATTTTTTTTAAAGTTCTGAAGTATAAAAGAGGTTAAAAATAAGCTGGGGCCTGGTGAGATGGCTCAGCAGGTAAAGGCCCCTGCTGCTCAGGTGGATGGCATGAGTTCAGTCCCTGGAACCGATGTGTTGGAAGGAGAGATGAATTCCTTCAAGTTGTCTTCTGATCATCCATATGCACCAAGGTGTACACACACACACACACACACACACACACACACGTGCACACACATGCAAGCACATTTTCATACATGTGCACATACATAAAAACAAATATTTAAACGTTTTTCTAGAGGCAGAATTTCACTGTGCATCTCCCTTAAGTTGCCCACTGTCCTGCAAGTAGCTCCAGTATGTTCATTCATTTGCCACGCTGGACTGGATGAAATGTTTCGTTGGACTGTTGGCTCCTTCTCTCTATGAGGTGATGTATGTTCACATCTCCCCAGGACAGTCGCAAAACATGTCTCATCTTGTTCCCTCCTGTTTGCTTTACCAGTCCAAATGGATCATTCTAAACTACAGAGTTATTTCTGTTCTTTCCCCGTGTTGATCCCTCTGGGACTCCCTGCTGCCCTCTGAAAGCAGCTCAGCTGAGGCCCATGTGTTCCTGTCTCATCTCCGTGTTCCTCAGCTCCTTCTCACGAACAGCTATGGGTCCATAGGTTGTCCCACTCCCTTTGTGCTTGCTGTGCCTCAGCTTTGAGCTCCCTCTGCTGTCCAGTCCCTTCAGGATTCTCCCTAGCAGCTCTCTGCTGTTGTTACTGCTCCAGTCCTTACCCAAGGTCTGTGTTCTATGTGTCATCAATCATGATGTGACCAACTGTGGAGAGACCCAAGTGTCCCAAAGGGAGGAAGTGTGTTCAGTGGCCTCTTCCCCTTGAGTACAGGACCTGGCGTGTGTCCAGTGGGTAAAGGTATGACTGATCCTTGAGGGGCCTTGAGGGAGTGTGTAAGGAACCCTACGGAGCTCTGAGAGGCCAAGGGAACGTCAGAGTAATGGAAAAGCAGCTCCTCTGGAATGGTGCTGGGGAAGCAGAGCCCATTCTCTGGATGCAGTGGTCCTTTCTGAAGGTGTCTTTTCTGTGTCTTGAACCTGGCCTATAGGAATTCAAGGAGAGGATCTGTACAAACCGAATGCAGGAGGCACTGAGCCCCCGCCCTCTACACAGCCTGATGGAAGCACCACAGCTCTAGAGATATGCCGGCACCAGCCATCCCCTCCCCCCACAGACTCTGAGCCTCTACCTGCTGATGAGCCGATGGTATATGTTCTGAAGGCTGGCCCCTGACTGTGCTGCCTCTGTGCAGTTACACCCTCGTTAAGAGCTTGCGTATACCACCCACATGGTTCGGAATTCATCCCCAGGGCCCATGAGGGTGTGGTGTAGTTCCAGGGCCAGAAGCTCCCACAGAGCCTTCTGGACACACTGTGTGGACGGGAACCATTCTCAGCTCAGCACACACTTCAGAGACCCTAAGAGGAGATTTCTGGGGAGCAGCAATAGCAGGTCCCGGACACACTCATCCTGCCATATTCTTAAATGGGTAGAATTAGGTTTTAAATTAATCAGTTACTCTACTGGCAGGGTTTCATGTATCCTAGACTGGCCTGGAACTTGCTGTGTAGCTGAGGATGACCATGTACTTCTGATTTTCCTGTGCTACCTCCTGGGCCTTGAAACTACAGCTATGTCCCCCATGACAGGTTTATATGGTGCTGGGGACTGAGCCTGGGATTGTATGCATGCTAGGCAAGTGCCCTATCAACTGAGCCACCTCCTTAGCATCAATTTTTAATGTTTAGTTTAGAGAGATTCTTT
Organism: Rhynchomys soricoides; assembly: GCA_019843965.1. Classification (NCBI taxonomy): domain Eukaryota; kingdom Metazoa; phylum Chordata; class Mammalia; order Rodentia; family Muridae; genus Rhynchomys; species Rhynchomys soricoides. The sequence continues at coordinate 101,294 of JADRCH010000702.1, read as the reverse complement.
GTTTTGAGGCAGGATCTCCACTTTATAGCCAGGGTGGCCTCCAACTTGCATCCATCCTCCTGCCTCAGCCTCTCAAGCGTCCTGAGATTACAGGGATGAGCCACCACATCCGCTTTTTTATTTTTAAATTAACATTAACCTATGTGTATCTTTTACTAGAACCACGGATTTCCTTGGGCGAGGCAGGCAAGGCCTCCGGAATGCCCTACAGCTGGAGGTCTGCCAAGCCCAGCACCACCCAGTCGCTGTGCTACCCTTCTGCCACCTACAGGGGTCGCTGCAAGACAGCCCGCCTAGTTTGTGGAGTTTCTTTCTGATCCCCTAGGAAAAGCCAGAGCCACTGCTATATAAATTAGCGTCTTTATTTCCAACACCTGAGCAAGGGAGCCTCGAGGCTCGCCTGCTTGAAGAATAAACATACAAAGTTTTTGTTGCATTACACAGCATGCCTCAGAGATAAATATAGCCCAAGGGGCTCTGGCTCTGGCCAAGCAACTCTTATTTACACGAATAGATTACAAAAGTCTTATATAAAAAATAAGTGGTCCTGAACCGGGGGAAGGGGGAGAGTGGGGTGCGGTTACACCTGTTACACTCGAGACCTGAGTGGCCTCCGCAAGCTGTGGGAAAGAGTGGGTGTCGGGAGGTCTCCAGAACGTGGGGACAATGTCTCCACAACAACAGGGGTGTGGAGGGCAGGGCTTAGGTGTGCGAGGCTCACCCCTGTGGTAGCGGCTATGAGGAAAGGAAAAGGGCCTGGCTGCTCAAGGGTCAGTTCTGGCCCAGTGAGGGAGAGCAAGTGGCCTTCGCTGTGAGTCGCATGAAAAACGAAACAAAACAAAAACCCCAACGACTACAACGACAAAAAAAACCAACAACAACAACAACAAAAAAACCGGACTGTGTCCTATCCTTGGGGCTGGATGTGGGGCCGACTTCTGCTCTTCCCTTCCCTCTGGAAGAATGGCTTTGAAAGGACAGTTGGGAGGAGTGTTATTTAAGCTTCATCTTTTGGGCGTGAAGAACCCAGGGGCACCATCCTCAGGAGTGCAGACGGTGCGCCCTCTGCTACCATAGCCTAGCCAACCTCTCAAAGCGCCTGGTAAATCGCATTGGGGTTTGAGCCTGCAGGACACTGAGGGGTGGCATCGGGAGACGGGGTCTGGGCCCCTTGTTCTGTGTCGCTTGCGGATGCCCCCTCTGGCGGACCCGGAGGCGACTCTGGTGGTGCATCTGCCAAAAGCAGCGGAGCAGCGGGGCTGTCTGTGGAGATGCGCTCCACTATGCTGGACAGGCAGTCGAGGCTGGACACAGCCGCACTCTTCCCTGGCCTGGGCTCTGTGAGGGGAGAGGAAGGTAAGTAATCTAAACTTGAGTCCCTTCTCAAGCCCCTAGGCACGGAGCTTTGTGGCAGAAGGGAAACTGAGGACTTGCTAGAATGGAAAGGAGAAAGGAGAAGGTGTGCCTCCTCCTCCAGCGCTCCCCCACCCCACCCCCGCCATCCCATCCTAAGGTACGGGTATGTATGTGGTGGAGGCGGGAGAGGGTACTAAACCTAGGGAGCGAGGAAAGTTTCTAGGGAACAGCTGAGAATGCGCACCGCTGGACGCCTCACTGTAGTAGGGGTCGTCATAGCCATTCTGTCGCCGGGGGCCACTCGGGGGGCCGCTGTAATCCATCTGTGAATAGCAAGGATGATGGAGTCAGGCTTACAGGACCCGAGTGGGTCTCAAGCAACACTCCTTGTCATTACCCCTCCCTCACTCCCTTAGTCTCAGCCGCCGGTTCCAGGACCGGGTCAGCCCCAATTAGGAGGTAGGAGCCAGCACACCTTGGAAGCTGTCGCATGCGGGGCCAAACTGAGAGTGGACAGTCACCCAGGAACAATACTCTGCATTAGGGTAATAAGAAGGGTAACGAGGAGGAAAAACGTCTCCCTGGGCTGCGCGGCAGTGTTCTAATGCCACCCCCAACTGGCAGAATCATAGATGCCCTGGGTCTCCAAAGCGGCTCCAGTGACAGATGCCAGGAGCATCTGGGAGTAAAGGACACCCTCACCCCAAGGGCCTCGGAAACGTGTTGCAGATAACCCAGGCGCCGCCCTCCCTTGTCATCCTCCTGGGTCCTGGCCTTACCATGCCATCAGAGCAGTTGGAGCGCGGGCTGGATGCATCTGAGTCGCCGCTGTAGTGCTCGCTGCCACGGCCTGGGGGCAGCGGGCCGGGTGCGTAGAAGGCAGCGGCGCCAGGGGGCGCGGCGTCCTGGTCGCGCAGCAGAGCCTGCAGACCTTCGATGTAGCGGATGGCGTTGCGCAGGATCTCCACCTTGGGTAGCCGCTGGTTCGGATTGCTGGACGTGCAGCGCTTGAGCGTCTCGAAGGCCTCGTTCACTTTGCTCAGGCGGCGCCGCTCGCGCATGGTGGCGGCCTTGCGGCGATCAGCGTTGGTGGTCTTGCGCTTGCACGCCTTGCAGGCCCACAGCAAGCAGCGACCCGCCTGGTGGTGCCCGCTGGGTGCGCGTACATGCTCATCCTCGCGAGCGCCTGGGCCGGGGTGCACCGCAGTGGGGAAGAGTGCGTGCTCCTCCGGTTTCAGGAGGGCCCCCACGTGCACCAGGCGCGGGTCCAGGTCCTCAAAAAAACGCAGGTCTGGTGAGTCGAAACACGGATCATCATAGAAGTCGTCGGCTGTCGCAAAGGAGCAGAGAGAGCCGTCGGGGCCTGTCAAGTCTACGTCCCGGAGTGGCGGCGATAGAAGCTCCATATCTCAGCTCCTGGGTCCTGCTTCTCGCTCAACCCAAGCTGTGAGAGTCGTCTTAACTTTCTGCCACCTTGGAACCTCAAGAGTACAGTGACAAAGGTTCTGAGGGTTGGAATGCGCACCGGCTGTCCTCTACCTCCCCTCCCTGTCCTGTCCCATCGGAGGTGTAGTGAAGAAAGAAGTTGCGTCCTGGCCCCTTGCTTCGCGCCAGGAGCCTTGGGCTATTTATCCAGGGTAGCCTAAAAGCCCGGGAGCTAGAAAGGGAGGCTAGGGGCGGGGGCGCCTCAAGCCAATAGGAGTGTAGTAGGGCGGAGCTTGGGGTCCCCAGGGTAGCTACTGGGGCCAGGGAGTGCCCCCTCCCGCGACTCTATGCTGGGGCAGCTGCCTAGCTAGGGAGGAGGGCAGAGACTGGCAGCCAAACGCGGTAGCACTTGGCTATCCGGTGCAGCCTGCCCAAGCCTCTCCAGTGCCTACTCCTCTAGCCTCTGTGCTGACCTCAGTGCTCACTTCGGAGTTGACGTCGTCTGATTCCACTCTCGGATTTGTGGGGATACCAGGTACAGCATAGGAGTTAGAAATCAGATTGCAGGAAGTTTGGAGAGAAACTCAAGGCCACAGGGCAAAGAAAGCTCCAGAGAAGAGCAGAGAAATTGTGACACACTCAGAGAAGTTGAGTCAAAGACGAAGTGTGCAAGAGACAGTGAGAGTCAGAAGGTCTAGGTGGGCAAGCCTGAGACAAATGACTCGGTAGCAGTGCTATTTGGTCACTCTCCACCTGAAAATGGCTCAAAAAACATCTGGTCCTCCCAAGGACGCTTAGAACCCTGGTGCTTTCTATGTGTAGTAGGGATGATCTTTAAAACTTCTAGTCATTCTACTCAAACTGGAGGTGGACAGCTCGAGGGAGGGAGGGAGTGAGGGAGTGAAGGAGGGACAGAGGGAGGCTCCACCCAACTTACGTTCTGTGAGCAGGATTCCTTCTGTGAGTGTCTAGGTTGATCTGATTCTACAGAGAAGAAGTAAACCTGTTTGCTATAGGTTTGCACCATCTTGCTCCGAGGGGAGCCCTGGGAAATGCCTTTCTTAACGGTCATGATGGCCAGGACCTGGCCTGTTGACCTCACCTTTAGTAAAGTTGGCATAACTTTGTTGGAATAACCTCTTCCCCAAGTCTGTGTCCACTTCATATCAATGACAATGTCCAGGAATAACTGTGGTGATGGGTGAGAATACAGATCAGGGAAGGATGTAGAAATGTCAGAGGAGGTGCGCTGCTAAGCCAGCAGGAGGCTTGCTTCTGTCTCCAGCGCCCTATTGCAGAGTATAACCAGCAAGCTTCTCAGGCTTTGCCTGGGGCGCTGAGCCCTTCAGATGGCCCTGGAAGCTCTGGCTCTGTTCCTCTGGAGGCTTCAGCTGAGTCTCTCCCAGCGGCTTCACTGGGGAGGTAGGATCAAAAGGAAGGAGCCACCTCGGGGGCTCTCTGGCTGTCCTACACACCCCAACCCTGGGATGCTTATGTTTTGGGGGCGCTCTGGCTAAAAGTCTTCCTTGGCCATGTACTTCTGCTATGTCTTCTCTCCTGGATGCCTGAAATCTAAGCAAGGGGGATGTAGGTGTCTTTCCCACTAACTTCTGGAAGCCATCTTAACTGGCCCTTTCTACAAACTGGAAAGCCCTCTCTACCCATCAGGCTGACCCAGGACACTCTTTTGGCGTCCAACAGTTTCCATGACTCCGACACCGGTAGTGCTGATGGCCCCCGTCATGAAGTCCCCACACTTTACCTCATGGTTTTACCGTTGTTTATTCATTCAGCATTCACCGTGGCTTATCTATCACACACCAGCTGCTGGTCCAGGTACTGGGGACCCGCAGTAAACATGACCTAGGGCCCCATTCACGTAGTGTTTACATTAGAGAGAAGTTTCTAAAGCAAGGAAGTTTGTGGTCTCGGGGGTTTACACACTCCACAAAATAAAACAGAGCAAGAAATAATCTTTATTCCAGCAATCAGGGAAGGCTCCTCTGGGATGGTTGTATTCATGGAGTGCCCTGGAGCAAGGGAGACAGAAGTACTACTAGCAGATATTTAGGGTTAGAGAGAGAGACAAACTGTGCAAAGGTCTTGGGGCAGTACTATGCTGGTTTAATGCACACCGAGTGGACTTGAACTCAGCTTGTGTGTCCAACTTGCCTGAGAGCCACCATTCTTCTTAATGGCTCTGTTCTAGTTTTTTCTCCCTCTTCTCCTCCTCCTCCCTCCCCCCCCCCCCCCCTCTAACACTGAACAGGGATCCAGACTCAGAGTTATTCTTGCTGCTCTCAACTTTAGTCCTCTTTCCTGGACTTGCCCTGGGATTGGCTGTATCGGGTCTCAGCTCGGGACTTTACAGGTAGATGAAAGGTAAGGACAGAAAGGTGATCCATCCGGAGGGCACTGCTATTGTCCAAACTGGTGCTCATGGCCACTCAGATGGTTGCTTAGCTTTGGGAGGCCAAGTGAATCTGGTGAAAAGTAGTTGAGTTCCAGATATACTCTCAAGATGGAGCTGGGCAGGTTCAGAAAGATGAGGTGGCTCAACAGTTAAGGGCACCCACTGCTCTTGCAGAGGACCTAGGTTTGATTCCCAGTGCCTGCATGGTTGTTCACAACTGCCTGTAACCCCAGTTCTAGGGATCTGATGCCCATTCTGACTTTTGTGGGTCACAGACTTACATGCAGGCAAAGCGTGCATGTACATAATAACTTTTAAATCTTTAAAAATAAGGACAAGCAGGATTTCTTATGATTGGATGTGGGCGCAGGAACAAGAGAGACATTAAAGATCACTTTTGAAAGAACGGAGCTGTGGCATAGTGGGTCTGTGAGTGTCAGATCAAAGATCCAGGTTGGGCAAAATTTGAAATTCACAATAAATATCCAGGTGGAGATGTAAAGTCTGAGTGGAATTCATGCGGCATGAGGTCCAGAGGGAAAGCTGGGAGTGATGAAGTCCTGTCCACTGTTCCTGTAAGACACCTCCTAGGCCTGTCATTTCTAAGGTCATCATCTAGACTATGCTAACTCCTACCCTTTGCTAGCTTAGATGGCCCCACTAACCTGTTTTTCCCCTCTCTGGTGGAGCAGAGGAACCACAGAGCCACAGGGAGTAGACCTGGAGCAAGTGTCTGGTCAAGGTGTTTCCAAACCCTGAAAATCTCATCCTGAGATCTGCAGGAATAGAACGCCTGCCAACCCGGGCCTGGATGTCCCGGGGCACATAGATCCATACCCCACCCACCAAAGGAGGTCAGGCGGCCAGGCAGTCTTTCTCCTTTTTCCGTATAAGGTCCTGTCCTGTCCAGCAGCACCTGGAATTCTTCCTTATGCAAATGAGACATCCGAGCCCCCCCCCCCCCCAGAGCAGTGATGAACACTCACCCCCACCCAGAGCAGTGATGAACACTCACCCTGTAGCCCTGACTCAGTCCAACAGTTTAAACTGCCTTTGGCTCCCATTAAAGGAGCTCCTCAGTGAAGCCTGTCTCCCTAGAAGTCTGTTTCTTGCTGTGCTCACCCATTGCTTTAGGCCTCCATTACCTCCAGCTGTTTCTGCCTGGATTTCCCTCTCAGGCCTCTGGTCTGATCACTCCTTAAGAGAGGCTGAGTCGGGGGAGGGAGTGGAACAGGAACACTCTAGCACACTTGTCCCTGGAACCCAATCCCCGCACAGCAGCCTCAGGGAATGACATGAGGTCCCTGAGCTCTTTGCACCTGCTTACCATTGGGCCAGATGAAAATCTCATGTCCTTCCCCAGCTAGATGGCCACTCAGGGACCCTACTCACCTTGTCTCCACAGCTTCCCCTGGAGCCACTCTCCCCTCAGATAGCCCTGCTCTGGTTAGCAGACTTCCCTTCTCTCAGCCCTGCACAGCCTCCTGCAGAGCCGTGGAGTCTCATGCCTGCTGTCCCAAGCCTGCTGCCCTCTACCCACCCATGATTGGCAGCTTTTCAGGTCTCAACACCAGGGTTGCCTCTGGCCATTTCTTCCCAGATACCTATCGCTCAGGCTTAGGGAATGTCACTTGACCTTTCCTCTAGAATGATCTTGTCTGTTACTCCTTGAGGGACATGAAGACAAGCATTCCACAGGAATGCTTTGCTCACCATGGCATCTCCAGAAGCCACTGCAACAGCGACCCCACGGCGGGCACAGTGGTAAGTGTCAAGTGAATGAATAAACTGTTTTGGGCTCTTTTGATTTCTATCCTTGTGTTTGAACTTAGCAAAATGTGTTGCAAGTCATTCTATTTCAGCAAACCTGGACACGGTGTAGGTAATTATTCACACAAGCTCTCACACTGCCTCTTCCCAGGCAAAGCAGAGGCTTGTCTGCCTGGGACATTCTCCCTCCCATTGGCCTGTTGAAACATTACAACAGTAGGCTGCCGAGACGTGGTGTTCATCAGAAGTGCCGTTTCATTTGACTTAAACCCACAGTGAGGAGTGGATGATATTGCCAGCACTAATGGTTTTGATGGAATCGATCATTTCCTCTGTTTTTGAACCTCAGCTGAATGTGCGCAGCACACAGTAGGCATACCACAAATATTTCTTGGCTGATGACTGAGCAAGTCTGTTTCATTATGTAGAGCCCAGCATCTCCAAGGAAGCACTTTGAACCACTCGTGCAAATCTAGTTTCTTTCTTTTTTCTCAAACCTGAGCAAGCAAAGCAAAGCAAACAACAACAAAAACAGAAATAAATTTTATGCTGAGTCTAAGTGATTACAACCTTGCTTTTTGTTTTATGGTCATCAAAACTACCCCCCCTCCAGCCACCCCTTCTGGAGGATGCCATTGGCTCTGGAGGATGATGCCATTGGCTCTGGAGGATGCCATTGGCTATGGGCTGAGGCATTGTCCCTTCAATGCAGGGCCTCTCAGGCTATAGGCCCACTAACTTGGAGAAGCACACAGCTCACCCTGGGGTTCAGTTCTCTTGTCCCCATAGGTGGCTCCTTTGATTTTCCCCCTGTCCTTTCTAGGCCTTGCTGCTCAGCCTCCTTGGCTAGTCTGCCCAGGGGCTATAAATGGAGAGCTGGCTTGTGAGCAGGAATGTTGGTCTGGCTAGGCCTCTGGGGTGTTGCACCATGAGGAGCGGCAGCCTTTAAATATATATATATATATAGCCTCTGGAAACTGGATCCAACCAGCACCTGCCCCAAGCCTCAGGCACCTCTGCCCCCCCTCCCCCCCCAGACTGGACCTGTGGTCTCTTACTTTGCTACTGCAGGCTGCATGGCTGGCTTGGGTCCAGGGGGCTGAAGGACGGAAGGATGAAACCGTGGGAAGGTCAGGTGGGACAGGACCAGCTCCAGACTTAGTCTCTGTCCCTAGGCTTTCCTTTCTCAACTCAAGTATCCTGCTCTGTTCTCTGCCAGTTTCGCTTCCCAGAAACCCTGAAACTGTTGGCCACCAAGTAAAGATCTGGTCAATTTAGGGTGATCTAGAGGAGTTGTGGCTGGGCACAGACATGGTCCTGGTCATGACCAGGGTCCCAGAGACCTTTCATATGTCTCACTCTGAGATTCTCCAAGACTCTGGTATGTGCAGGACCTTGGGAGTCTGGCAGATAACTAGGTGGTGGAGGTCACATGTTCCCAGAGCAGTAAGGGCCAGGGCCAGTGCGTTTGAGAGGCGGAATAGGCACTGTTGGAGTGTACCACCCTTCCAGCGGAGTCGTCTATGGGATGTTTTCTTCATTCAGGTGCTGGGAATACAGCAAGGGAACAACGCTCTGGCCACGTGGAGCTGATATTCTGGGAGAGCAAGAAGGGCCAAAAAAAAAGAAAAAGAAAAAGAAAAAAAAATCCACCATTAGTCAGTTTCATAACACACCACAAAGGTAGCCCAAGTGGAGGGGGCAGCAGTGTTCAGTGAGGAGTGTGCTACCTGGAGTGACGACATTTGGGACCAGCCCAGGCAGAGGAAAAGAATAATGCAGCATCTTCTGTGGAAGGATGCTCTTCCGGGAGTGACATGGAGGCCATGGCTCAGTGTCTGGTGCTGTGGGTGCTCCTCCGTGAGGGTGTGCGGAAGGGAGAGAGCTCAGCGTAGGATTGTCTGGGTGTTCTGTCAAACTAACCGGAAGCTTTCCTAGCAGCCAGGACACTCGTCAAACTTAGTTCAGTTGGCCAGTTTCTTTTGCTCTCTATTTAATAAGTTTATGGAAAGCTCTCTCCTCCCATACTGACAAGCTCCTAAAGTAGACATTTTTTTTCTCAAGAGGGAGGTTTCTTGCTATTACTTTTTCCTTTAGTTATAAATTCACAAAGAAGTAAACTTCCGTTCAGCTCAGCATGTAAGGGGCAGAGGGTACAAGATGGCTTACCATGAAGTTGGCAGTGGAGGACATCACAATAGTCCCCAACTTTTCACTCCCCAGACCATGCAGTGTGCACGGCTCGTATACCAGGCACACATCACATGTATTCACAGGCCATGTGAATGGAGAGGTTGCTACTGAAAAAAATAACCCACAAAAAACAAAAAACAAACAAACAAAAAAACTGAGGGAAATGTGCATGAAAGATTTAAGTCAGACGAGAGAAATAGCCTTACCAATGCAGGGTGTGAACGACATTGTGTACGGCATGAATGGCATGTGCAGTGTGGGTGACGCGCAAGGTGTAAAAGACCTGAGAGTATGAATTGGATGTGTAGTGTGTGTAGTGTGTGTGAAGCACAGATGGCGTGTGAGGAGGGCATGGCATGTGCAGTGTGACTGGGGTTGTCCTTGAGCTGAGCTGACACGGCTGGATAGGAAGGCCATAAAGCTGCCTTCTACTCGTGTATGTGTGAAGTCGTGGTCACCAGAGGGTGTCATTCCTGTGTCCTCTGCCTATACAAGCCAGGGCCTGACAGAACTGATGACTATACTCGCTTGCAACAGCTGTTGGTTCTTGCCCCCACCCTTCCATGTCCCTTCATGAGTGGCACAGGCACCTTGACCACCTCCCGCGCTGGCTTCCCCTCATGCTCTGCCCCTGTGCACACTGCCTTGTGAACACCTCACATGTAATGAACACACCACTCTGTGGACACTTCTCATATCACTATACCTTCCATGTAACAGCCTTGTGTTTGTGCACCTCTATTGCAGAACTGACACTTTGGCACGGATGTGCAAGTCTTTGCCACGTGAACTTCACCTTGTGTGCCGTGTGCCTCTGCCACGCTTTGTGCATACCTTGTACCCTATGTATCGAGTGCCCCATCCCGTTCTGTATTAGTTCTCCTACACCGTAGACCTCATGCACTGTGTGCATCTCTGACACCACATGCCTTACAGTCAGGGCTTCTGTTGCTGTGATAAACACCATGACCAAAATCAACGTGGGGAGGAAAGGGTTTCATTTCCCGCTTACAGCTTGTCAATCATCTGGGGAAATCATGGCAGGAACTCAAGGCAGAAACTGATGTAGAGGCCATGGAGGAGTGCTGCTTACTGGCTTCCTCTCCATGTCTTGCTCAATCTGCTTTCTTATACCATCCAAGACCACTTCCCTGGGGACAGTACCGTCCCCCATGTGCTAGGATCACAGGCTTGCTCATCAGCTAATCTGGTCAGGTATTTTCTCAGTTGATGTTACTTCTTCCCAAATGACTCTAGCTTATGAGTTGACTTAAAACCGGGACCCATGACCATGTGATGCTCGTGTATACGTCTTCCTTTGTGCACACATCCACATCTTACCTCATTTGTGCACCGCATGTGCTCCACACTGTGTGTATCCTCGACGCTACGGACATCTCACACACTCTACGCCCATGTCGGACTCACACATGCACATCATGCACACCCCTCAGCCTGTGTGATACCACACTTGGTGAACAGCTCTCACAGTTGAGACAAAACAAGCTTCGTATTTTTTAAAGATTATTATTATTATTATTATTATTATTATTATTATTATTATTATTATATGTGAGTACACTGTAGCTGTCTTCAGACACACCAGAAGAGGGCATCAGATCTCATTACAGATGGTTGTGAACCACTGTGTGGTTGCTGGGATTTGAACTCGGGACCTTTGGAAGAGCAGTCGGTGCTCTTAACCGCTGAGCCATCTCTCCAGCCCCAAGCTTGGTATTCTAATTCACAATCCACATGTCCTTTGTGCCTACATTCAGTCTGTTCTTCCACATCCCCAAGTATTGTGGTCTCTTGGTCTCCTTTCTAAGTGCTGTAGTATACCCTCACTATGTGTGCATGTACATATGTACGTGTGTATATGTATGTATGTGTGTGTGTGTGTGCATGTGTGTATGTATGTGTGTGTGCATGTGTGTGTGTATGTATATGTGTGTGTGTATGTGTGTGTATGTATGTGCGTGTGTGTGTGTATGTGTATATGTGTGTGTGTATGTGTGTGTGTATGTATGTATGTGTGTGTGTATGTGTGTGTATGTATGTATGTATGTATGTGTGTGTGTGTGTATGTGTGTGTGTATGTA
>JADRCH010000702.1:68068-89935 GCA_019843965.1 Rhynchomys soricoides | reverse complement strand
GTGTGTATGTGTGTGTGTATGTATGTGCGTGTGTGTGTGTATGTATGTATGTGTGTATGTGTGTGTGTATGTGTGTGTGTGTATGTGTATATGTATGTATGTGTGTATGTATGTGTGTGTGTGTATGTGTGTATGTATGTATGTATGTACATATGTGTGTGTATGTATGTGTGTGTGTGTATAAGGGGGATCTACAAGTGAGGGAGAACATGGCTTTTTCTTTCTGATTTTGAGTGACTCCCTTCTCACATTCTGTGCCCCCTCCAATAGCACACACATCTCATAGGTAAGTGTAGCTCACACTCAGAACATATTACATATCTTCCACATTGTGTCTCACATTTCACTCATATGCTAGGTGTCCTTACTCATGTACATCTTTCAGGCTGTGTACTCTATTCCTACCGGATACACCTCACATGCCGAGTGCATGCCACCATGGCTGTCAGTCTAGTCCAAGCTCTTCTCCGCTTTGGTTTTGATGTGAGTGTTTGTCTGCCCGGAGGAGGAAGACACGAAGTCCATGGCCCTGTCTCTTCCTTACTGTGTGTAAGGGAGCTTTTTCTGCCCAGAGGAGGTCAGGTGTCCAGTTAGGGCTGATAGAGGAGCACGCAGCTCAGGGGCTGAGGGGAAGTATGACTACAGGGAAGCCTTATGGGAAGGGACCGGGGGCAGCTGTGGTAGTGCCTCTTTCCTGCCTAATCAGTCCACCTGCCCTCCTGGGGCGTTCCAAGGGACTGGGATTAAGGCACACACAGCCACTGGACTCTAGGGACAGGTGGCAGCTGCCCATAGCAGCTGCCCTAGCCACATGCCTTTGAGGGGAAGACGGGCTGATTTCTCCACCAAACCTGTCCAGCCCTGGCCAATAGCAGCAGGGACAGAGGTTTCTGGGCTGGAGGATAGAGGGCCAAGGAACTCAGAAGCCTCTGGCTGTCTGAGTGCCTGCCATCTGCCTGTGCTCACATCCTGCCTGTTTCCTCCAGGAAGCATTCCTGGCTTTCTGCCTCCCCTTTGTTGGGGAAATTGGCTTACTATCCATGTGTTTTCCACCCTCCAAGTGCCCCTAAACATACTGTTTCTAAGCCCCATGCCAGACTTTGAAGCAGGATCTGAGGGTGATTTAGACAGAGTCTGGCCTCAGAGAACTCTCTTAATGGTTGGAGATACTCAGAGAGAACTCATCACAGCATCCCAGAGAGCCCTCAGAGAGGGTGGGTGGGTGAACAAGACCCCCCCTGAGCAGAAGCACTGGTATTTGTGTTGGTACTGAAGGTAGGCAGGCTAAAGCGAAAGGCAGTCCAGGGTTAGCGGACCACATGCTTGACAGCCGGGGACACACTAACATGCTCAGGGATGCTACGCACCTCGCCGAGCCGTTATTCAGGATCATTTAGGCCTGCCACCTTGGGTCTCTAAATGGATGACTAGGCTGTCTTAGGGGAAGCCTACAGGTAACAGATCATGTATGTGGAGGAACTACAGGGACAAGATGGTCACCTTAGCCAATGGGGAGGGCTTGGAGACCTGGGTTGTCCTCTTCCTGTGATGTACTGTGGTCTGAGCTCTCTGATGCCATCCCGAGGGCCCAGTTTCTCTGCATGAAGGATGCAGGCATCGGACAAGGGTTCTGCTCACACTCAGGTTGAAGTCTAGCAAGGGACTCTGCCTCTCAGTAGCTTCTCTCTATGGCTTCTCTCTCTCTCTTTCTTGGGCTTCCCTCTCTGTGCAGGACAGAGCTCACTCCCATGCCCACTTGGTCCATTGGAGGGCTGGTACACTGAGAACCCAAAGTCTGAGGCTGGGCTCTCTGTGAGATTAGAAGTTTGTTCCCCAGTGAATTTGAGGGTCCCCACCTTCAGGACAACTAGGGAAACATGGATAACCACAGTCTCTTTCTTCTCTTTCAGATGCAACATAAAATCCTACATCCCACTGAACTTGGCTTAGTGAATCTCAACTTGGAATTGACCTTATCTGGCATGGCAACTGCGTCCCCAGGCTTAGAGCCGTACTGCCAGGGGATCTCCACTGGAATTAGGGATCTGACAAGCTACATTTGAAAACAGCAATGCCCCTTTGTGTACTGGAGAAGTAAATCCCAGTTTTAGAATCTCATTTTCTCCAGCTCTAAAGTATATCCAGTTCTACCACTTAGCATGTAGAGTTGCAAAGTCTGTGGATAGGCAGGCACACAGGATGCTGGTGGCATGTTGTCTCGTGGTGCAGGCATAGTAGGACATCAGGACAGTTTGGCCTTGGCTCTCAGGAAGCAGTGAGTGGGATGGAGTGGGGAGGGGTGGGGATGAGGCAGTTGGGAGTCTGACTGGCTATTCTGGGCTCAGGACCTCTTAGAACTGGGGGCCATGGTGTGGTGGGAGGCGGCTGGCGGTGTGGGTGATAGGCAGCACAGGCAGCCAGCCAGCAACCCCCAGACAAAGCCTGGCCCTGGGGAGCAGAACACTGATGACAGATGAAGAGAGGCTGGTGCAGACGGGGCCAGGAGGGGGCAGGGATTCACAGATGCATACCTACAGAAGGCTGTGGTCCTGCAGTCTACATCTCAGTGCCTCCATCCTTCCTCACACCAGTCACCACATGTATCCTCATTCCAGTGTGTGTGTGAGAGAGAGAGAGACAGAGAGAGAGAGACACAGAGAGATACACACACACACACACAGAGACACAGAGACAGAGAGACGGAGAGAGAGAGAGAACATGTGTGAGCACATGTGTGTCTGTGTGCAGGCAAGAGATCAACTTCATGCCTTGGAAGCCACCAATCTTGTTTTTTGAGACAGAGTCTCTTACTGAGACCTGAGCACACAAGTTCAACTAAGTTGATTGGTCAACAAACCCTAAGCAGCCTTTCCAGCACTGGGATTACTAACAGATACCACTGTGCTAAAGTATGGGGGTTTTAAGGTGTATTTTTTGTGTGTGTGAGGGCAGCACCCCGAGGAATCGAAAAGCTTCGGACCCCCTCGGAGCTGGAATTATAGGTGGCTGTCGCTGTCCTCTGTGGGTGCTGGGAACAGCACGTGGGCCCTCTGCAAGAGCAGAGGGTGTTTCAACAGCATGAGCTTCTCCAGCCCCATATCTACATTTTTATGTGGGTGCTGCGTATTGAACTAAAATCCTCATGTTTATGCAGTCACCGAGTAAGCCGTGTCCTATGTCCCATCTCCCAGAAAGGATCATTCTTGGTTCATGTTTCCAGCCAACTGGAAACTTTTTGCACAGGGGAACAGACTTGACTTTCCTAATAGATAAATGATGACTACTTTATGTCCTTGATGTAGGGACACTGCCACTGAGGACAAAGACAGACGTAGTCTCCAGGAGCTAGAGCTGACTCAGTTTCCCTATTGTCAAAAATTAACCATTTCTGCCCTTCATCTGACCCAAGCCATCGGACTTGGGCATCTAGACTCTTGCTGTCTCTGGTCATGGGATGAAAGCTCATCGTGGTCTTGTCCCAGGAACAGAGAGGTGAGACTGGAGAGGAAACACCAGAGGAATAATATGCCCTCATCATTGCGTGACAACTTCCAACATGGATGAAAATAGACACAATACTCAAGAACCTCCTCACTAGCTTTGACGACCATTAGTACACATCCCAGCCTGACCACCAAGGCCTCATTAATTCTGAGGCAGATTTTAGATGTCTTCTCACTTCATTTGCATATGTTTGATGACACATTTCTAAAACATAAGGGTTTTTCTTAGCAGAAGTGCAACATTATCAACATACTAAAAATTAAGTCATTCCACATACCATCAACTTTACAGCCAATTACAGCATCTCACCCAGTTATCTCAGAAACATATATTTTGATTGCTTGCCTTGGGATCCAAATGGAGTCCACACACTGTGATTGGTTGACTTACATTCTAAGCTCTTAAAAATAATTTTATTGACTCATTAGTTATCCTCTAGGAATGTGTATGTGCACTTACACACTTGCCGTGGCACGAGTGTGGTGGTCAAAGGACATTTTTTGGGATCCAGTTCTCTCCTTCCATCTTGTGGGTCCTGGGGATCGAGTTCAGGTCATGAGGTGTGACAGCAAGCAGCTTTATCCAGTGAACTATCCTGCTGGCTCGTAAACATTTGTGTGTGTGTGTATGTGTGTGTGTGTGTGTGTGTGTGTGTGTGTGTGTGTGTGTGTGAGAGAGAGAGAGAGAGAGAGAGAGAGAGAGAGAGAGAGAGAGAGATTAAGGATCTTTCTGAATCATTCTCCTTCTTACCCTTTGAGACAGGTCTCTCACCAAAACCAAGAATTCAAAACTTAGACAAGGCTAGATGGCCAGTGAGCTCCAGATAGCATCCCATCTCCATCCCCAGCTTTCAGCACTGAGATAGTAAAGGCACATTACCAAGCCTGGATTTTACATGGGTGCTGGGGATTCAAACGCAGGTCCTTGTGTATACATGCAGTAGGAATTCTACCTCCCGAGCTGTATTCCCCAGTCCATATTATGAGTGGGATTTTTTAATCTAAAAGTTCCATCTCCATGAATATTTATTTTTCTTTTACAGTTTGTTTTTTTGGCAAAAAATGAAACTGATGTGCTGTATGCCCTGAAGGTTGTGAGTGAGCTCATATGCTGATCTATCCTTTCTAGTCTCTAAAACGTGATGGTTGGACATAACTTTGGCCAGATTCAGATTTGATTTGTTGGGGCAAGGTGGCTCTGTAGGAGACATTGCAGTCTTCCCCTGGACATGCACAACAGCTGGATGTCTTCAGCCAAACTTCTGAGGGAATGTCCACTTCCTGGCTCCCCTTCCTTGCATCTTCCTTTCTTACTAGCTTCTCAAAGACATGCTTCAGCTGACACTGCGTCATCAAAATGGCCAAGAACAACATGACTGCTGTGGGGCATATGCCCTCCTCTACCTGCAGGACACTCATTAAAGTCACTGTTGACTCCACCCTCTTCCTTAAAATGACCTATTGACTTAGTTCCCAATCTCCCCATGTGGCTCTCTGCCCCTTAAAGTCCCTACAGTCCCCACGGAGCTCTACCATATACCCATTCTCTGTAGATGCTAATTTTCTGTGTGTGTGTGTGTGTGTGTGTGTGTGTGTGTGTGAGATATTTTCTTTATTTACATTTCAAATGTTATCCCCTTTCCAGGTCTCCCCTCTGGAAACCCCTTATCCCATCCCCTCCTCCCCCTGCCTCTATGAGGGTGCTCCCCTACCCACCCACCTACTCCTGCCTTCCTGCTCTGGCATTCCCTTACACTGGGGCATCAAACCCCCACAGGACCAAAGGGCCTCACCCCCCCACTGATGTCCAACAAGGCCATCCTCTGCCACATACGCAGTCAGAGCCATTGGTCCCTCCATGTGTACTCTTTGGTTGATGGTCCAGTCCCCGGGAGCTCCAGGAAGTCTCCAGGGGTTGACACTGTGGCTCCCCTCACAGGGCTGCAAACCCCCTCAGCTCCTTCAGTCTCTTCTCCAACTCCTCCATCGGGGACCTTGAGCTCAGTCCAATGGTTGGCAGTGAGCGTCTGCCTCTGTATTTGTCAGGCTCTGTCAGAGCCTCTCAGGAGACAGCCATATCAGGCTCCCATCAACAAGCACTTCCCAGCATCCACAATAGCGTCCAGGTTTGGCAACTGTATATGAGATGGATCCCCAGGTGGGGCAGTCTCTGGATGGCCTCTCCTTCAGTCTCTGCTCCACACTTGGTCTCCGTATTTTCAAGACACTCACCAGGTTCACATGGATGAATCTCTCCATATCACACTTACCCATTCAGTGAACCACTGGACCTCAGCACTCAGATGTCTCAGAGCCCCTCAAATTCAACATGTCCCTTAATGTGTCTGTTGTCTGCTCCAGGAATCCAGCCAGTCCTCAGGAAATAGTTCTCATTCAGTGGCCCTGCAATCATGACCCCAGGTAGGCACCTGGATGTCTTTTCTCATCTCCTTTCTCGCTGTATCATCTTCTGGCCACTCAGTCTCACTGATTCCATTTCCCAAACACCCCTCAATGCCCCTCCTGTCTGCTCTTCCAGACTCTGTCACAAGGCAGTCTGTGGCATACTTTCTTCGGTGGAAACCTCATCACTGTGTTCTCAGCCTTGAATCTCAAAGCTCTTTAAATGCACCCCTCCACTGAACAAGACATATGACCATAAAACAGGAAGATAGCAGGAGCCAACTTTACGTGGCTCTCAGGAGTAAAGCCAAGTGTCCTGGTACAGCATTCAAAGCCTTCCCAATTGCTTCCTTGCTTGCTTCCAATCGCATGGTTTAATGCACCTCTGCCCAAGAAGTAGCACGCATTCCTCCGACAGGATCGCTCAGGATAGTCATGCCTTTTCTTCCCTTTCCTTCTGCCTCTAAGGTTCTTCTCCTTTTCATGGCCCATTAGTCACTTGTCCTTGGACACTCCGTCAAGATAGTACATTACAGAAGCTTCTTGAACACCGTGATCCTTGACGGCCCATATCCAGGATCCAGGGCCCCATCTCTGTCCCCATTCTTGAGTTTTCTGGCGCATAAGGAATTATGATATGAGTGAAACACCTGACTATGAGTTCAAAATGCAAATGAGTAAGCAGTGAGAGGCACATCGTTTCACTGTGACTCCTTGAGTGGCCTTCTGTACCACATTGGGGCTGTTCTGCTCAGTCTTCTACCCTAGTCACTGGATGCCACCTTCATTGTTACCTTCCTCATGCTGAAATCTCCTGGGTCTGCCTCAGCCCTTCCCACAGAGCAGCTATCATGCACTCATGTTGTTGTTGTTGCTCTTCTTCTTCTTCTTCTTCTCCTTCTCCTCCTCCTCCTCGTCCTCCTCCTCCTCCTCCTGCTTCTCCTCCTCCTCCTCCTTCTTCTTTTTCTTCAAGACATGACAAAGACTGTGGGCTGTTCCTCAATATCCATGCAATGTGAATTTTGCTTGAGAACATGCTGTATTAGGTTGGGATTCTCAAAACATGGTACTAAATATTGTGTGGCTTAGACAACAGCTCTGGAGGGGCGGGTACAGGAGCGACATGCTTTCAGGGTTATTTCTCCTGAGGCTTCTTTCCTGGCTTCCAGACAACTACTCTGTATGTGTCCCCACATGGCCTTTCTCTGTGTATGCAAACCCCTTGCCTACTTCCTCAGAAGGACGTGGTATTGGATTAGGCTCTCACTTTTATGACCCCATTTAACCTTAATTACTTCCTCAAGGTCTCTGCTTTCAAATACAGTCACACTGAAGGGCAGGACTTCAATATAAGAATGTGTATGTGGTTCTTTGTAGCAAGATGTCACAGGAGTCATTCCATAGCTTACGCTCGCCTACATTTCCCAGAGTCTCTTGCAGCTGAGATAGTTCACATGACTGAGTTATGGCGGGTAGAGTATGGTGGAAGGGGTTTGTGTGTAACCTCCTGGTTATGACGTCAAGAGACAGCGGCTGTGCTCTTTCCTGTCTTCCTCTTCTTCTCCTTCTTCTCCTTCTCCTCCTCCTCCTCCTCCTCCTCCTCCTCCTCTTCTTCCTCCTCTTCTTCTTCTTCTTCCCCTTCCTCCTCCTCCTCCTCCTCTTCTTCCTCCTTCTCTTCCTCTTCCTCTTCCTCCTCCTCTTCTTCTTCCATTTGTTTTTATGTTTTTGAGACAGGGCTTCTCTGTATAGGCCTGGGTGTCCTGGAACTCACTCTGTAGACCAGGCTGGCCTCGAACTCAGAAATCCGCCTGCCTCTGCCTCCCAAGTGCTGGGATTAAAGGCATGTACCAACACCACCTGGTTTTTTCTGCCTATGTTCTTATTGATAGACATATAGATGATTGATAGGAGCTGGAGTAGCTATTTATGTGTTTTAGAGTAATGTCTCTCCCCAAAAATGTTCATATCAGAATCCTCAGAACCCATGGAGAGATTATCTTACATTGCAAAAGGGGGTTTGAAGATGTAATTAAGATTGAAGAGGGAAAATTAACCTGGGTTATTCATGGGACCTAGTGTTCTCAAGGGAGTCTTTAAAAGGGGAAAGAGGGAGGCAGGACCACTGATCAGAGATGAAAATAAGACTATAAAAGTGAATGTTGGGATGATGTCGCCATAAGCCAAATAGAGGAGGAAGTTTCTAGAAGCTGGAAAAGACAAGAGACACGTTCTCCCATAGAGCCTTTATGGTGATCGGTGAGCTGCAGCACCTTGATCTTGGCCCACAAGACTCACTTCAAGGACATAGATTATTGTAGAGTGCTTACCTGGCAGGTAGGAAGCCCTGAGGTTGATTCCTAGCACTGCCTCGAGCTGGCGTTTGCCTAAAATTCTAGCACTTAGGAGGGAGAGGTAGGAGGGTCAGGAGTGAATTTGGGTCCAGCCTGGGTTACTTGAGACTCTATCTAAACATCAGCAGCAGCAACAACAAACAACAACTCTTTAAAGACCCAATTCAGGCTCCTCACCTCCAGGATCATAAGACAATAAATGCATGCTTATTTCAAGCCACTGCATTTATGATAATTTCTTCCACTAGCAGCAAGAAACTAACTCTTACTTTGGGCGAGGTGTTGGGAGAGGTATCTTAGTAGCATCTCTAAGATCCACAGAGTGGTGGAAGAGAGACACTGGTTCCAGCATTGTTGTATTTCCATACAAGTGTCAGACCACATGTCTGTAATGTGTTGTGAGAATGGAACATATTTTTTAAGCTGTCTGTATTATCATCACAGCTGAGTAAGTACATCTTCATTAACATGCAACCTATTATGTGTTTGGCAATGAGACAGGCCCCAGAGAATTATTAGTATCATGTATATGCTGAGTACGGAGTTGGGGATGTGCTGGGGAAATTATGTGAACAAACCAGAAAGAACGGTCGCTCTTTGTTGGACAAGCAGACCACAGCTGGGCAAGTTTTCCTTGTGTTGCAGATCAGGCCAGGGGACCAGGTGACTCTCTTCTGGGCAGACGGCTTGTCTCAGAGGGTAAAAGGACGACTCTAGGATAAACTTTGGGGAAGGTGAGAACGAAAAGCCACTCGAGTGGAGGCAGCAACCCAGTTCGAGCTGTTGGCTCTTGGTTCACCCAGCCTAAGGCACGCTCTGGACTCAGTGGCTATTTGACTTTGGTCCCTCTGCCTCACCAAGCATTCCACATTTGAAAAGTGGAGCTGTTGGCTCATGCTTTTCAAAGGGTTCTTGTGGATGTGAAGTAAGATAAGGTGTGGATGAGGACAAAGCAGAATGTGAATGAAGAACATGGAGTCCTCAGTCAACAGCTCACCTCCCTTAGGCTTTACTTCTCTGTCCTAAACTCAGTAGTCAGACAATGCCACCTATGGAATATTGGAGAGGACCCTCTAGTCTGTGGATCCCTGAGTATCACATACATACAGAGACTTCTAAAATAGTTACAGCTGCCAACTGTTATCCTCTGGCCAGGTGAGAGAGGAGGTAAAAGGTTGATGCAGTCTGTCCCTTCCTGTGTCCTGGTCCTTTGACAATGAGGATAGAACCTGAATTTAACCAAGCTGATTTCAACTGTTAGCAAATATGTAGAATCCAGGGCGACTTCTATTAACAACGCCTCCCATGGCCTACCTCTGCTCCTGTGGCTCTCTGTGGCTCTCGGGAGGAACTGCAGAACCACACTGGTACCCTTGTCATTTGTTGGAGAGTCCTGGCTGCTGTGCCTGTTCATTCGTCTTTTCAGGAAGCCACAGGCCTCCCTCAGATGGAATGAGATGGATCTTTTCTGTTACACCATTCACATTCTAGGGGGACGGGAGGTAGGAAAACATGTCCTGACCCCAAAGGACAGAATGAAGTGCCTGTGCGTTAGAAAGAGTGATAACAGTCATTTCAGCCAACGAGAATGCCTGGTGGAAGGTTGTCCTGAAAAAGACACTGGGAAGGTCTCAGGTTGAAAAGAACAGAGAAGGAAGAAAAGGAGGGGTGGATGGAGGAAGAGGAAAAAAGAGGAAGCAGAGAGAGGCCTTCACCTGTGGGTATGGCCCCAATCAAGACTCCCTTTGTCATAAAGCCATGAAGAGCTGGAGTCTGGCAGTAACCTGTGAACTTGGGCATGGATTTTTCCCTGGAGCTTCCGGGAAAGAACTCAGCCCATCTATCCAAAGGTCTGGCTTCATCCTCTGCCTTGACACCCTTAGCAGAGGACCCAGCCATGTCTCACGCCATGCATTCCACACACAGACCCACGAGCCATGGAGCTACTCTAGGTTGGCACACTTATTAAAATGGTGATGTTATCCAGCAACAGAAAGTAACTACAAATAATCAGAAATTACAGTTTCTAGTCTCTTGTGAAAAGCAAAGGCTGAAATGACTTTAGTGGAGGCTGCCTGCCTCCATAGCTCTCTGGTTGGGGTCTGTGATGAGTAGGAATCTGCAGTGATCAGGGAGGAAGAAAACATGAGGGCGTCAGCAGGTCCTGCTCTGTTTCCCTGATGTCAGGGATCTCACTCGGGACATCCATCTGAAAGCCTACTGCTTCCACACTGGTTCCTTCCATGGGCTCTTGGATTCTCTTCCAATGGCATTCTCTTGCCCATATTCCCTTGCAATTATAAGCTTTTGAAGGTCAACTGTCAGTTTTCTTCTGCTGAGGCCCTATTGTTCTCTCTACAGCCTTGAGGACAAGAGCTAAGTCTCCCCATGTTGGCCCTTTCCTACTCATGGCCCACAAGAAGGATTCATGCGTCCTTGCTGGACATTTGTAGGAATGCCACCTTCGGGTCTACAGCTTTGGCCATTTGGTCTGTTTTCTTACTATTTCATATGCATGTCTTAAATGTCCGCTACCATGTCCCTCAAACCTCAGGTGAGACATGTTAAAGCCCCTAGGTATTGTAAACTGGAGCCCTTTGGCTCTGTGTAGATAGAAATCATGAAAAGGCACAGGGCCAGCCTTACTCATTGTTGACAGCCCTGAGATCACAGACTGATCTCAGATCAGAGGCTTCTAGGACAGACTAAACCTCAGATGTTTATGATTCTAGGCTCTGGGCACTAGGGACTTTTGCCTTCAAGCTCTCAATGGTAAAGGCTATTGTTGTTAATGCTCATGTCAGAGCAAGCTCTGGGCCTCTTCAGGAAGTGGCTTAGAACTGACAGCTGATGTAGTCCCTGAACTTGGGATGTGGGGACCCTTGACTCCTAACTCTCTGAAGCCCTAGGGATTCTTGTAGTGACCAATGTTCTTTGAGCTCTTGCTTTACTCTTCACTCACTGATACTCTTCACCCTCTTGGTGTCTCCATCTCTCTCCGTGGTTTTATCCATCCTCCCAGAGCTCGGCACCCGCTCTCCTGCTTCAGAGTGAGCTGAAGGCTCATAACCTTGGGAGCCCAGGAGCCTTAGAGTCCCAGGATG
Organism: Rhynchomys soricoides; assembly: GCA_019843965.1. Classification (NCBI taxonomy): domain Eukaryota; kingdom Metazoa; phylum Chordata; class Mammalia; order Rodentia; family Muridae; genus Rhynchomys; species Rhynchomys soricoides. The sequence continues at coordinate 78,574 of JADRCH010000702.1, read as the reverse complement.
CCTGGAGCTGGAAGGCCAACATTTTGCTTGTTTTCTATTACTATCTCAGCCCACTCTGGCCATGATAAAGACCACTAATAAGGTCTAATCACTAATGAATCATTCAGGAGGGCTTTTGTTGGCCTGGAGATATAATACCAAGGGAACTTAGAAAGGAGAAAGCTAAACCCCAAAGACTATAGAATGGCCTTATACAGAGGTAGAAAAGGGAAATGACATGCTTGTTCTTGGACTGTAATTTCATCAGCCATAGCCACATGTCTTCCAGCTCTACCAATTACAAACCTCGTTCACACCCACTCACAAGTCTTACATCACTCCAATCACAGGCTTCTTGCTGAGGGACTGAGGAGACATTTCCTGGCTCCTCTGTGAATGAGAATAGTGGCTTGGTAACCCCAGTCATTTAAAGTTCCCAAGGCTTGTCTTGCTTGGAGTGGAGTCTTCCAAAGTGAATACAAGTTTTCTGGAGTAGCCATGGCTGGAACAAAGCCTCCCAAGGCATCAGTCTTGGCTTCAGCAGAGCCATGGTCCCAGTGGTCTTTGTAGCTGGAGTGGAATTTTCTTAGCATGGTTATGGAATGCTTAAAACTAGTTCAGGGTTGGGGAGTGTAGCTCAGTGGTAGAGTGGTAACCTAGCATGTTTGAAGCTCTGGGTTTGGTTCCTGGTACCACAAGGGGAAGAACGAATGTCCCCAGGAAAGTCTCACCATCGCTCAAGGGGACCCTTGGCTGACAGGTCCCCACTTAAGGCAGAGATAGATAAGAGAAGTTACACAGCCCTGTCTCGAAAAAAAACCAAAAAATGAGAGAGAAGTTACACTTACATACATAATAGCTGTCATCCAAGAGGCCAAATGACTTACTTAGTCCCAATAGCTTTTCTCATTTACTCACACACAAAACAAAACAAACTAAAAAGAGAACCCAGGATTTTTTTATTTTATTTTTTCATATTAGGATTACATCATTTTCCTACATCCTTTCTTCCCTTCAAGCGCATACACCCCGATTTGCTATTTTATAAGCTTTTGGCCTCTTTTTCTGTTAATTGTTGTACCTTCATAAATGTACATGTATATACATATATCTTCTCAGATATCACCTGCTCAGTTTGTACAGTGTTACTCATATGAATGTTTTCAGGGCTGATCATTTGTTTTTGGATAGTCAATAGGCATGCTCTTTCCTAGGGAAGACTATCTTTTCCTCACTAGTGTTCCTTAGTTGCCATAATTCTTTGTGCAGGGTTGAGGGTTTGTGGTCTTTCCTCTGTCCATTCTGGCATGTCTGTTGTCCTCGTTCAGTTTGTAGTTAGACAGTCATTGTCTTAGTAAGGGTTTCCATAGCTGTGAATAGACACCATGACCAAGGCAACTCTTATAAAGGCCAACATTTAATTGGGGCTGGCTGACAGGTTCACAGGTTCAGTCCAGTATCATGGCTGGAGCATGGCGGTCATGGCACTGGAGGTGGAGCTGAGAGTTCTACATCTTGGTCTGAAGGGAACCAGGAGAAGGCTACTCCCACGTGGCTAGGAGGAAGGTCTCAAAGCCCACCATCACAGCAACACACTTCCTCCAACAAGACTACACCTTCCCTGACGAGGCCTCACCTCCTAGTAATGCCGTTCTATGGGCCAAGCATATTCAAATCACCACAGTCTCGTTGGTGAGACTTGATGGAGGCAGCTTCTGACATTACAAGGAGACACCGTCTCATGCTCTTCCCAGTTACAAAGACTGGGCTTTGTAACTCTGCATTATGTTTGGGTGTTGTTTTCTGTAATGGTCTCCCTTGCTGCAAAGAGAAGTTTCCTTGATGATGGGTGAGGACTACACTTAGTTAAGGATTATGCTCATTTAAGTAAAGTGGTGGTTGTATGTTCTCCTCTAAGGTCTATGACTTCATTAGCCCTACATAGCTGGCTGGGTCTCCAGTGCCAGGCATGATTTGCTTAGAATATACACTTAATATGTAATTAATAGTTTCAGTAATACTTAACAGTGCTTAGTCTCTATCCAAATATAGGAGTGCCGAGTCCCTCTGCTATGTCTTACAAATGGTCCCCTTAAGCCCCATGCTCACACTGGGTGTGATGGCTTAGCTGTTAAAGCACTTGCCACCAACCTTCATGAAGAGCTGAGTTTGATCCCCAGAACCCATCTTAAAAGGCCAAACATAAGAGCAAAAAACCCTGTTGTAAAATAGAATGATTAAGAAAGAACCCATGTTGACCTCTGGCCTCTTCATTCACACACACACACACACACACACACACACACACACACACCTCTTTACCCTAGAGTTGAAGGGGGAGACATACCAGACTCCATTTTGTAGAAGAGTAGTTTTCATTGAGGAAAACCATCCCTAAGATCACAATGTATCGAGGCATGGCAGAACATGTCTTTTATCCTGGTACCCAGGAGGCAGAGACAGGTAGATTCCCTGCCAGTTCAAGACCAACCTACTCTATCTCCATAGTGAGTTCCATCCAGGCAGTCAGGGCTACACAGGGTGATTCTGTCTCAAAAATCAAGCAAGTCAATCAATCAAATAAAAGAGACTCAATACTCCCAAGCCAGGTAGTCAGAAACCCAAGCCAGGTAGTCAGAAATGCTTGCAGTCAGTTTGTGATCTCAGGGTGTGCCTCAGTGACAATTTCCACAGCATCTGTAACATGGGCCATTGAGATCAGGCTCAGAGAAGTTGAGCAAATGAGTATCTTGGCTGCAGTGGGGAGGAGCAAAGTGGGGAAGGCTCCACAGATGTATTTTGAGTTCATCTTAGAAGATGGTGGGGGGAGAAGAGGAGGAGGAAGAGGAGGAAGAGGAGGAAGAGGAGGAGGAGGAGGAGGAGGAGGAAGAGGAGGAGGAGGAGGAGGAGGAGGAGGAGGGCATCCCATCATCAGCTGCGGCTATCTTGCTGGCCCCATTCTGTTCCTTGACTGTAGGTGCAGTGAGACCAGCCACCTCCTCAAACTCCTGTAACCCTGACTTACCTACCATGATGGACTGAGCCTTTGAAAATCGAGCCCAAATAAACCTTTCCTTCCTCTATTTGATTTTTATCTCAGCAATGAGACAAGTCAAAAACACATACCCCATGGATTATAGCAGGATACACAACCAAGTAGAGAACTGAGAACTGAAGAAATGAACTATTTGCTAAAAAGTCACATTTCAGAAGGTGAAGTGAAGTTGTTGAAGGGTTGGTGTTAGTGTAATTAGGTGACCAGATGGAGACAGTAAGTAGTCCGTGTACTCCTAGGCTCACCGTAGTACATAGAAATGGCCAGATATAAGCATTTAATATTGTGCCTCACCCACAGTAGGCATTCATAAAATGATCAAGCTATTTGGGTGTTTGTGGGACTGTTCAAATTAGTGGAAGAAATCAAGAGTCTCTTCAGCCACCATAGCAACTCCATTAGCTCACGATTGATGCCAGAGTCCACACAGCCATCGGAGAGTTCTTTATCATAAGTCTGCCATAGCTGATTCTTGGTTGTTTTCAGGGATTGGCTGGAAGGTCTTCCCTTACCCTGTGTAGAGCTATGTTCATGTAAAGTAACTCCATAGCAAATGAACAGAGTCACCTTCCAGGCCGTTAGCTTCTCACATTCACAGACACGGATTCTGATGAATGGAAACACAGTTCACCCCTCTGCTGAGCACCAGGAAGTGATGATGTCACCAATAACGGTATCTGTAGCTCCTGCTCACTAAGCCAGCTGAGCAGAATCTCACTGACTCAGTAAGATGGAGTGACAATTACCACTCCATCAGACGGGGAACGGAGGCTCCAAGACGCTGTTTATCCAGCAAGTGGCAGAGTTGAACTTGAACCCATGTCTCCTCAACTCCATAACCACCGACCTCAGCTTTCTTCCTTTAAAGGCCTCCTGTTTATTCTGCTGATGTCACGTTGGAGGCCATGTGTCATGTGTGACATGTGTTCATAGCATGCTCACTCCAGCCATTCTCCATGTCCTGTCACATGGTGACAAGGGACGGTATAGCAGTGAGAGGGTCATGGATGACAGAAAATGTTCTAAGTCTGCAGGTGAAGCAGGGACCTATTGTCAGGGCCAACTCACTTTCTCCCAGAGTTGCCTGGAAGTTATGTCCTTCCTTTGAAGTCCAATGCCTTAGAGTCATTTCTGGGGACAGCCTGAGACCTTGGTCAATCTCAAAGTCCTGGAACTGGCCTTCCTCCCAGAGTGCTGACCTCTCATGCCTGGTGCCTAGGGGGCCAGTGAAGCGCCAGACTCCAGGAAGGAAGATGAGGCCCCAACCCCAGGCCTGAGCTAGAGAAACCGGAGAAGACCCAGGAACAGCTGACTCCGGGCGCCACGTTCACAGGCGGCTGTCCCCTTCCCCCAACTGGCTGTGCTGTGAGTCACGGGTTTTAAGCTGAGCACTCTGGGAGATTAACTGGCTTTGTGACCAGCTGCTGGAGGAGGATACTTGGCCGAAAGAAGCAGGATAAAATTACTGTCTCAGAAGTTTATAGAAGGCCCATAAATGCCCCCAAATGCTGTGGGGCTCATGTTGTGGGGTGCTTCAGGGTGTCCCCCTGCCTAGGCTCTCAATGACCCCATTTATGCCCCTGCTTTCACCCACATGTTAGGTTCTGCTAATCTACGCTCTTTGGGTATTCCCAAACCTTGAGGTAGTATGGTTCCAAGAGAGTTCTTGGGCAATGGGTGACGAATTTAGGAACTGAGCCCATTCTGGAGCTAGTAGGAAGGGCCTGGCTCCTGCCTGCCTCAGGCTTGGAGCAGTGGCTACTGGGAGATGCCCGGAGCAGGATGGTAGGCCACTGGTACAGGGAAGAGAAAGACCCTACCCCATGGTTGGAATGCATCTTATTGAGGGTTGACAACTCTCAGCCCTGGGGTGGGGAACTAGGCAGCCTGGGCAACAATAGCAACACGGACTCTCTAGCCACAAAAGAGACCGGTATTGACCAGCCATTTCAAACTACATATGTAGTACACTAGACCCGTGGAGGCTTAGAGTTTCAAGCTCGTGGGGATCTCCAGGTTTTACACACACCCTCACTTTGCATAATACATTTGTCAAAATGACTTCAGTTCGCTCCAACCCCCTACTGACTGACCAACCCCTCAGCAACAATTCTTAGTGCCTACTGTACATTGGGCACTATTCTATTGGATGGAGACTAGCGCTGGGTTTATGTGAAATAAGAGTTAGTCACAGTCACTTGTGAGTGCATTTAGATTAAGTGGCCTTCAACCTGCTTTGTGTGCCAGTGTCACCTGAGACTATCTGAAGACAAGATTCTGTTCCTAAAGGAACTTTTTCTGGGAAGAGCTTAGTGCTTCTCTATCCCCAACTCTAGTCCCAAAGCTCTTTGCTGTGAGTCCCTAGAGGAAGAGGTAAAGAGGAGGCATCAGAGAACAAAGACAATGTTTGTGTGGCCTTTCTCCACATGGCAGAGGGCTACAATCTGAGTCAGGATCCGGTGCCTTCCGGACCAGGGCGTAGCTGGGATGCATATGGGTAGGTCATGTGGTGCTGGACTGTAGTGCTTGCAAAGGTGGACTGTTCAAGATAGCCCAGGCTGGCTCTGTTCTAGTCACACCGTCTGCCATTATGGATGTCACCTCTGCCTTGTGAGGTGCACCAGTCCCCTTAATCTTGGGAGCTAGGTGTTATTAAGCCACATTTTCTGGAGGAAAGAATAGGAGGCTCTGCTCTGCTGAGGGCTGGGGATGCAGTACAGTGGAGCGGGGCCCATATATATTTACTGAGAGGGAACAACTGAGCATTCACTCACTGCAAACTCAGGAGTTGTTCCTAAGTCAACTTTCTGAACACCACTGATTTGTTATTAATATGCTCACTGTATAGATGGGGCAATTAAGGCAGAGAAACAAACATTCTACAGTGACAAAGGAGAAAGGTGCATGTGAGACCCAACCTCCTACATTTGGGTTTCCTACCTGTGCATCTGTTGTATCACCTGACAGGCAAGATGACATCATCCCTTATGCCTCCTCCTCTGGGGTAACTGGACAGAGCTTGCTCATCCATGGTTCTGTCTTTGATGTGAACTAGATGAGAATTGTCACCAAGGCAAGGAAAGTAGCACCGGAGCCAGCATCGGAGGACACAAGCCTTGAAAGATGGGATGTGAATCCTGACTCTGCCGCTGACCAGCGGGTGGCCTCAGACAGTGAAGGTAAGCTCTCTGAGTGCTTCCTGCCTCCTCAGGAAGGGTGGAGACTGGCATAACCCGTCAGCATCCACTCAGCATGGCACAAGTGTTGCCAAACAATGCCAAGTCCTGTGAAATGCCGACATTTACTGCAGCCCCATTCACGTGGCTGAGGCATGGAGCCCACCCAAGGTGTCTGTAGACAGAAGAATAGAGCAGAATGTGACACAAGACACATACTGGACATTTCCAGTCATTTTCTTTTCAGAAAGAAGGAAAGTGCGTACAGGTAGGGATAATCTTATTAAGCAAATTAAGTCAGTCTCAGAAAAACAAACCTTGTATAGCTTCCTCATTTGTGGCTCCTTTTCTAAATCCGGATAAAATCACGCATGTCAGTAGGAGACAGAAGTAAAAAGAAAGCTGTCTGGGGCTGGGGGGAGGGGCAGGGAGACCAAGCAGAAAGGTGGGGAGCACCAGAGGAGTGGAGATGTGCTCAACTCACATTATACACTTGTATTAAAATCCAACACAGAGCCTCACACAATGAAAATACACAGCGGAAATGACACAGACAAATCAAGAAACCCAGCCTTCCGCAGAGGTTGGTGATAAGCACCCAGTGGGCTGCTGTGGTTTGCTAGCAAATCTGAGGAATAGGTCAGGGTGTGGTGCTGAGTTCTGCTCTTTGACAGAGGCTGGCCTGCTCTGCCTAGGCTCTCTCTAACCCAAGCGTGTCCAGGCACCTGCTGTGGGTGCTGGCATTCCTCAGGCATGGTCAGGGCCTGGCCAGGTTGAAGCCCATCCCAGCTCCCCACTGCTTGGGAGTGTGGTTGTGGGGCAGGGCTGCTCCTGACAGCTGGGGGCCTCCCTGGAAGGTGGGGGTGGGGGCATATTCTCAGTAGGAGACAGAACCTGCTAAAGGTTGCTGCTCTTTAGAAATGGAAGTTCCTGTTGGCAGGCTTTCTCTAGGAGACAGGGTCGGGATGAATGGTTTTGCTCTCCCAGTGTCTAAGCTGTACTACCACCCAGCACTACTGCTTCCAGTCCTGGTGTGGCCTCGTCTCTGCTCTCAATAGCCCTGTCCTCAGCTAGCTCCGGAAGGTCGCGATGACATTAGAATAGGCCAAGCAAGGTGTGACCAAAGGTTTTACCAGGAAGAGGAAGTCTGGGATGGAGGGGGGGAACTTTGGAGAAGGCTAGCCAGTGTGGGGACTCAGGACAAAGGAACGAGACGTGTAAGGCCTTGTGCTCACCCGTGGCATCATGAGCAAGCTCCCAACGCTCATACAGGCTGTGTTAGGACCAATTACTCCAGAAAACAAGGGGCTGGAAAAGCATGTCTGGAGTTCTTAAGATAGGACCTGGGTGGGTGGAGAAATCAGCAGGACACACCGGAGCTTAGACAACCATGAGGAGGGGACAGTGCTGCACGCCTGTAACCTCTGTCTTAACACTAGAGATTTGAGCCTGCAGGTTGTATGGCCCAGACCTCTGTAGAAAGGAGATTTCCCAGACGCTTATACTCCAGAACTCTGTCTACAGAGAGAACTTGGGCAGCAGGGCCCAAGAATGTGGGAATTTTCCCAACACCCCTAAACATACATTTAGAATATGAGGTGTCCTCAAGAGTCTTTCTTGTACGGACTATGAGCTAATGTTCTAGAAATAACAGTTTATCCACACACAGTGATAATAGGAACCCCCGTAAAGCTCCACCCTCTCCTCCCAAACCACCCCTACCCACAAGACTCAGACCCATAGTGACTTTTACACAATACAAGAACACACAGCCGAGTGGCCTGCAATTAACCCTCGACACAGTGAGACACCTTCAGATGGCTGTCCCGGCAGCCTTACTCCAGGGATCCTCATGCTTGCGCAGCCGGTGGCCATCAGCAACAGCCGCAGGGCCTCCGTGGCACACGTGTGCCCGCCGCCCGCCACACACACCCGCGCACACGCCGGCGCGGGCTAACGAGCCCACAGCCCTACGCGGCGGGAGGGAGCCAGTTGTCAGGCGGGGCGACAGCGGTCACACAGCATTAGCCCTGCGGCCGCCTCGCCAGGTGCTGCCACTGCCCCTAATCCCTGGCCCGCCCCGTTAAGCCCGGCCTGAGCAACGCCACAGCTGGGGGCGGCCGGCCACGCGCCGCCCCTCACCGCAGCCCAGCTTTCCCCATCCCCATCCCTGGCGTATGCCATGCACCCCGATCCCCAGCCCTGCATAGCAATCCAGCCCAGCCGGCCACAGATCCTGTGCCCCCAACCTGGACTCTAAGCATCTCTATGATTCCCCGCAAAGCCCCTCCTCTTGGCCCACCTGCCTCAAGCTTGCTTTCCACAGTAGGGCTTGCCTAGAGCTCAGCTCTACCCGGCAGCCTGGTCTAACCTTCCACAGATCTCAGTTCCTTGCTGTGGCTGCTCACAGCTGGCCAGATCTGGGGTCCTCGGCCTGTGTGTATTATAAAGTCTAGGGACTACCTATCCACCACAATCTACCTGTTTAAGCTACACCAGGCAGGCTTCACACCATCTTTTGTTCAAATCCTATAGCCAGAAGGGATAGATTCCCAGATCTTTGTGTCAGGGATGAGAGTTTCTTGGGACATCTTTGAATCCCACATTGACTTTTCTAAAAAGCAAAGAGATTTTATTGACATGACTGGAGACCTTCCTCCTTTCTCATGTATCTGTGTACAGACACAGAGCTGAGGATGTCCTTGAACTTGTGATTATTCCACTTCCTTCTGAGGTGCTCAACTTACAGGTGTGCCCCCCACACCCACATCCAGGTTTATACACTGCTGACACCAACCCAGGGAACTATTTTACCAAATGAACTACGTCTCCCGTCCAAGGGATCATTTGGTTTACTGTTCCTTCTAGGAGTGAATGGGTGAGGACTCCCATCTTGTCTCAGCTCTCAGCCTAGCAAGTCAAGGCAGTTTTTATTTCCGGTGAGCAGAACAGTAAGAAGAGGCGGTGTGGAGTTTAAGACTGCGCCAGGACTTGGGGTTGTCTGTGGGGGTCGCTACCATTTTGTATGTCCTCTGGAAGGATGCTTCTCTGGACCTGGCCTGCTGAGGGTCCTGGCCTCACGGCCAGTAGTGGTGCTGATGGACAGCTCCGGCAGGTGGGAGCCTGCTGGTCACCCCTGACAGCTCTGCCCACCTGTCACTCTCCTGCTTGGGTGACCAGCTGCCTGACCCACTGACCAACTTCCTGCTGCTGCTGTGTCTAAGCACCCTGGGCACTGTGTGCAATGCCCCGCCCGCTTCCCTTCAGCTTTTCTTAACAACTTGCTCTCCCAGAGCACAGGGCACAGAAATACCCGTGCAGATTTCTTGCAGCACACACTCACACCTGCACATGGCTGTGTGTGCATGCCACAGGTGACACAGGGCCACATGGTTAAATGTGACTGACAGACTTCAGCTGGGTAGAAAACTCTGGTCTGGGTCCCAGGTCACAATCACCCCCTGCAATCCATGCTTGAACTGATTTTCCTGATCCTAGGCTGTGCATGTTGGAATCTGTATTAGTAACCTTCTTATTACTGTGTCAAAGTATAAGACAAAAGCAACTAAGGAAAAGGGGATGTTCATGCTGGTGCTCAGTTATTTGTCTCCACTTTACTCAGCCCTGGCCCTCAGCCTACAGGGTGATGCTACTCACATTCAGGATGGCTCTTCCCTCCACTGTTAAACTTTCTCTGGAAACACTCCCCCATGCCCCATCCCCCACAGGAGAGTGCTTCTAAATCCCATCAAGTTGACAGTCAGGATCAACCATCACTCAGGAAATAACCTCTCCTACTCCCTGAGCTACCACTTCAGCTTCCACAGCATCTCGTGTGCTTTTGGGAGCCAGAGCTGTATCCCTTGGGGTCTATGGAGAAGCAGGGGTGTAGGAGAGTTCTGAACTCCAGGACAATCTTGTCCCATTCCCGCTGCTTCAGTCTGCCCTCAGTAAACATCCTTGGAAACATTGGAGAACAGAATGGAGTAGAGTGAGGCTCACAGAGCCCTGTGTGGACAGTGGATGCAGGATGAACTTGGAAAAGTCCTTTTTGGTTTGCTCCTGCCCTTTCCCATCTTATCCACGATGGGTTCTCTTCCTTCCCAGCTCTCTTCTAGGAAGCCCTTTCTTTGGCCCAGTCTGGCAAGGATGACTCAGAGGGTAAAGGTGCCAAGCTTGACCACTTAAGTTCAGTCTCTTGGAGGTGGTGGAAGAACGACCTATTGGTTGTCTCTCACCTCCACCCGCATGCTGTGGCACAGGCACACCTCCACACGCATGCTGTGGCACAGGCAC
>JADRCH010000702.1:36894-68058 GCA_019843965.1 Rhynchomys soricoides | reverse complement strand
TGCTGTGGCACAGGCACACCTCCACACGCATGCTGTGGCACAGGCACGCCTCCACACACGAGCTGTGGCACAGGGACACCTCCACACATGAGCTGTGGCACAGTGACACCTAAACGCCTACACCCCAACCCCAACAAACATGAAACACACAAAACCACTAAACAAACATGGGAAATCCCCTTGTTCAGCTTCAGATGTGTGTCCTGTCTCTGACCTTGTGCAATTTTATTATAGCAGATACAATGCACAATAATCTACCTTCACTGTCAATTGCTTCATGTGGAGTTATCCCCATATTTAACAGTTTAAAACAACAAATGTTTACAGCCTTGTGTTTCGTATGGGTTAAGTTTCAGGAGCAGCAGCACTGCTCTGCAGGACACAAGATCGCTTCCAGACCACAGGTGAAGGTGTTGGCTGGGGTGGCGCTCATCTTAAGGTCAGACTGGGTAAGAGTCACGCCCATCTTACCCCAGCCACTCTGGACTGGAAGCTTCAGTTTCTTGTCATGTGGTACAGCTCACAATATGGCTGCTGGCTTCTCGTTAGAGTAAGTGAACTACAATAGCATGCAAAGACAGAGCACCTGAAACAAGCTTAGATGTGATGCCCCATTGTTACAGAACGTCAAGAGGGAAGAGAGTACACTACACCAGGAAGCAGGCAGCACTAGTAACCATCTTACAGGAGGCTTGGTCCCTCGGTAGATATTTATTTATTGAATGACCCACCAGAGAACATTATTCTTACTGTCTACCATCCTCACAAACAGTCTCTCCCCCACCCCATCTCATTTTTCTTTTCATGGATACTGTTTACAATGAAAATTTAAAAATGTATTTAAACCTCAGATAACTCACATGCTCTGATGACTGTTTATCTCTATTCTCTATTTTGGGGACTGTGCCTTCCAAATCTGGGGGCACATTTGAGTATATCTCATGCATTCAGCTCCCAGGATTATCGGGTGGTTGAATACAACTGCATCTTTCTTATGCTTTGGATGTCTCAGACTTCTTTGTCTGCTACTCAAGCCATTACATGCTACTAGACTTCGGATCTGCAATGCATCCCACAAAAGGCCCATATGTTGAAGGCTTGCTCTGCCTTCAAGAAGATTGTATCCTTCTGGGTTCCCATGGCCTCTCTTTATCTAGTGGGTCAGGCCCACTTCCGGAAAGCTCTTCCCTACATTACATTCTTCCATGTGTTCCCACTACCTCAGCTTTCCTGGTCAAGAGTCCTTAGGAGCTTCCTGGTGTAGGGCTGGACTGTTTTCTTCAGTTACCCCTTGTAGGTAGGGACACTTCAGCAAGTGGTGTGTGTGTGTGTGTGTGTGTGTGTGTGTGTGTGTGTGTTCCCTGCGGAACTCAGCATGTGGCTGCAACAGGTTCTAATGCATGTTCTAATGCATGTCCTTCTTGAATGACCGAGTTATCGGCAGGTCTGCCAGGACAATGCTCAGGCCTTGAAGAAGGATTATGATTTGGAGCCCACATCAGGTAGGTGTTTGTCACTATGGCAACATGCTTGAGATAAGTTAAAGAAATCTTTTCCTAGAAGGAAGTTCCATGGTTCCAGCCATGGTTTCAGAGTGCTGAGCCTGTGGCCTCTGGGCTTGTGGTACGGCTTACATCCTGGAGGAGGCTGCTCACCTCAGCAGAAAGACTGGGAAGAAAAAGGTCCACAATTCTCATCTCTCTTTCATGGCATACCTCTGATAGCCCAACTCCCTTCTCCTAACAATCCAGAACCTTCTAAGAGTGATCCCTGCAGGCAAGCCTTCAACATATGGGCCTTTTGTGGGGTGCATTGCAGATCCGAAGTCTAGTAGCATGTAATGGCTTGAGTGGCAGACAAAGAAGTCTGGGACATCCAAAGCATAAGAAAGATGCAGTATGCCATTGCTGGTCTGAAGACAGGGCCCTTTAAAAATGGATACAGGAGCCTTCAAATGTGAAGAAAGAGGCAACAGGGGAGGAAAAGGGGCAGGCTCAGCCTCATAACCCAAAAGACTAGATTCTACCAACAGATCGAGCCTGGAAGAAGCTTCTTAGACCGTCCATCCTCTTATCTACTGACACTTAGATTTTAGTCCTATGAGACCTTAAAACTAGAGCCCAAATAAGCCCACCCAGACTTCTGATGGACAGAATTGGGAGCCAACTAGTGGACAGTTTTAGGTCAACAATCTGTAGTTCTCTTTACTCACAGAATTTACAAGCATCCTTAGTGTCTAGCACCAGGACTTTCTCTCTCCTTCCACTTCCCTGAGCCCTTGAATTGACTGTTTATCTACCCAGGAACTTTTATAGAAGTTGCACACTGTATATAAGACTTTGTGTCTTTCTTACTTTCTGTTTGCTTAGCATGGTTTTTAAGTTTCATGCAAGCTGTAGCACGCTCGAGCACAGCTTACATGACTGATGTTCAGTTGTATGTATGGACCACATCATCACAGTCCATTCACCAGCTCAGGGCATGCTCTTTGGCTGTGATGAACACAGCTGCCATGAACTTTTGTGAGCAGATTGCTGTGTGAGAATGTATTTTCAAGGAGACATCTACGTGTGAGCTTTCTGGGTCCTATGAGAACTCTACGTTCAGTTTTCGGGGAACAATCAGATTGTTTTCTAAAATATCAGTCACCATTTACATTCCCACTCGAAACTTAGTAACAATTCAAACATTCTGATAAGTATGAAATAGGACCTTACTGGGGCTGTAATTGCATTTCTCTATTGACACTTGATCTTTATCAGGTATTGCTCTTATTTTTGAGACAGGCTGTCAGACTAGTTTCCAACTTATGATCATCCTGCATCTACTTCTTGAATGCTGGAATCATAGGTGTGAGCTATCAAGAATGTTTTGAAAGGGTGAGATTTGAGGGAAGATTCAAAGTCATTGAGAAATTGGGAAGGTGGGTATCTGGCAGAAGAACATTCCAGGCAGAGGAAACCATGGCAACAAAGGTTCTATGGCAAGACGGTGTTTGTAATGTTTGATGCAGTGAGATGGTGTACCTGGAGCAATGCAGGGGGAGATGGGGTCATGTATTAATGAAAGAAGCTTGAGAACAGTCTTGGAGGCTTTGCCAGGGCCTCGGCCTTTTCTTTGAATGATGGGGAATCTTGAAGAATTTGAGCAGAAGACATACAAGACCTGGTGGACATTTTGGAGAAATGTACTTTCATACTGAGGATAGTTGGGACAGGACTGTGGGGTCAAGGGTGGAAGACAGAGAGTTCCGAGCAAGGATTTGCACTGCAAACATTTCAGACTGTGACTGGCTTTACAGTGGTCAACGGTTAGGGAGAGAGCAGCTAGCATCTGAAGGCAGTATTTTAAAGCAGAGTTAATAGGCTCTCATGACAAACTGGGTGTGGTGAAAGTAGACAGAGGAGACAAAGAGGATGTTAATACAGCATGGAGGGCTTGTCCAAACAGTGTGAACGATGGTGTTTCTCTGAAAATAGAGATGAGGACGTACGTGGAACAAGTCTGTGGGGGCTTTGGTGGGTTAGGTTGACAGATCTGTTGAATATCCAAGCCATGACTTCCGGTAGGTTGACAATCATGAATCTGGAGTTTTGTTGAGTGATCTGGACAGAAGATAGAAACGTGGCAGTCTCCAGCCTATACATGGTATTTAAAGAAGTCTGAGCACTGCTATTTTTACATATAGGATTATTCATCCTTCCCTCTGAGCAGATTCATTTTGTGTCTATGAAACATTTTCACTCCATTTCTGAGGAATGAGTCTCAACCTACTGTCTCAGTCAAGTCTAAAAGGTGATATTGGCTTCGTGGACTTGGCATCTGAGGCTCTGGGATGACTGTGGGCTGAAGAGGTAAGAAACCTAGCATTCAATTTGGAAAGGGTTTATCATCTTATTCTAATGCTGTATCGGGAAACACAGGGACATCTCTGAAGAACTAGGTAGCATCTCCACACTGTTCTTCATCTTCAGTCATACCTATGGATACCATAGCAACTGCATTTAGTCCTCACTCTCCATTTCTGGTTTGTTGGTAGACCAGAGTCTGATCAGGAAGTTCTTGAAATGAGTTACCAGTGTCTCCACCTGGAGTCTTGGATAGTGTTTTGAAGTCACAGAGTGATAGACATTTACATAGTTTATGTTTGTGCCCTCAGGGTCCTCTGACACACCACTTCAACAAAAGGATTGGGAATGGACCTTGGAGTGAGGGTTCCGACCCTTGATCATTGAATGATCTAACATTCCAATGTAGAATCAACTTCACTGAATCAGGATTAGGTGTTGTATGTGATAGAGACTGGAATATAGACTTAGAGCATGACAAACATGTCTGGGCTTACAACCCTACAGTAACTCTGGTGTGGGGATTTGGGTTCTCACAACAGAGTCATAGGGAAGGGGAAAGAGCAAGAACCCCCCACCCCCAACCCCAAGAGTCTGTTCCTCTCTGTAAGCCTTTGCCCTTTCCAGTCTCTGGTTTCTTGCTTCCTTCTTCTCTTCAGCCTGGTTGTCCCTGCCTCCTCCTCCCTCAACTTGGGTGCAGAGAGGCCAATTCAGGGCCTTGTGACTCAGGCAGGGTGGGGGAGGATGCTTTGGATGCCGTTCTGCTGACGTTGGTACCCTCTGATCTTACACCCTCCTTAATTTACTGCCTGAGGAGGGGCCAGGGCTCTGGAGAGGGGATTAGATGGTCCACACTGATCTGAGGCAACAGCTGCTGGGCTGGCAGCCGAGGAGGGAGCAGGAGGCGAGGGGGGTGGCAGTGGAAGGGAAGGATCCTGTCTCCACCAAGGCCGGAAGAGAACTAGGCGGGCATCCGGGTGGGGCTCTTAGACTAGTGCAGTTACAGAAGTGGCTGACTTTGGTCTGAGGGGTAGGACTATAGGCTTATTTTACCTTAAAGATCAAGTCCATGTATCACAGGAGGGCCTAGAGGGCCATCTGGTCAACCATCTTACCAGTTCCCCAGAGAACATTAGAAAGTGTTTTGTTTTCTTCAATCCTGAGATGGGTTCTGTAGCTCAGACCCAATGGGACATTTTTATGGAGACTTATGTGGCCGTTGAGTTGTGCAAAGGATCTTCTCTCCACCAGTAGGTGCCATCTCTTATGCCACAACAGTGTCTTTTCCTCATTCCATCTCTGCTCACAGGGCAGAGGTAGACTAGAAAACAGTATCTCCATTTGACAGATGGAGTAACTAAGACCTGCAGAAGTTCAATGCCTTGGGTCCCACTTACCGTCAATGGTGTGACTAGGACCAGAAATCAGTGCACCTTTTGAAAAGCTGGTACATGTATTAACAACCAGTACTGGAGCCCATTTTTCTTCTTTCTTTCAGTCCATTGCTTCGGTTGATAGCTCTATCTAATTAAAAATGGACTGGGCATGAGAACCTTCGAATTAATTAGTGACCTCTTTGTGGGACTTGGTTTTTCTGTCTGTATAACGGATAATGTCTTGGATTGAACTGTGACTATCCGCAAAACATAACTAAGTCTTGTCTTAATCACCCAAATTACAGAAAAGGCTTTGAGGATTGTTTAAAAGGTTGAGTCTGTTTAAAAGGAATTGGGAGTTTGATGTCAAAATGTCTGGGATCAAAAATAATCTCAGCCACCTTTTACTCCCATTAGATCTCATAAGTTTCTTCCTGTCTCTGAGATCCATTGTCTGTTAAATTAGCTGTTATAGATCAGGGATCCTGGTACCTTCTGTAGCAAAGACTAAAACAAACAAACAAACAAACAACAACAACAAAACAAGGCATCCTGGGAGCCTAGCACAGTGCCTGCTGTGTAGTAAATGCCAAATGCTCTGAGAAAGGCCAGCAGTGGTAGTAGCTGTTGCCTGCTGACAAATGTAGCCACTGAGCTCATGCCAAGGCATGGGCTAGTGGAAGGTTTAGGGCAGTGGCTGTCATTCTTGGCTGACAAAGCAGGATCGCTATGTTGGAGGCTGATAGATAGCACAGTTCCCGAATGACCCTCAAGATCCCCGAGTTGAATCACTATCATCGGGGATCTGCTTTGATGAAAAGATAATGGACATATCAGTTGTTTGTAGATAAACAGGTGTTCACTTAACACTTAAACACTGTCCCCATTGGCAGTTTCACTACTAATTAACTCCTAACAAGCCCTTCCCTACTCTGGGTCATGAGCAGAAATTCCCCACTAGGGGTTCCCAGTTAACGAGGTTTACCAGACATGGGGAACCCCTAGGAAGCAGGCAAGACTAATTGTTCCCTCTCCCTCCTTACTGCTCCCCACACAACTACCCCCCCCCATGCACACCTTGGCCAAACCCTTCCCTGTCCCTCATCAATCTTGTCCTGGCCTCCAGCTGGCTTGCATTAGCTCTGGTTTTCAAGCCCCGATGGCTGCTGCTGTAGCAGAAAGATTGAGCCAGTCCAGGCTGGAAGGATCTGTCACCCGATCCCAGGTCTGTGCTACAGCCAGTCTTGGAATCTGGGGCAATGTGATCCTGCTCCGCAGAAGCTCCTACCAAAGCCAGGGACTTCATGGAGAGGCTCAGAAAATCCCTGTTCTGTCTAGAGACCTCTGCCTAAGCCCCCAGGGGTGGCTTCCACAGACCCCCAGCACATCCCATCTGAACCCTTCACCTTAAAGAGAAGGAAATGAGAGAGATCAGGAGACACTTGCCGGAGGTCACAATAACAGGAACTTCTCGAGAGCTATGGCCTTTGTGGTCTTAGCTGGTCCATGCTTATCCTGGAGATGTCTTCTTGCAGATGGTTGGTCCTTTGGATACGTCTATGTGCATGTTGGACAGGTCTATGATGGGGCTCCCATCTATCCTTAGACATTTGGGGCAGAAAGGATTGGGGAAGATGATTTTTTAGCTATGTAACCTTTAACCTAGATTGAAAAAGTCACATTTCTGGTCCTTTTGGAGAGTTCCAGGAATGAAATGTCCAGGACAATTAAAATAAGAGCAGTAAGTAAGTTTGCAAATGCCTCATGCTGATGGCATACTCGACACTACAGTTTAGGACCATGGGTGGTATGACTAGGCACCAGGGTAACACTCTTCAATGGAACTTGGCCTTACCCATTTTACAGCACTTTGCATGCTCCGCCCAATAGAACACGACACAGTGGATGTCAGAGAGTCTACATCATTTAGGTCTTGCGAGAACAGGACTGACATATTCTGTATGGTTCTATCATTTTAGTACTTGGAGCTTGTATACATCACTCAGACTGCTTTTCTTTATATCTCCTAAATTCCTTTATTTAAATTTATACAGATGGGTGTTTTGCCTGCATGTCTGTGCATCTTGTATGTGCCTGGTGCCTTTAGAGGCCGGAAGAGGGCTTCAGGTCCCCTGGGGCTGCAGGTACAGATGAGCTGCTGTGTGGGTGCTGGGAATTGAACTCAGGTCCTCTAGAAAAGCAGCTGGTGCCTTTAACCACAGATCCATCTCTTCAGCCCCTCAACAGTTCTTTTCTCCAATGCCTCTCATGCAGAAACATGAAATATGACATAGCTCATTGTCTTAGTCAGCGTTTCTATTCCTGCAGAAACATCATGACCAAGAAGCAAGCTGGGGAGGAAAGGGTTTATTCAGCTTACACTTCCACATTGCTGTTCATCACCAGAGGAAGTCAGGACTGGAACTCAAGCAGGTCAGGAAGCAGGAGCTGATGCAGAGGCCATGGAGGGATTCTGCTTACTGGCTTGCTTGCTTCCCCTGGCTTGCTCAGCTTCCTCTCTTATAGAGCCCAAGACTACCAGCCCAGGGATGGCACCACCCACAAGGGGCCCTCTGCCCTTGTTCACCAATTGAGAAAATGCCTTACCGCTGGATCTCATGGAGGCATTTTCTCAACTGAAACTCCTTTCTCTGTGATAACTTCAGCTTGTGTCAAATTGACACAAAACCAGCCAGTACACTCGTTTTGAGTAAAATAAACTAATTCCAATTTCTCTTTCTCTTTGAGTCCATTTCCCTGTTGTTCTCCTTTGGTATTCAGAAAACTGTTCAGGAAAATTCCAGTCTATGTGTGTAGCATCCAGAGCTGTATCACCAGCCTTTGCCCCACCTCTGACTTCAGCCACTGCCTTATGGACAAACTTTGAGGCAGTGCAGATCCTAAGCAAGTGTCCAGTGCTTGTTCTCTGGAGGGGAACTACGGGGAGGGGGTAAGCACAGAAGGGCAGGGCCTGATGGGAAGTCTTTAGGTCATTGGGGCAAGACTTTGAAGGGGACTGTGAGTCTCCTTCTTCTCTTTTGTTATTGGCTCATGAGAGTAAAGCAGCTTAGCCCTGTCACAGGCTCCCTGTTCTGCTGTGCTGCCTGACCACAAGAAACGGACAACTCATCACCGGCCAAAACTAAAATTGAACCAAAGGAAACCTTTCTTCTTTCTGCTTTCACTATCAGTTGCTACAGTAATGGAAAGTTGATGAACACAGACTCATTCTCAAAGCCCTGCTTCCAGCAGGAGCCAGTCTCTCCAGATTCCAATGAAAAGGTTTTTTGTTTTTGTTTTTCTTCCTGTAGAAAGCTTGAATGTAGCCTGGCAGTGGTGGCGCACGCCTTTAATCCCAGCACTCGGAAGGCAGAGAGAGGCAAGTGGTTTTCTGAATTCGAGGCCAGCCTGGTCTACAGAGTGAGTTCCAGGACAGCCAGGGCTATACAGAGAAACCATGTCTAGAAAAATCAAGAGAGAGAGAGAGAGAGAGAGAGAGAGAGCGCTTGAATGTAGCATGCAACCTCTGTCTTGAATCAGAAGACATCTAGCTTCCCCAGAAGCACAGTGAGGGAGAGGAAGCAGCAGGTAAAGATTCTAGCCATCTCTCAGATGGACACTTCTGGGAAGCATTCTGTATACTTCACACAAATTCTAGAAGAACCAATGTCACACCTATTACTAGAACCCAAGAACACAGCCTTTCCTGTGGCCCTATGTTGTTCTTCCTACAGAATGTTTCTGCCTCCTTGGCCTTTCATTTGAGCACACAGCCAGCAGGCGAACCTTGTCTTGGCTCATGATTCAGTGTAATCAAAATCAAAATGGCACATCTACACATTGACAGCTGTGTGAATGGGCAGGGCAGGGCTGGGTGGGGCTGGCAAACACTGGCCGCAGTAGGAAGTAACTGAGACTAGACTCAAGGTAAGCTGTAAGGACCGCAGTTGATAGGACGTTTCTTTTCCCTGGACACTCTCCACATATACTGCCCTTCTGAAGTTTCTTTCTGTGAGAGAAATGTCACGCGGCTTGAGGGCTCTGGAAACATGATTTCTTGACATCTTAAAGGTCCTGTTTGTCGTGTCTCTTGCTAGGGATATTCCAAGACTGTCAGTCAGCGAGCTGTCTCAGGCAGTGAGTATCGACAAGGCTGGTCTTAGCAGAGACTGCTGGCCATGGTTTAACGCACTGGTCACAGAAGCTGTGTTGCCTTGTATTGTGTTTGGATCTGCTATCCCTGCATCCTAAGCCTCTGTCTAAAAACAAAGGGACCGTTTAACCAGCCAGAAAAATCAATTTAAATGCTTCCAGAGAAACTGTAAGGCCTGACACTGTCGCCACATTTTCACAAAGTGAGTCACACGAACCGTTGACCTCATGGCTGATCTATGAGCAAAGGCGTCTCGGCACTTAGCGCTGGCGCAGGAATGGTCTCAGGACTGATGATTCCTGGAACCCTGGCGCCAGTCAGGCCGCAGAGTGGGCCATTTGCCACTACGAAGTCAGTCTTCTTCTCCGAGGAGCCACAGGTTTGTCTGCGAGAGTTCTTGATTGGTCGGTTCTGGTGACTAACCCTCCTTTCTCAGTTACTGATTGGCTGATCTCATCAGCCACGTAAGGTGCAGCTCTCATTGGCTGATTCCAGAGTTGAAATGTCTCCCCTTAGTCAGCTCTCAAAACTCTTCCAATCTCATTTCTAAAGTTTAGCTCCTGTCTTAGATTATGAATTTGTGCTTCTCTCATGGGCCAATCAGGGATATCGCTGTTTTGTCTCCTTCATACCCTGCCCAACAGGAACAAACTTGAGGCTGAATACGATGCTAATTTGAATCCCCTCCCAGCCATTTACTAGCTTCACATTTAATACATCCCTGGGATCCTGTGGACTCAAACTGTACCTCTATCATAAACTACTAGATGATTTTTCCCCCCAAAATAGTTTAATTTCCCCCAAGTTCTGTTCCTTTGGTAATAAAAGATGACAATGAACGGAGGTCGTGAGTTTAAACTACTTGACACCTGAATTCAGTACACGTTGCCTGTTTTTTCTTTTTTGTTTGTTTGTTTTTGTTTTTCCCTTGTATTTGGAGGAAGGAGACTTGGAGAGCAATACAGTCCTAACCTTAGCTTTAGTTGGTTAAGCGTTCTGAACCGTTGAAGTGTTGGTCAGTGTGTAGACACCAGTGGTAGTCAATGATCTTATGGCTACATCTTCTACCTGCCTAGACAAGAACAAACCTAGTCTCTGGTCCTATCTGAGGTGCAGTGAGCCCGAGGTCCAGAAGGAGCAGGAGGACTTGAAAAAAGTCTCACTGGTACCAGTGGCTCTGGGATCCACAAGGCACAGAGCTGAGAAGACCACCGATTGAACACATGCAACACGAAAACTTAGCATGGAAAGTTATCAAGGAAAGAAACATGTGCTTTGTTATGATCAGCTAAGGAATTCAGGATCTTTGTCTATCATGACACTTTCATGGTGCACAAACAGTACCAGGGAGGAAGGGCCAAAGCCAGCTCTGTGTGACTTTTTACCCAGTTGCCTGATAACTGTCCTAGTTTTAAAATGCTTTCCTGGTTTTGAGACCAAAACACACTGTATTGATAAAAATTAAGATTGTATTGAATTTTAAAAAACACGAGGAATTGCCCTAGTAGTCAGATTCAACTGCTCTTTTAATCATTGCTTTCAAAGGTATTAAGTAAGTAGGTTATCTCTCTCTCTCTCTCTCTCTCTCTCTCTCTCTCTCTCTCTCTCACACACACACACACACACACACACACCTACCTGTGAGGGAGCCAAGGACAACTTCAGGTGCCCTTCTCCATGACTCTTCACCATATTCCCTTGAGATAAAGCCTCTCATTGGATCTGAAGCTGGCCATTTTAACTAAGCTTATAGGTCAGCAGGACGCTGAGATCTGCCTGTCTCTGCCCACCAACACTGAGGCTGTGTAGCCACTTTTTACTACTTGGTGGGTTCTTCTTTCTTCCACCCTTCTCCAGCCCTTTGGGGAAAGGGGCAATGTTATTGTTCGACCGCTTCCTGCTGATTAAAGGAGCTAAGTTCCTGGGGGCCAGTTTGAACTTCACTGTCAGGATATATAATTTCTTATTTCTTTGCACAGACTACTTAACAAACTGCAACCAACAGCCACCAATCAACAACCATGCCTCTCAGGGCCCTAGCATTTATAGACTCTCTGAAAAGTCCCCAGAATACCAAACATCACACAATCACAAAAACTATCTGCCCCTGGCAAAACTAAGCCTTTCCTGGAGCTTGAGGCAAATCATAGTCACCTGTGTGAATAGTCCAATGCAGCCCTATATCCTGCACTTGGGATTAAAAAATATATTCCCATAATATTTCTCTGTTTTTCAAAGAAATCAAAATTCGCACTACAGGGTTACAAATACACATGGCCATACTCGGCTTTTACATGGGTGCTGGGATTCAACCCAAAGCCTCCAGGCTTGCATAGCAAGCACTCTCTGCACAGAACCATCTCCCTGGCCTCTGTCTTATTTTTGTATATGAAATAATATAGATCTATGTCTTAGTCGGGGTTTCTATTCCTGCACAAACATCATGACCAAGAAGCAAGTTGGGGAGGAAAGGGTTGATTCAGCTTACTCTTCCACATTGCTGTTCATCACGAAAGGAAGTCAGGACTAGAACTCAAGCAGTCAAGCAGGTCAGGAAGCAGGAGCTAATACAGAAGCCACAGAGGGATGTTTCTTACTGGCTTGCTTATCCTGGCTTGCTCAACTGGCATTCTTATAGAGCCCGAGACTACCATCCCACAGATGGTACCACCCACAAGGGGCCCTCCTCCCTTGATCACTAATTGAGAAAATGCCTTACAGCTGGATCTCACGGAGGCATTTTCTCAACTGAAACTCCTTTCTCTGTGATAACTCCAGCTTGTGTCAAGTTGACATACAAAACCAGCCAGTACAATCTATCAGGTCAGTGGATTAAGAGGCCCTATGAAGGTTTCTCATTGCCTGATCTGTGCTGCAGATGCACTGTTGTGCACTAATGCCCTTAGCACTTGTCTCCGTGTTAGTCCAGTCTATAAAAAATCATCAGAATCACAGGTCATGGGTTTCATACCATTTAAAACCCTCCTGATGGGTTTTTCTATTCTCAGTAGTTTGAATGTGTGGCCTGAAGCATTTCTGCCATCATCTTCAGGTTGTAGGCTTGTGCAGGAGCAGACGTGACGTAAAGACTGCCCCTTTCTATGGGGCAGGGGAAGCAGGGAGCACCTCTATCAATAGAAAAGATGAGAAAAGATCAATAAGCCTTGGACTTGAGAGACCAGGTAGCCGAAAGACAGCAGACACTACAGTAGGCTCTGCGACAGCAAGAGTTTATTTGACCACATCTTTTCTCTACAGAAAGCGGTGAAACTGGAATCTAGGAGTAGTCTCCATGTGCTCTGGAAGATGTCTAGAATCATCTGCTGACTGTGTTCAGGGACCGAGAGTTAAGAGTCAGAAGGTCTACCTGAAGGTTCTTAAGGTATGGAAGTAACAGGACCCTAGGGCTTAGAGGTCTGAAGAGTCCCATTATCAGGCTGTGAGTAGGCAACTGTGAGCTATAGGTGATTTGCACAGGGACAGCAGCTCCAAGTCCAAAGCAAGACAAGAGGGCCATAGTCTAGAAAAGCAATTCCCAAGAGATTTTCCTGTGCTGAGAAAACAGACTGAAGTAAGCCAAGAATAGATGATAGGTCATGGAAACTCAGGAAGATGCAATCACATGGGTGAACCATCTCTTCTTCCAGTGGTCAAAGATGAGAGGCCCTCTTCCATGCCACGGGTAGGGGGCGTTCTGTCCCCTCTGGGTGTCTTCATAGAATTTAGGGAGAAGGGAGGTAAAGGAGCAGAGAGGGACAGGAAGTTGACTCAGGGGCCATTTTAATCAGAAGACCCAAGCAATGAATTTCAGGAATTGTTGCGTGGAAGACTTTGAAGCAGGACGCATACAGAGGATAACAAGGGAATTCTATTTTCTTGCATAGCAATCCAGTTACAAAATGTATGGTGGGCCGTATCACTGCCCCAGAGGCTTTATAAAAACCAACTGTCTCACATCACAGCTCCCACATAAAACTCTCAGTTGAAAGGGTAATACTCCAAAACACCTCTCATGTCATGCGCTCTGGAGCACATATGACGGTCCTCTGATCTGCAGATTCTTTAGGGGGAAGGATTACCGTGTGTCATTTTTCATCCTGTAATTGATACGGCAACTGCCCATTGAGACGGAGGCCTTCAGAGGCGAGCTGAAGTTGTGATTTTGTTTGCATTTCTTAGTCTGTCCCATTAAGAAGGGGGGAAGAGTCCAGAGCATGAAAATGATTCTCAAGTAACATTCAGAGGTGTCAGTAATGTGGCGTTGGGTGAAACCTTCTAAAGCCAGATCAGCAGAAAATCCAACTGCGCTACCCTGAACTAGGATTAGCTGGGTGCCTCTGCTTCTAAAGTGGAGTCTGTAGTTTCCCCAGTTCCAACTCCTTTTGTCTTTGGTAGGTGTTCTTTATCCAAATTAAAACTAAACATGTTTTCAAAAGCTATCGGAGGCATCTGCAATGTGAAAGAGTTTACCAAAAAGCCTTGATCCACTGGAAGTCACTCTTTCCCCTCAGGACTGGTTTAAGCAGACTCTAGCCTCAGTAATTTACAGTCCTTTATATCAGTGGAGTAGTGTTTAATCATATATTATCAAGACTTCTTTCAAGTCTCCACGCTTATCTAAATGAGATGTATTTTGTTTTGAGCCATGAATTAGCGGAATTCCTGGTGATAGAAAAGGTATATGCTGGGGCTGGAGAGATGGCTCAGCAGTTAAGAGCACTGGCTGCTCTTCCTGGGGTCTTAGGTTCAATTCTCAGCACCCACATGGCAGCTCACAACTGTCTATGACTTCTGTTCCAGGGGATCTGACTCCCTCACACATGCAGGCAAAATGCCAATGTAGATAAAATAAAATTTGAAAAAAGCATATACCTAGTTATGGTAACAAGTTCTTTAGCACTGGGCAGGAGGCACACTGGACTACATCCTGCCAGAAGGCCTTGCTGCCCTTAGAGACAGCCTGGAGCTCCAACCCTTGTATCTCCGTGGACTGAAGCACCTGTGCGGTGAACTCTACTTTCGTGGGCAGAGCAGACAATGCAGAATAGAACTTGACAGGAGACAGCCTCAGGGACTGAGTGCCATCCTTGCTGAGGGTGGTGGGCACTAGACAAACTCATGGACAGTTTTACTGCTTTAAAAAGAAAACTTCTTATTAAAGTATAGTATTCGTGGGAGAAACACATATACACTTATAGTTTGATAATATATTTGTATTTAAGTCCACCAATCAATAAAGCAGAGCTTGGCAGTGTCCCAGAAACCTAATGTCTATCTCAGTCCAAGAATTTTGGTCCCTTACTAGCACAAGCCCTATCCTGACAGCTTACACCATAAGCTAGAGTGTGCAGCTCTTACTAAGCTTCCATATTGGTATAATCTTGGGCTCACAAAAAATTGTGCATGCTCTGTAGAGAGCCTCTGTGCATCCTTGACATGGCTCTGCCCACCTCATGGTATATAGGACCATAGGACCCAGGAACATGATGTGGGTAAAATAATATCACTTAGCTCCAGACCAGAATGAGCTTTTCTCTGTTTTTGCATTCAATCATTTTCTTGGTATTTTTGGTATATAGATCTATGACATTTCCCCAAATACATAGATTTATGTAATTATCATCATAACCTGATATAGAAAAAAATATGCCAATTTTTATCTGAATTTTCAATTTTATCTAGCTGCTTCTATAAAACTTTGGGTCTGACTGATTTCAGTGAGTAGTGTGCTTGCAAGCTGTGTACAGTGTAGCCGAGATCTGGCTACTCAATGTAGGCCATTGGGTATCTCTGCCATGAATTACTTACCTATTCCACTGTTAATGGATATTGGGTAGTTTCAGCTTTTGCCTGTTGTTGGTGTACTGTTGTGAGTATTCCAGCATCTTCATGTGACTATGTGCAGTGCTGATGGGCATAAACCAAGAAGGGGATCTTTAGGGTTACAAGGTTTATCCTTGACAAATACTGAAAAGTCAGTTTTCCAACATGGTTACACGATTAACATTCCCCGCAGAAGCTCAGAGAGTTCTGTCCTGCTGTCTACATCTTCACCAAACCTTAATGTTGTCTGTCTTTCTTTTCTCCTAGTTATTCAGCAGTGTGTGTTGTGTGGTGGGTTCAGGGAGCCTGATTTTATTCACATACTTATATGCTGTGACTACTTCCTCCTAATTGAAATGTTTTCTACTGACAGGAATAGGAGGGCTTATAAGAATCAGGGAGCTGCTGTAGACGTGCTAGTTCTCTTTCCACTACTGTTATGAGACATCATAACCAAGGTGATTTATAGAAGAAAGGGTTTGTTTCATACTTACAATTTTAGAAGGTTAGACTCTGTTACCATCATGGCATAGAGAATGGCAGCAGGCAGGCAATAATGCCTTATTGGTGCTGGTGCTAGAGCAGGAGATAGGGCTTACATGTTGAGACACAATGACAAGCGGAGAGAGAGAGAGAGAGAAACTGAGAGAGAGAGAAACTTTGGGAATGAGAATCTTTTGAAACCTCAATCACCACTGTTACACACCTTCTCCAAGGCTACACCTCCTAATCCTTCCCAGACAGTTCCATCAACTAGGAACCAAGAAGTCAAACTTATGAGCCTGTGGGGGTCATTCTCATTCAAAGCACCACACTCAAAAAGCTCATGCAGTTGCATGATTCCCTAGTCCCTTCTGGGGTGGTATATGCAGCAGCTATTGCTTAGGAGAGTGGACTCTCTGGGGGAGATGCCTGCAAGCTCTGTAGAAAGCTCCAGGGTTGCAGCTTTCCTGAGCTGTCACTCATGTTGGAGTGGGCTTTCTGGTTACACAGTTGCAGCTGAATCGTTCATGCTTCTGTAAATGGCCATCCCAGTGGGCTCACTGGCTCATTAAGCTAGACTCAGGTGAGATGGTGTCTTTGGTATGTCATTGTTGCCCTATCTGGAGAAAGTAGACACTTGTTCACATCTCCCCCAGGAAAAGTCACACAATGATCGGCTACTTGGATGCTATTTAGATTTCTCAAGGAATGCTTGTTCAATTCTTTTGCCATTTAAAAAAATGTGTTGTCTAGCTTTATTGTATGTAGATGACACAGCACCTCACCACAATTTACATACTTTCCCTGAAATAGAACATTTAAAATAATATTCACAACATAATTGAGCAGAAAGTACAAGGTTTACATAATCCCTGTGCCCATGCATGCACACCCTCTCTCACCACCAGCATGCTAACCCCGTGTGGTGTATTTGTTAGAGCTAACACACAAATGTCACTCCATGGCATTTGGCTTCACAGTTTGTGTTTAACAGCCTCTAGGTTTTGATAAACCTATGATAGCATGCATCCATCATTAAGTGCCATACAGAATAATTCCCTCCAAGCCTCCTCTGTTGTGCCTACTTCCCCCACCCACTCCTGACAGCCACCGCCCCTTTCACTGTCTCTGCAGTGCTCCCTTTTAGGCTGTACAGCTGGAATTCCATAGCATGTAACACTTCCAAACCAGCAACTCTCACCTAGTAATAAGCACTAAACTTTCCCAGCCCCATGCTGTCTCTTTGTAACGACAGATCATTTCTGTTTAGTAATATTCCATTCTGTTCATTTACCCCTTTAATTACTAACAGATCTATTGTGTGCTTCTAAGCTTTGTTTCAACCAAAAGGACAGATTTTATTGAGCTGCTTGGCCCTACTTTTCTTTCTCTTGCACTGTCTGGGTTTCAGGGAGTCTCCTCATCGGGCAGGCAGCCAGGAGTCCCAGTGTGCACCCAGCAGGGGCATCTCTGTGGATGGCAGAGGATCTTCTGGTGGCTATTGCCTTCAAAAGAAGCTCCATGGGATGATGCCCCTTCTTTCACTAGTGGTCAGCAGAGCATCTTTGCCTGTTACTTATAGTAGGAACAGCTAACATTCAAGACAGGTTGCCAGTTCAGTCCTGCTGGACATTACACCAACAATAGCTCTATTGCCAAGGTCATCACTGTCTTGGAACCCAAGACAATTTTCCCCAGTTTTCTTGGTCAGGGTGTTGTGGGAAGCGATGGTGGTACAGTTGCTGGAGGCTCTGGCCAGCTTGCCTCTGCCCCCAGCTTTCCCCCAACTGTGTCTAGTACCTCAGGGAGAGCAGAGTCCCAGTGGAGGTGGGCCTTCTGGCTGAAATATGTGATATTGTGCATATTCTCTGCAAAATCAACAGTACTATTGGTTTCTTGAAAATATAGAGATCCTGGACTACAGCCACGATGAGGGGAGCAGCCACACTAGGTCATGAATTGGGCCTTTCACAATGCCATTAATGTAGCCATGCAGCTCATTCAAGAAAGTGCATGTCACCCAGAACAGTGAGTCTCGGCCCATACCCTGCCCAGCGATTACCATTCACAGTACCAAGCATGGCCTAAGAATGACCTTCAAGTTCCTGAAATTGTAAATGAAACTACAATAAACATCTGAATGCACTTTTTGGAGGACATGTTTTCCACTTGCCTGAGTAAACACATTGAGGTATCACACCATGGGTCACATGGTGAGGGCATCTTTAATCTTAAGACGCTGCCAGACTGTCTTCCCAAGTGTCCTTCCTGCTCTGTGAACCAAAGGCAGTGAGGAGTTCCTGCTGCTCCACTTCCTCAGCAGCATTTGGTGATGTCAGCATTAGGGATCCATCCCTTCACGGGCTAAATGTGCATGCATGAAGAATTTATGCCGCCAAGTCTCTTTCAACTGCTTATTTGCCATCTTCTCTGGGGAGATGCCTGTCCTATCATTTATCTAGTTTTAATTCAGTTGCTTATAGCTTTAGTGTTAAGGTTTTAATTTTCTTTAATTGTGTGTGTGTGTGTGTGTGTGTGTGTGTGTGTGTGTGTATGGGGAAGGATCAGTATTCTTTTCCCTTTGTAAATAACTAATTGATCCAACACAATTTATTGAAGATATTCCCATTTCCCCATTACAGAGTCGCATCAGTCATAGACCAGATGTCCTTCTATGAGTGAATCTTATAGGCAGGTCCTTTATTGTTCCTAACAGATGCTTAGGTGAAATGGGAGTCCAGGAGTTAGGGCCTCTCTTGCTGGCTGTCTCAAAAGAGCCCTGGTATGAGACTGGCTGAAGCTGGGAACTTTGTCGTCGTCCCATGAGCTTTGGGATCTGGCAGGTGAGTATCTGCTGTGTGACAGGCTTGACTTCTTCAAGTCTGTCTCCACAACTACGACAGGGATAAGAAACATTTCGGCTCAGCCCTTAGAAGCTAAGGTAACAGAACGGTTAGTACTTTCGCTGTTATCTGCTATATTAAGGATACTGATGCTGAGGCTGAGGCCACTAGGTCACCTTCAGTGCCTTCGAACCTCACCCCAGCTCTATTCTTATCTGTCTTCGGAAAAACCTTAACTAATCTCCTTGTGAGGACAGTGAAATGGGAAAGGCTTTGGAGGCTCTGGGAAGTCATCTCCCCAACTCTGCTCCTCCCTGAGACCATCTCTAGCCGTGTTTCTTGGGGGACTGTCTGAGTTCTGGGACATTCCAAAGTAGGCACAATATGAGTGGTGGCCAATCAGGAAATCCCAGTTCTTAAGCTCCACTCAGTGGATAACCTGAACCAAGACTATCTAAGATAACCTTTACTGAGCCTTTGATTCTCAGCATGACAGGTTCTGTCCAGGCTCCAGTTCTCTTCATTGCTCATATTCTGTAAATTCCTGATGATCTGTGGCCAGTGAGTACTGATTTGCGCCAAACTCTAAGATAAAAACCCAGAGAGGATTCAAAGGATGCCCATGACACCCAAAGGGCCTATCACTACCCAGAAAAACATCGGGCAATCTGGTTGCTGTTCTTTCTCACTTACCCCAAGGCCAGACTTTGAAATCTAGAAATACCTTTATTCACAAAGATATTCACGCCACCATTGCTTGGCACAGTAGAACTACCCAAGTGGGAAACAACTGTCCCACATCATACTCTACCCAAGGCCTGTCGGCCTAGTCCTCGGGAGCCTAGAGTCTGCAGAGAGGAACAAGGTCAATGGTGACTTGGTTGAGAAGGCAGACACCACACTTAATGTAGAACCATGCAGATTTCCATCATTTTTGATCACTCATTATGTTCCATGTCCTAAGCCAAGGAGTAACTGGCTATCCGAGAATGAGCTGGACACCACTCTTCCTGTCCTTAAGATTTCAGGTCTATCCAAGAAAGTGGAACCAGAGTAGCGAAGTTGAAGCCAATGCAAGTGTTGCACCGGGGGCAGAAAAGAGTCAGGAGAACACACAGAAGAGAGAAACATATTCTTGCTGAGGGAATCAATGGAGACTTCATAGAGGCAATAGCTTCTCCAGGGGTTCCAGATGAGAAGCTAGAAGTAACTTCAGGAAGTGCAAACAAAGGCATGGAGCAAGCTGTGCAACCCTGTGGCTGTACTGTAGGGTGCATGGAGTGGGTTGTGGGCTGTGTGGGGTGTGTGGCAGACTGAATGAAGTGGATGTAGCATCTGTGGGAGTGGAATAAAGACTCAAAGGGTAGAGAAGTAAGACAGCAGTCAGGACAAATGGGTCAAAATAGCCTCAGATGTTAGGATAGGCAGTGTCAGCTACATTCAAGATGGTGGAGTAGGCTGGCAATAGCAACAGAATGATGATTAGGAAATGCTTTCAAAAATTGAATTGGATAAGCACAAGGATGAAGGTGGACCAGGCAGGAGCTGCTTACAGTTTTCCAGGAGAGAAGCAAGAGGTTCAGGGCCTGTCTTAGTCGGGGTTTCTATTCCTGCACAAACATCATGACCAAGAAGCAAGTTGGGGCGGAAAGGGTTTATTGAGCTTATACTTCCATGCTGCTGCTCATCACCAAAGAAGTCAGGACTGGAACTCAAGCAGGTCAGGAAGCAGGAGCTGATGCAGAGGCCATGGAGGAATGTAACTTACTGGCTTACTTCTCCTGGCTTGCTCAGCTTGCTTTCTTATAGAACCCAAGACTACCAGCCCACGGATGGTACCACCCACAAGGGGCCCTCAGCCCTTGATCACTAATTGAGAAAATGCCTTACAGCTGGACCTCATGGAGGCATTTTCTCATCTGAAGCTCCTTTCTCTGTGATAACTCCAGCTTGTGTCAAGTTGACACACAAAACTAGCCAGTACAATTGACCCCTTGTCAACATGACACACAAACACATTACCATTAAGCCTTGACCCTTACTTTCTTATTCTTCCCCAAGATCTAAATAACTTTAAAAGTCCCACAGTCTTTGCAAATTCTTACTATTAAACATCCAATCTCTTAAAATTCAAAGTCTTTTAAAAATTCAAAGTCTCTTAACTGTGGGCTCCACTAAAATACATTCTTTCCTTCAGGAGGGAAAATATATCAGGGCACAGTCACAATCAAAAGCAAAATCAAACTCCAACCATCCAATGTCTGAGATCCACTCATGATCTTCTGCATTCCTCCAAGGGCTTGAGTCACTTCTCCAGCTCTGCCCTTTGTAGCACTCACCTTGTCTTCTAGGCTCCAGATGCCTGTACTCCACAGCCGCTGCTGTTCTTGGTGGTCATCTCTTGGTACTGGTATCTCCAAAACACTGCTGTCTTCTGCTACAACTAGGCTTTACCACGGTGCCAAGCCCCACCTCCTTTGCATGACCCTTCAGTCCTGCGCCATCAATTGCAACTGAGGCTGCACCTTCCCCAATGGCCTTCCATGGCCTCTCACAGTGCCCAGGCCTCAGCTGCTCTTCATGACTCCTTCATGCCTTCAAAACCAGTACCACCTGAGTGACTCTTACACATTACCAAGTCTAGTCACAGTACAAGGTACAACCCTGGCTATCTCTGGAACGAAGCCTCTGTGCTCACAGAAAACACTTCCCAGAAGATTTCACCTCAATGATGCGGGTCTCTTCTTAATCACCACTAATATCTTAGCTACAGCTAACCAGCATCAATAGTCCCAGCAATGCAATGGTTTTGCTTTAGTAGTTCTGGTATCTTGTTAATCACAGCTGATTTCTCCAGCCCCAGCTAACCAAAACCACAGAATCTTAAATCAAACTAGCAATGGTCCTGATAAGAGTCTTTAATCTTCCCTCTGAAATTTCACAAGCCAGGCCTCCATCTTCTGCACTGTTCTCACCATTATCTTCCAAGCTCCTATACAACATCCCACAAAGCTTTTAACACTGAATGGATCTTCTAGCCCAAAGTTCCAAAGTCCTTCCACAGTCCTCCCCAAAACATGGTCAGGTTGTCACAGGAATAGCCCACTATGCTGGTACCAATTTGTCTTAGTCAGGGTTTCTATTCCTGCACAAACACCATAAACAAGATGCAAGTTGGTGAGGAAAGGGTTTATTGAGCTTACACTTCCATGCTGCTGTTTATCACCAAAGGAAGTCAGGACTGGAACTCAAGCAGGTCAGGAAGCAGGAACTGATGCAGAGGCCATGGAGGAATGTAACTTACTGGCTTACTTCTCCTGGCTTGCTCAGCCTCTTTCTTATAGAACCCAAGACTACCAGCCCACAGATGGTACCACCCCAAGGGGCCTTCAGCCCTTGATCACTAATTGAGAAAATGCCTTACACCTGGATCTCATAGAGGCATTTTCTCAACTGAAGCTCCTTTCTCTGTGATAACTCCAGCTAGTGTCAAGTTGACACACAAAACTAGCCAGTACAGGGCCTGAAGCAATTAAGACTAGAGAGAAGCAGTCATATACTCACATGCTTAGTTCCCAATTTAGGAAGGACTAGGAAGCGTGTCTTTGTTGGAGGAGGGGTGTTGCTGAGGGTGGGCTTAAAGGCTTCAAAAACCCATGCCAGGCCCAGTCTCCCTCTCCCTCTCTCTTTCCCTCCCCCACTTTCTCTCCCTCCTTCCCCTTTCTTTCTGCCTACAGCCTGAAGATCAGGATGCAAAGCTCTCAGCTACGGCTCCAGCACCATGCCTGTCTGTTTCCCACCATGATGGTCATGGACCAATTAAATGCTTTCTTTTATAAGAGTTGCCTTGGCCATGGTGTCTCTTCATCAGGAAATGATACCCTCATCTATGCACTTGCCAGACTCAGAAATCAGAGACTCCCTAGTGTACCCACATCTTCTCAGCCCACACAGGCTTCTGAGTATGGCTTCTAAATTTCTAAATAGTTCTTGGACTCTGCCTCTCTTTCAGAGGACTGCAGTTTAGTTCTCATCATCCACATGGTGGCTCAAAAACACCTTTCGCTCCAGCTACAGGGGTGGAATGCCCTTTTCTGACCTCTGTGGGCAACTGCATCCATGTGCCCACATACACACGCCCATCGATAAGAAATAATAATAAATCTTTAAAAGCCTTTGGAAAAGAAGTGTTTAGTGAGAGAAGGAAATGAGAGCTTACAGGAAGGCAGGCCATGAAGGGCAGATAAAGAAGAGATGCCAATGAAGGCGGCAGAGGAGGATTGGTCAAGTGTCACCAGAGCAGGCACTGCTCCTGGGTACAAAGAGAAGCCAGAAGCCGTTGCTGTCTCTCGCTGCTGAAATCCAGGAGGTGACATGTGTTAAAGATGACAACAAAGTGGTCAGGAAAGGGTAGTTCTCATGGCTGAAATAATAGAATCCAGAAGGCAGGAGTGAGGAAGAGGAGTACACTAAGAGAAATAGCTGGCTGCCGGGGCATGGTTGGAAAAAGAAGACATGGGCAGGGAGGGGGCAGGAAGGAAGCTGGGGGAGGGGATTGAGCTACATTGGAGGCCATGACTGACCTTAACTCTCAGCTAGGACCCTTCTCCGCTGGACAGACTTGTCTCAGAATAATGTCCCTGGGTCAAATGTCTACTCTCTTCCCTTTTGTGTGTGTGTGACTGTGAGTGAGTACACACTCGTGTGTGCAGGGAGCCAGAGTGAACCTCCATGTAGATCTCTGGCTCCTACCTGTTCTGGAGGGGACCTGGGGCAGCCCTGAGTTCTCTGAGGTGGGCGTGAACATGGGGATAAGGGCTGCATCTTCTCCTCCAAGATGATGAGGAGTTGGAGGCAGGCTGTGGTCCATCAAGATCTGTCAAGAGCCCCTGCAAGTTGCCTACCACCTGGGCCCTATCAGACAAATAGAGCTTCGCCTACGTAATCTCTGATGAGCATGGCTCAGCTTTCATTTCAAAAGGCTTCTTTTCTTTCTTCCACCCAGCCCTTCCTTCGTAACCCCTCCCCCCCAAAGAACTAAAAATTATGCTTTTCTCTTTTGTTTCCCAGTCTAGCTGGGGCTAGAGAAAGCTTTGAAATTGGAGCAAGGCTCAAGGTAGGGAAGAGAGGATGCCAATGTAGCTGGTGGGGGGAATGAGGAGAGAAGAATGGCCAGCGGAGGTTCCAAGGCACAGGGCAGGAGCTTGGGTGCCGGGCTTTGCCCCCCACCCCAGCCAGGACCTCTGGTCTTTTCCTTTTCCTTTTCCTCTTCCACATGCACCTGCCCCAACCTCAGTTCTTCTTTCTGCCTCACATCCCGAGAAACCATTATCCAGTATTTCCTCCATTCTCCTGGGTGTCTCTACACACCGGGCCAGCTTTCTTGGTCCATCGCTCACAGATGCCTCAATCAGTGGGTTTCTGGGCCAATGACCCGGAGGCTTTGGGGACATCTATCTTTTCTCTTCCATATTCATCTGTACAGAAAACAGCTTTAGGTGGTTATGTGGACTGAAAAGTCAAGTGTGGGGTAACCACCTGCAGGGCCTGGCCCCCATGGCCTCACGTGTTTGAGTGCTGGGCCCACAGGGAATGGCACTGTTAGGAGGTATGGTCTTCTTGGAAAAAGAATATCACTGTGGGTGTGGGCTTTGAGGCCTGCTAGTGCTCAAGGTCCGCCCAGGGTAGACAGCAGCCTCCTGGCTGCCTGCAGAAGACAGTCTCTTGGCTGTCTTCAGATCACGATGTAGAACTCTCAGCTCCTCCAGCACCACGGCTACCTGCACACTGCCATGCTTCCCACCATGATGATATCAGACTAAACCTATGAAACTGTAAGCCAGCCCCAACTAAATGTTTGCCTTTCTAAGAGTTGCCTTGGTCATGGTGTCTCTTCGCAGCAATAGAACCCTACCTGAGACACCACCACAGGTAGAGTTTGATGTTCTTATGCCTAGGAATTCTGGATTGCAGAGATAGCAGAAACCTTGACAGACCTTGATATAGCTAATCCAGTTACTGCATCCAGAGGAACACTAGGGTTTTGGGGGAGAGTGATCAGGCCAGCATGAGAACCTGGTAGCTAGGCTCTTGTGGGACTCACTCCCATACGGTGCTACAACAGGCACTTTGCTGATCCTAACCCGGGGGCTAAGTTGGGTTCATAGTCACTTACGGTCAGGGATGTCCAAGAGGTGTCTCATGGCAGATCTAAGTTCCAGAGATGGGAGATGAAGGGTGGGTTGAAGCCAGAGTCAAGGACCTATGTGTAAGATGAATAAGGGATGAGGAGCTACTATGTGGTCCAGGATCAAAGACAAATCTAATCTTAACTGGCTCCTGACTGCGTCAGCCAGTCTATTTGTACGAAGAAGAGATGTGCTCGGTAAAGAGAGGCATCACACGAGTGCGTATGTATTATCTACACAGCTCAAACCAGGCCAGAGCATACGGCACCTTTATTAACTCATAACAAATGCAGAGATAAAGCAAGCATTGAACTGCTCGGCTCAGCACCTCAGTCTTGCTTGCTACCAAGGATTTGGGCTTTGTTTCTTAGCTTCTCCTTCCTCTATTTCATCAGATCATTGGCTTCAATACAAGATGACCTCCTGTAGAAAAGGGTGATATCTTTTTTTCTTTTGTTCAGTTAATAGGATGGGAGAAATAGTCTCTCTCTCTACCGTGGAGAAGTGGGGCAAATTTCGGTCACATGCCTACCTCCTAAACCAATACTGTTCACTAGGAAAACTGTGTTTGTTGAAGGCTTGACAAGTCACAGTCCACTGACCAAATCTAGCCACCCACTTGACTATTTAAAGGCCACAAGCTAAGACTAGTTTTACATTTTAAATAGCTACATCTTAATGGTTATAAACATCCATTCAAAGCCTAAAAGAGTTACTAAGTAGCTCTCTAAGAAAAAGTTAGTACGTCCCTGGCTTAGACTAATTATATCTATCCTTGAAGTTAGAGATGGAATCCAGCTTTCTCTAAAACCCATGACGACTAGGAAGGCAGGTGGACACCACATACAATTATGAAGGAGCAGGTTGCTAGCCCTGGGGAAAAACTCATAAACACTAGAATCTGTTGTTAAGTAAGAGCTACAAGACTAAAACCAAGAAGCAATGATCAATAAATTTCATAGATTCTGAAAGCCATTCAGAAACTGGAAAACCATTCACAATCCAGTGTAATCTCAAACCCTCTTTCCCAGTACCACAATAGTGTTTGTTCTGTGCCAGCTACAGACTCTGATCTGTTTGTCTTGCCATATATAATGGATCATAGCTTGTCTTTGCTAGAGTTCCTGTTGATTCTTGACCTCTGCTGATTCATGTTGCTCCTCCTTCATGGCCCGTTGACTCATGCTTCCATTCACTCATGACTTGCTGACTCATGCTTGTATTCATTCATGACCTGTTGATTCATGCTTCCATTCATTCATGACTTGCTGGCATGGATCAGTATACTCACTCATGGTCTGATGAGTCATGGTTCTCCTCACTACAGTCTCTCCTCTTCTGCTTACCAGTCTTCCACACTGTGCTTCCACCACCAAAGTAAAAATTACTTTTACTCTGTGCCGTATTCAAAGATACTTTTATTAGTTTGGCTACAAGATCAAAGCCCTATTGGGGAAAGGTCCTATAGGCAGACTTTATGCCGCCTCTATCTCAGCTCAGGCGTCACAGTTCACAGATAAGTTCTTAACTAAATTACCAGGCTCCAAATCAGTTTTTCAAATGGTCTCACGAAACTTCTTCACACCAACAAGTAAGCATTTACAAGTAAAGCCGTTTGGGAAAAAGGGTATACGGTGCGACACACGGCAACACCACGACACATGGCGACTTCTGTGGCGAGGAGATTTTGTTTTGCTTTTATTTATTTATTTATTTTTGTTTTCTTTTGGGGCAGAGGTTACAAGGGTTGAGGACAGATATGGAGGGACAGGGAGAGGAGTGGGATTGGGGTGTGTGATGTGAAACTCACAAAGAACCAAGAAGACGTTTTTAAAAGGGGAGGGAATCAGTAAGAAGCCACCAAGCAGAGCTGTTAGGATGAGCAACAATGGCAAAAGCTGTTAGTGTGACAGTCACTTTCAGGGACGCATGTAAGGATGGAGCCAGTGGGGCGACACCAGGAGGAAGCTAAAGAATGGGGACAGGGGACAAAGCAGAGCATCGCACAAATCGAAACAGTGTGCATCTGGAATCACAGAAGGACTGGAGAAAGGGGAGCAGAAGACACACGTGGAGACACACTGACAGAGGACTTTCCAAACGCAGTAAAAGACGCCAAATCACAACTCTAGGCAGCCCAGAGACCCACAAGCGGAAGATCCACCAAGCGACCAAATGAAACAACTGAAAAAGACCTCCGTATCCAAACCCACCACACTCAAGCTGCTCAACATCAAGATCAAGAATCTTTGAAGGGACTCAGAGCAAGCAGACATATTACACATTTAAGGACACATTGATGCATGCAACAGAGTTCTCATCAGAAACCATGCACCTTAGAGGACAGTGAGGAAGTGCCACTGACTTGCTGAAAGAAAGAGAACACAGACCTTCAAAATTTTAAAACCCGTAGACAAACAGAAGCTGACACAAGCCATTGCCAGCGAAATGAACAGCAAAAGCACTGGTGGAGACAAAAGCAAGGTTTTGGCAGGCGTGAACTAGAGTTTTAAAATGAATAAGATAATGTCAATTCTGTGGAAAGTCTCCAAGGTATTTGAAGAAAAAGGGAATGACTTCTCGGACATTCTTGATTTATATCAATTTTGTTTTTTAAGTGACCTTACATGTGTGAATAATGCATTCTGATTACTCTCCTGCCTGCCTATCTTAATCTCCCTTCCATCCCTGTTAACCTTACCAATCCTTTCCCCAGATTCATGACATTTGGCTTCATTCCATGACCCATTTACTTTAACCAGGGGCCACCTGTGTGGCCACTGGAATGGAGCTATCCACTGGAGCCTGGTGTGGTCAACAGTGGGTAAACAACTGAAAGCAACGGCCCTCTCTCCTGCAGCTATCAGTAGAAAACAGTAGAGAGCAGAACCTCATGAGCCTCTCCAGCCACACCTGGCTGTTGATGGCCCGTTCTTGTGCAGACCTGGTGCAGACCCGGTGCAGACACTGTGAGGGGTGTGGCTGTTGATGGCCCGTTCTTGTGCAGAACCGGTGCAGACACTGTGAGGGGTGTGGCTGTTGATGGCCCGTTCTTGTGCAGACCCGGTGCCCTTCCATTGTTTTCCCACCGTCTCTTTTGTGTTTTTCCCTAAGTCACTGAGAGGATGGTACAAATGCCAAGTTTAGAAAAGTTGTCTTTTACTATTTGTTTGTTTATATGTGTGTGTACTCGCGTACGCAGGTGCCCATGGAGGCCAGAAGAGACCTCCAGCTCCCCCTTGGAGCTGAAGTTACAGGCATGGGGGCTAGGAACCAAGCTTTAGTCCTCTGAAAGAGCAACAATCTCTTTTAACCACTGAGCCATCTCTCCAGCCCCTAAATGTCATGTTTAGAGCTGAGTGCTAATCTGTCACCTGTTGGCAGCACCTTATGCTGCCACAGTCTGCACTTACCACTGTGCACTGTCTCTGATGAAGGCTGAGAAGAGCACTTGTCTCTGGGTATAACCATAAATACTCAGAAGAGAATGTGGCATTATGTCATTTAAGCTAAATAACAGTATTCAGTTTCCCTGCTGTTTATAATTTCCCCTGTACTGGGACGTCTAGACCAGCATCATGGTAACAAGCATGGTTAGTCCTGTGGAGTGGGCCTCAAATCCCATCAGGGGTGTTGGTTAACCGTATATAACAGTAGTGCCACTATTGCATGGGTGGGGACATCTTCCCTGGAAGATTGCTCTCTCACGCCTAGGGTTAAAGCTGGGTAAGGGTGTTAATGCCTCTTCTCCTCCAGAGGCCTGCATAGCACCTTTCTGGGTTATGGAAACTAGCTGACAGGGGGAGACTTCCAGCTCAGTTCCAGCTTGATTTCTCCGTATCATGCAACCCTTGGATGGAGCTGGAAAATTATATTAAGTGAACCAACCAGGACACAGAAAACTCGATGCCACATTTCCCCTCACACGTGGGTCCCCTCATACATGGGTCCCGGCTTTGAACCTCTGATTTTGTGCTTATAATGTGGAGTTCCCACAGAAGCCAAGAAACTAGAAAGGGGATGGGAAGGGGTGCTTTATTGGATGCAGGACAACTGAACATAGGTAGATGAAAGCGGAAAGGGGAAATACTGCGGCTGGAGAGTCTGCGGCACGAGCGGATTACAGGACAGGAGAAGCCAGAGAGTTTGGGAGGAAAGACCCCGCATGGCTGCACAAAGCTGCCTCTGGGACCTGAGGATGATTAAGTCAAGACCCCACTGTCAAGGGTGAGATCCTCCCTATGAGTTGTTACAGGTCAGAGAGGCCCCAGAGGCCTCCAAAACAGTACTTGCTCTTGCCATCTCTCTTGGTTGCCCGTGGAATTAGATAAGGCCCCATTGCTCACTCATTTGTATTAAGCCAGCATTAAACAAGGCCAAGATGTCACAGGGGGAAAATAGAGAGCATTGCTCCTTGTAAGAATAGTTGCAGTTC
The DNA here is from genome assembly GCA_019843965.1 of Rhynchomys soricoides. Classification (NCBI taxonomy): domain Eukaryota; kingdom Metazoa; phylum Chordata; class Mammalia; order Rodentia; family Muridae; genus Rhynchomys; species Rhynchomys soricoides. Next base: position 38,909 of record JADRCH010000702.1, on the reverse strand, counting down.
TTAACAAAAGTTACCTACGCCAATTCAACACTGTAGAATAATAACACATAATGAACAAATGGGCTTTAGACTGGAATGCAAGTTTGGTTTGTAACCAAATTATCATCAGCCTAGCTCATTGTGCTAACAGAATAAAGCCATGTCAGTGCACGCTAATAAAGTTTAATAAGCTCCAACATCCTATCTATCGATCGATCAATAGATCTATCTATCTCATGTGTATGGGTGTTTTGCCTGCTGTGATCCACATGCGTGCCTGAGGAAGCCAGGGAGGGGATCACATCCCCTGGGACTAGAGTAAGGAGGGCTGAAGCTGACATGTCGGTGCCGGGAGTAAGGAGGGCTGAAGCTGGGCTGAAGCTGACGTGTCGGTGCTGGGAGTAAGGAGGGCTGAAGCTGACGTGTCGGTGCCGGGAGTAAGGAGGGCTGAAGCTGGGCTGAAGCTGACGTGTCGGTGCCGGGAGTAAGGAGGGCTGAAGCTGACATGTCGGTGCTGGGAAACAGATCTGGGTTCTCTGGAAGAGCAGGCAGTGCTCTTAATGGCTGAGCCGTCTCTCCAACCCCTCACCTTTATTTTAAAAAAAAAATCTAGCAAACTAAAGTCAAAGGCAGCATACTCGAAGACCAAATTCTTTCTCTAAGTTTGAGAACCAATCTAGGCTGTTCACCATGAGTACTGCTGACTGACCCTGCACAGGAGCTTTTAGAAGGCATAATGAAGGGGGTGAGGAACAAACGCAGATCTGAAAGGTCACAGACAGCACTATAGCTATTTGCATACTGATTTTTTTCCTGTTTTACTCATAGGTTGCGTGATATACAGATATGCAAATGATCTTTTAGGACTAGTAAGTAAATCCCACAACATGGTTTGATAAAAGATCAATATATGAAAATCAATTATAGTCAGACATGGTGATACATGTTTTTAATCCCAGCACTTGGGAGGCAGAGGCAGGCAGATCTCTGTGAGTTTGAAGATAGCCTTGTCTACATGAAAAGTTCCATGCTATCCAGGGCTACATAGTGAGACCCTGTCTCAAAAATGTGAGCTATCTCTATTCTATAAATAAGGAATCAAAGGGTAACATATAATATAATATAATTAATATAATATAATATATACATACATATATACATACATATATACATATATATTTTACTTTGAACCACTAGGTTGAACTCAGAACCTCATGGATGCTGGACAAGTACTCTATCATTGAGCTACCTCCCCAGCCGCAGCCTAGAATGTGAAAAGCGGTGTCATTTATAGTGGCATCAGGATGGGACATACTTGGGATAACTAGCAAAAGTATGCAAGACTTGTACGGTAAAACCTGCAAAGCATTCATGGGAAATGAACACATCAGGCATTATCCTGTTTCATGGCCCAGAGGATGACACTGTTCAGATGTGAGTAGAAGCTTCCAGAAGCCCCCACTGCCCAGCACTGAGAGAACCATGCTGACTGGCACTTCCCTCCTGAAGCCTGCAGCCTATGTCCTTCTGCATAGCTTTAACTGCAATGCAATGTGGGGACCTTTTCTTCTCATCTTACAGTCAGGAGTTCCAGATACCTCCCAAATCTGATGGCCGTCTCTTCCTCTAGATTTGAGGAGTTTTCTGCTGCAATTTTATCGAATATATTATATTCAATGTCTATAAAAATCTTGTGTGTTTTGCTCATGTGTGCTTATTACTTTACCTTTGTTGTTGTGTGAATGTTCTGCCTGGCCTTCATTATCTGATATTATGTTTATCCTTTAGTCCATTTTCTCAGTGAGGCTTTCTACCAGTCCTTTAAAATGTTGGTTTTATTTGTGTGTGTATGATGTATGTGTACAGATCCACTTGTGCCTTGTACATGGGGGACAGAAGCTCATGTTCACACTGCCTTATGTTTTTCAGAGCTTCCTATTGAATCTGGAGCCCACCGAGTCAGCAGGGCTAGCTGTTCAGGAAGCCCACCCAGCTCCTGTCTCCACATGGCCGCTGAGCTGCCTCTCCAGCTCCTG
>JADRCH010000702.1:0-32533 GCA_019843965.1 Rhynchomys soricoides | reverse complement strand
CTGGTCAGCTGTCCAACTAGCCTACACTGAGGGTCAACACTGGTCAGTTGTCCAACTAGCCTACACTGAGGGTCAACACTAGTCGGCTGTCCAACTTGCCCTCTGCAATACCTCTTGCTTGCTTTACTTTTCTGGAAAATTCTAGAAAATTTTCATTTCTGAGTTTTGATAAAATTGCTTCTCATTTTCTAAAGCAGGTACAGATATTTTCAAAATTCACATTTTTTGGAATATTTTGAAATTTTTTAAAAATATTTGTAACTTTAGGTTTTTGACTTTGTGATGATAGCACTTTCCCCATGACACACACAAACACTCACACACACACAGCAAAACAAGAGATAGCTATGTACTCCGTAAAATAGAGTAAAATTCTTCTGTATTTTATCAGCAATGCCTCAGAATTCCAGCGACCCCATGAACATTATTTTTAGTTGCTATCTTTGGGTGAGCCAAAGTTTCAAGACATTTAATGGTGGAATTTGAAGCACAATGACATATGGGCAGAGGAGATATTTTTGGAGCAATCCCTTCCCTGTACCTCTCAAAATCCCCTACAGACCCCCTCTCCTCAGGCAGACCCCCTGCACATGTTGAGGGGGATGGGGCTTGGGGCACCTCTGCCAGGATCCCGCTGATCTATGTGCTTGCCTGACACTAGGCAGCTGTCGTTGAGGCGTGGGCTGCAGGCGCTGTTCCCCATGGGCCGTGTGCAGGCCTCAGGCCTGGGAGCCTTTCCCGCCTAATCCAAGGGGCACTGGCAGCAGGGAGGGAGACAGCTGGGTGTAACTGATCTGCAGAGGAATGGAATGGTTCAGGCCTCCCATCGCTGAGCTGGGCTGTCTGCAGGCTGCCCACTCCAGCCGCTGAGCCTTTAACCCTTCCTTCTCTTCCTTCCCTGGGAGTTGATGTCACCCTGTTCAGTCAAGTTCCAGGGGGCTCCTCAAGGAAGTCACTTCCATTTCTAGGTCTGCAAAGGACCCACCCTGGTAATATCCCACTTGCAAAAGACTCCTGCAGAAGCAGGCGGACCAGATCCTCCCTGCAGGTGAAGAGCTCCCCGACTGAGGAGGAAACAAGTTTCTGGAAGCCACAGGGCTGACCAGACAACAAAGGCTGTGGTCAGAGCAGGGAGGGGATCCTGGGTGGAAGGAAGAATCCACAGTGGAGGCGTGTGGTAAACACCAGGTCTCCACCATGGCTCAGGGCCCTGAGACCTTGGGGGTGTCACTCTTTCTTTTCAGGATCAGCTTCTTACTCCTGAAAACATGGAGCTTGAAGAAAATGACTGTGATCAACCACAAGATGCCTCAGCAGGCAAAGGTGCTTGCTGCTAAGGCCGATGGATGACCTGTGTTTGATGCCTAGAACCTATATGGTGGTAAGAAAGAATAGATTTACCCAAGGTGACCTTTGATGTCCACATGAGTGATACATGTATGCACATACAGACTTTACACACACATAAACACACACACTATCTATCCATCTATCCATCCATCTATCCATCCATCCATCCATCCATCCATCCATCCATGTGTCAAACATCTACAGCATTCTTTATAGCAATTCACTAAGCTCGTTAAATGGTATCTACTAGCCAGGGGTATGAGGAAATTAAGCCTTGGGCAGAATACATCACACAACTGTTTTCAGCCACACCCTGACTTCTAAAGCATCCTGCTCCCCTCTCTCTCTCTCTCTCTCTCTCTCTCTCTCTCTCTCTCTCTCTCCAGTGTCTCTGTCCAGGAGGAACTGAGGCAGGATGGCATGGCTCAAGCCAGGGCATAACTAATGCTTGGTCCTGAGCCTGCTGGACAGGGATGAGCTGGGACTGCTTGGGGCCCTGTGCTCTTGTTTCTCTCTTGTCCTGGGCTCAGTTGGGATGGGATCCCTGGCTCAGAAGCCTCCGCAGTTGTCTGGCCTTTCCCCATCTATGATCTCACTTGACCCTCATGCCAACCCTGGGACACAGAACCTGTTGTTCCCCTTCACCTTAAAGGATGGCAGCTTGAAACCTTCAATGTCCTATAGCTTTTAACTGACCAGAGAGGGGCCAGGACTCTCTTGCTCCCACAGATTTCCCAAGGCAGTGACCTACAGCACCAGCTACCAGCCACTGGGACCCCAGCGTTCTCCTTGCTCTTTCCAGGCTGAGAAAGGAAGTTTGAACATGGGTCCTGGTATAACATGCATGGGTTCAAGTCCTGATTCCTCTACTCTCCAGCTGTGCACGTGCCTTACTCTTCCTGAGCCTTACATTCTTGTCTAATATGGATGAATATGTGGGTGTATACATGAATTACTACAAGAGTAAGTCAGCATGTCCCCTGTCCTGCGTAAAGCGTGGATACAAGCTGGTAGGCAAACCCCAGACAGGCAGAACCTAGGGTTGTGTGATGGTGGGTCAAATGGTAGATGCCAATGGGAGGGATTCTGTGGGCTGGGGCTGTGCAGCTGTTCTGAAGTCACAGGGCAGGCAGGGACTGCCTAGGGAAAAGAAGCAACAAGTCATTCCAGGTGACACAAAGGTATAAATAATACGGAATACATTTATTTTTTAATAAATTTAAAAATACCGTGAGAGAGGGAGCAGGGACAGAACTCAGATTTGGCTGGTTCAGAGTAGGCCGTTAGAGGGCGGGGTGTGTGTGTGTGTGTGTGTACGTTTATCCATGTGTATTTGTATATATCTGTGTGTATGTGTGTGCATGTGCGTGCATGTGCGCACATGCGTGTATTATGTTTGTGTGCAGAGGTCTTTTGACAACTGCGAGGATATGCAGCAAGCCTTAAAAGCAACTTAGCTTTAGAAAATGGACTTTGCAAGGGTACTAGAGATGGGCCAGTCCCCCCACTATGCTGACTGCCCAGTGCTGCCCACTTTTACCCAATCACCAGACAGTCCAGATCCCTGGACAAGGGACCGGCGGGCAGGGGCAGCTGGGGGAATGTGCAGTTCCAGCTTGGAAGAGACAGCTGTGCAGGCCTCCTGCCTGCTGCAGGGGATTAAAGGACACCACAGCCACAGTGTGTTGGGGGGAACTTGGCTCTCCTGGCTCTGCTCACCCCCACCCCTGCCGATCTCCTTTAACTCTTTGCTGTCCTGGCTCCTCACTTTTGAGCTCACCACCATTCTCAGACTCATTTTTCCGTAACCTCTGTGCTATGTGTTGAGATACAAACCAATAGAGATCCAAGGCAGGATCTACCTAGCCAGGGGCAGTTAGATCCACCCTAATCTCTCCTCACACCGGCACATGTCCCGCATGAATCTGGATTTCTCTCTGAAAGCCCTCTCTTCACTGTTTCATTTCAAACCACTGCCTTTCATGAAGACCACATGAGGTGGTCTTCTTTCTCCTCAAACTTCTCAGTAGTATCTTCTTCACTGTCTGTTTCCTCCCGTTCATCATATGCATGTCTTCCTCTTCCTGGGCATGCAGGAGGACTACATCCCCCAGCTTCCTTTGCAGTCAGGTGTGACCATATGACTTTGTTCAGGCCTGGATAATGAGACTGACAGGGAGTAAGCCACTTATTTCATAGATGGACTCCTCACTCCTACAATGCATGTTCCCCGAACCCCCCAGGCACATGCCTGGCAGAAATGGGCACAGCTACCATGGGAAAGTTGGACAGGCAATGTGGACTTTTCAGACAGAGGAACTAGGGTCTCTATATTTTTCTGGACATAAAGATCCAGGTACTACCCACCCATTTTGAAAGCTTTTTAAAGATAGGACAGAAAATAAATTTTCATTATATTTGAACCACAGAAAAGATACTTCACATGCATACACATAGGACTTCAGTTTCCTGCCTCCCCCATCTTCCATGTGGATGTACAAAGAAAGCCTAGAACTTGGAACAGAGGCTTCGGGTGCAAAATATCTGTGGGGAAAGCTTCTCTGAACAGAACAGGCTGGTAAAGTTGCACATTTTATTTCAACTTGAAACCATTCTAATTTGTTATCTCTCTTCAGCAGACCCATGACACCTCAAGATCTTAGGAAAATGCAAAAGATGAGCCACATAGGGGATGGAAAAGCCTGGGGGGGGGATCTAGACTTGGAGCCCACAGGAGTGACAGGCATGGCAAGGAAAGGGTTAAGTGATCCGTGCACAGGATTGGATCCCCTCAGTGAGGGCACTAAAATCAGCATGTCGCCACCAATTTGCTGCGGCCTAACCTTGAACATGAATCATTCCATCACAATGTCCTCATTGATTTCCACAGGAAGAAGATTAAGCCTTGAAAAATCAGAGCAGGGAACCTGAGCCTACACCAAGGAGAATGGGCTGGTTCTGCAGCTCAGAGCCCCTCATGTTTGCAAATACGTCACAGGAGTTTGCAGCCAGGGCAGCCACCCTGCTTGATCACCGACCCTCTAAGTGACTGGGTTAGCTGTGGCTTTGTTTCTCTACCAGTGGGATGTGTGACTTCTGGATTTCTCTTGAGTTTTATGTTCTATATGCAGTGTGAGGAAGAATCAGGGATGTGGTAGATGTTCTTAGCCACTTGGATAGAATAGCCAGGAGAGGCCATACTCAGCTGTGAAATCCCTTCAAAGATGTAAGACCAGTACAGATGGGATTGTGTGGCCCATAGACAGGTTCTGTGGGAATCGACCCATAATTTGACATTTTCATGTAGCATATCCTAGAAAGCCCAACACGTCAGTTCGTTGGAGGGCTGCTCAGTGTCGGCTGTACCAGTTTATTTTATTGTCCCCAACGATAGCTGCAAATGGAATCTATTTTTAAACTTAGACAGTGCTCGCAGCTTGCACCCTGGCTTGGCTTTCTTTGTTGGTTTCCTTCTTGAGATGTATAACTTTCCTACTATGGCGGCTATGACAAAAATCACAGACTTAGGACCTTGGAGCCATGTAAATGTATGCTCTCACAGTTTCCAGTTCCATCACTTGTTGCTCTTCATCTGAGCCTGGGAAGCCCAGAATGCTTGTGTTCTTCCTAGAGGCTCTACGAGAAACCCACTTGGTGTGCCTGCGTGCGTGCGTGCGTGTGTGTGTGTGTGTGTGTGTGCGTGCATGTGTGTGTGTGTGTGCTAGTGTGCTAACCCTCCAGTATTGTCCCTCATCAGAACATAGGTCTACATTATCTGAGAGGGTTTCTTGTTGGCCTGTATTTCACTGACTAGGCAAGGCTGGCTGGCCAGTGAGCCCCAGGATGTTCTGGTGTCCACCTTCTTGGTGCTGGGATTACGAACATTTACAAACATACTCCATCACATCCAGATTTTTTCAAGCTTTACTGTGAGTATGAATGTCCTACCTGCACGTATGTGAGCACAAGCACAACTGGACCCAAATCTTCAAGAGTAGCACATACTTTGAACTGCAGAGCTCTCTTTAGCCCCGATACCTGGCTTTCTAAAGTGGGCCCAAGAATTGAAGTCCTTATGCTTGCATGGCAGGCACTCTACTGACTGAGCTGTCTCCCTAGCCGTGGTGCTCTGAGTGAGAATGGCCTCTATGGGCTCATGTGTTTGAATACTTAGGCTCTAGTTGGTGGAACAGTTTGGGTAAAATTAGGAGGTGGGGCCTCGTTGGAGAAGGTGTATCACTGGGGCTGGGGGGGCAGCTCTGAGACTCCTGAAGGCTCTTGTGATCCCAGTTCTCTCTGTCTCATTAGCTGTGGATCCAGGTGTGTGCTCCAGGATATTCCTCACTTTGTCCTCACGGACTCTAACTCTTGGAAACCATAAGCCAAATTAAACACCATCTTTTCTAAGTCACCTTAGTCATGGTGTTTTATCACAGCAATGGAGAGGTAAGTAAGATGCCAGCCCAGAAGCCACTTCTTGAATTCTACTTTCTAGAAGCTGCCGGGAGCTCCTGGGCACTTCCTCCTACTTTGAAGAGCATCCCCCTTGTCACCTCGTCTGCTCTTGACTGAACTTCCCTCTCCCTTTCTATGGACCCATCTAGATAACCCACACTCAGTGCCTCCTCTTAAAACCCTTAACCCATTCACACCGGAGACACTTTGACATGTAAGATGATGGCCTTTTCACAGGTTCCAGAGATATGCTCAGTGCCTTTGTGGAGGGCCACAACTAACCTACACTAGCTGCCTAAAAGCATTAGAACGCAGCAAAAATTTTTACTTTTAACCAGCTTTCTGAGTTCTGTGCATGTTTATGACAATGCTGCTGGTCTTGATTTTTGAGGGCAACTGAACACCACTAACTATGGTCCTCTGCCCCACCTCCTTCCTGCCTGCTCCACAGTGTGGGCTCAGCAGTGGAGTCCTCACCCTCATGCCCCGCGGTGTAGGGCAGGGCTGGTGATTTGTTCATCTTTCCTTGGAGTGTTTCATCCTGGAGTAGTTGGTCTTATCAGGAGTGACCTAACAGGAGCACTGGGAATGTGGGCTGGAACACTGAGGATGGGGCAGGCAATAGGGGTGTCTAAGTGGGAGTTGGGGGGATAGAGGAAAGAACAGGTAAGCTGTAGAAGTCCATCTGACCCCCAGAGCCCTCCCAAGGGTCTTCTCTTCACAGCTGATGCTCTCTTGAATTCTAGGCCAGCCTGGTATCCTCGGAAATGCTTGGAAGACTTCTTGCAGTTTATTGATACATGAAAAAGACAAGGAGAGTCACAGAGACAAAGCAGATGTGGGGACTATCTTGACACAGTAGCTTTACCCCATAGGGGCATCAGGGCAGTGCTGGGACCTGAATAGCAGCAGGTCATGACCTTTGAGACACAGTAGCACAAAGCAGTGCAGGAAGGAGGGGATCTTCAGAGTGCCATGTGGACAGGAGCTCCGGTCCTGGCTTTAGGGAGGACATTTTGGTTTGGAGACAAGGCTCTGACAGACACTCAGGGCCACCTGGGCTGAAAGCTCACATGGCTGAATTTCACCTACAGACATTCTCCACCAACACAGTCCCAGGCAGCTCTGAGTCACAAATGTGTGTGTAAGACCTTGCACTGATACACTTCTCACATGCTTGGAGAAAAGGGACAGAACTTTAGGCTGAAAGTACCAGCTACACGCCAGAACTGCTTAGAGGGGTGGGCTGTCCACCACCACCTGGCACACAAGAGGCACAGACCTGGACCTGCTCTTCTAGATACCAGAATGTCAGGGCACCCTCTGAGGCTCGAGGAGTCTAGAGACAACTGCCCAGCCACAGCATGGCCTCATAGATCTCCATGGGCATCCCTGAACCCCAAGACCACCCTCTTTGCTTTGAGGAGTTCTAGGCCTCTTGACACAGACAAAAATGTTAGTCAAATCCCTTTTTCTTGTATTATGATTTTCCCATTGTTAAGAGGGCCAGGAAGGAAGCAGGCTACCCTAAGCCAGCATTGGGTTCTGTTTTGGTTGCAGTGTATCAGGAAAGCCTCGGCCCCTCCCCCCCAAAAAATCCTGGCCAGAGTCCCAGATGAATCAGGTCTTCAGCTACTGGGCCTGCAGCTTCCCTCCTGACTTCAAGCCATGTAGAGTTGGGTCCAAAAGCCCTGAGCAATGGCACTTTCCTATGTGCATGTAGAGGGACTCAGAGAGAGAGGGATGAACAAGTGGGGCCTATTCTGGTCCCTTGTGGATGCTGCTCACCACCACACACACACACACACACACACACACACACACCCCACAAACAAGATCTCCCACATTTAACCTCTCCCACTTGTCACCTAGACCAGTTGGAAGGAGAAGAAGAGAGTGACAGGGGTGAGCCATCCAGCCCTGGCACCCAGGCCTAGGACCACTGGCAGGCACAGTCTGTAGGCTCCTGTACTGTATAGGGCACCCAGGTAGCATTCGTGGCGCAGAAGAGCTGCACAGAGCGACGTTGCAGTCCCACCTCGCGGCAGCACTTGCAGAAGCGGGCATAGGTGTTGATGTTGTGGTTGTAGATACTGGCAGAAGGGCACCTCCCATCACAAGACACCAGGTTCACCTGGGGAAAAGCATGTCAGCAAGGTAGCCTGGGGAACACCTGCCTTTCCAGTTCCTCCACCACCACCATCACTACCCCACCCCACGCCAAGATATCCATCCCTTCACGCACAGGGGTGTTACTCCTGCAGTCGTTCTTGCGGATGGTCATGCGGATGGTCACCTTCTTGCAAGATCGCCCATCCTCCTTACCTGGTAGGGGCAGGGTGAGCAAGAGTTGTATCCCAGACTGGCATCAAGATGGGCCAGCCTGGAGTAGTTAATGTCACGTGAAAGTGATGCCCACACATTCATGTCCCCTTCAGCAAGGGGAAACCCCTTTAACTCATTGTTTTAGGAGGAAGTGGGACCAAGGAAGGCAGAAGCTTGAGCAAGCGAGACAGAGGAAGGCACACGGGGTGGCTAGAGAGAGCCTCAGGCTTCTGTGCTATAAGATCTGAGACAAGGGCAGGCTGTCTCCAAACCCGAGCCCAACACTTATCTGTCATCCCTGTTAGAGACCCTGCGTACATCCTCACAGCCTCTCTGAGAGTCAGTGTTTCTACTCCAAGAAGAAGCTAGCAGTAAGAGTCTGCCATGAATGGAAATCTCAAGCCCAAACAGGATGTTCCACACAGCAAGATCCATGGGGATTCCGTAGCTCTCAAGCAGGGGCCATGGGCAGAGCAGACCACACCCCTCCCGGACAGACAACCACTCACAAGACTCTTTTGCCTCACTTCCTTGAGCAGTTTTCTCCAATATCCCCCACAACCTCCCCCCACCCAGCCCTACCCCTGCCGAGACCTTTCCAGAGCCCCTTTTCTGAAAAACGCAATTCCCTTCCTCAGCCCTCCTTGATCCCTCCTTGGCTTTTTCTGTCCCAGGCACAATCTGTGCTAGGGAGACCTAAGCTTGCGAGCTCGGGGCCTTCCTCTCTGCAGTATGAGTTCTAGTCTCAATCCCAACATTTTTTTTTCATACGTCCTAAGCTCAGAGGAGGTGCGAAGGTGGACCCAGGGATGACAGCGCTGGGGCTTGGGAATGGAGGCATGCATGGTTGTGGATTCTGGCTGATGGACCCCAGCACCATCTTTAGGACTTGGACCCTGCAGAGCTCAAAGCCTCCAACCTATACTCTACTATGCCTGTCCTTCCATCCATCCCATAATGTAACAGCCACAAAGCTTTCTTTATGCCATGCCCACAGTCCCCAGGCTAGTGGCTGGCACACAGTGGCACTATTAGATTTCTGCTAGGGGCATAGGCTTGCCCTGCAAGCCCACAGAACCCATGAGAAACCAACTGGGTAGAGAGTCCTTTCTCTTAATTTCTGAGACTCAGCACAGACAGGCAGGAGAACTGAGGGCTGCCATGGCCATAACCCTGTGGGCCCTGGAAGGCTGAGTGTTAAGTGGGGGGAGAAATGGTGGCCTTGGACACGGGCAGGTACCAGATAAGCGGGAGCTACTAAAAGCCAGGAGATGTGTTTCAATATCCAGCATGCATGTGGGCTAAATGGCCTTACCAGAAGCAAGGAGTCTCCCTTTCCATCACCTTCAGAGCTTGGGGACACCTAGAAGGGACACTTGGGAATGCTCGTGTTTGCCTGCTTCCTGTTTTATGTGTTTCTGAGACAGGTAACTAAGGAGCAGTGGACGCTAGCCCATGGGGAGTGGTAGATCTAATAGGGACCATGGGAAACAAGCCTCTTAGGAAACTGAGGGTTCTGGCCACAGGGGAACACAGGGTGCTTCAGGGAGCATGAGGTTATTGGTCATGGATCAGTCGATCAAGGTCTGGAGCCAAGCTCTTCTGTAGTAAGTTATGTGGATATAGGAGCTCAAAACCTATGGCCCTTTGGGTACAGGATCTGAGCATCATAGAAGGGCAGGCCTGTGAGCAAAGGTCATGAAGCTAACTGGTTTGTTCAAGTACATGTAGTTAAGATGCTGGTTCCAGGTATTGAGGATTCCAGAAGCAAAGTGTGAAGTTTCTGTCTGACAGCCAGAAACTTTGGGGAAGCCTAAGTCTCCCCAAAAACGCAGCTTCAAGACTAAAGCTCATGGGTCACAGAACCAATGAGGGGGACATGTGGGCTGGAGTCTTCATCTGGGGCAGCGGAGGCAGGGTGACTGAGGAGTGAATGACTTCCTGCATGGAATGGCTAGTGTCTTTTATCCCCAGCAAGCAGAAGAGGCCTTGGATTGGGGTAGAGCTCATGAACATGTGGCCTCTGGCCACCTGATTGTTTGTGCCATTGCCATGACCTTCAGCTGATGGGACATCCCTTCATCTATTCATCCTGAGAGCTACCATCATAGAAGCCAGGCTGGTAACATGGCCCCTTAGCCACCTCTGTGCGCCCCTCCCTCCTGCACAGTGAACTCTGGGTCTGAACCAAGTTCACTCACATGTCCTGCAGCATCCTTCCAAGGATGGTACCACAGAGCCACCGACCTAGAGGGAGAAAAGGAGAGATAGGAGAATCCATGCTCCAGGCCAGGAGCCAAGATCCCAGGTAGAGGCAAAAATGGTCTTAGAGAGCTGGGCATGTCAGTGCATATCTATAATCCCAGAAGGATGTCTACAAGTTCTAGGCCAGCCTGGTCTATATAGTGAGTTCCAGGCTAGCCAGGAATACAAAGTCAAATCCTGTCACAAAACCAACTAAATAAATAATATATAAAGCATATACATAAAAACAATACATAAAGCTAGTCTTCTTCCCATGATGCCCCAAAGTAAGAGCTCTATAGGAGCCGAACCCAGGGCTTCCTGCATGCTTGTCAGCACTGTACTTAATGAGCCACAGCCCTGTGGGTGTGTTGTCTAAAGATGCAGAAATCTTCAAATGTCTATTACTAATCTTAGGAACCGTATCATTTTAACGGAAACCCTTAGCCCTCCAGGGATCCTTTTCTTTGAGTTACACCCATACTGAGAGCCTTCTACACCAGGCTGGGCACATGCCATCCTAGCATTCTAAATTATACATGTGTGCGTAAGCCCAGCACATGTGTGTGCAGGTGTCAGTGTATAGTCTATGCACTGACATGCTGAATGTGCTGATGTCCCTATGGCATAATATTGATCTTGAGATGGGTCCTGGAACACTTGACAATATGATTGCATGCCTTGGTTTGTGGGCACATGTTTGTAGATATGGGGTGTGGTTGAGGAGAACATGCAGGATTCTGATCTAATCCCTCTCACCAGTAAAACAGTGGTGCCTCGGCTTGAAGCCAGCTGTGGGGGAAGGAGGTACTGACCTTGGCACACTCAGTTTCGTTGAGTGGAGGGCAGCTGATGGGTGAGCGGACAAGCACAGCACCCAGAGGAGTGCTGCCACAGTGATGGCGGGCACAGTCTGCAATCCAGGACGCTCCAGGCTAGAGAACACAGGGGTGGGCAGTGAGGGCTTCTGGCCAAATGGACAGCATGGCCTGAAGACATATAGAGCCCAGGACCAGGTGCTGCTAGGGGCCGGGGGAGAACCGTGGTCTTAGTGTTAGGGTCTTAGGGTCTTAGTGGAGCTGTTCCCAGGTGAGCTTATAGACTATTTACCAAGAACAGGGAAGTGGTGCCGTTGGGGAAGGTGAAAAGGCAGGACACATTCCTGCAGGAGCCGCAGCAGGCCGCCAGGTCCCGTGGGTGGTCATACTCCTGGTTCTGAAAGCCAGGGCAGAGATGATATCAGCTTTATGCCCACACCCATCCTCCAGGTGTCCGATATCTGTTTGTCTCTGATGGAGCCTGGGGTCAAGGAGAGCATCTACAGGTGCTCAGAAGGGAGACCCACAGCCTCCCTCTGCTTCTGATCAGGCAGGCAGGGCTTTCCTGTCTTTGCCTGAAACCCCATTAGCACCAGCACCTAGAGCCAGTCCTGGGGACCACGGAGCCCCCGCCACTGCAGAGGCAGCATTGCCAGCATCAGGGCAGTGTAGGTTCCAGACAGAGCTCAGCTTTCATCTCAGTCCTTGCTGTGCTTTTGATAAGCCACTTGACCTCACCAAGTTCCCTTCTTTTCTTAGTTAAAAGATGGGCATCATTCTAACACTGGCATTCAGGAAGTATTTGTCTAGACCATGGTACAAGCCAGGCTTTAACTAAGTCCCTTTGCTGCCCCTGCCCCAGCCCCCTGACAACACTGTCCCTACCGCCTCGCAGTGCATGTCACAAAGGACAGAGGTGATGTTGATCTGGTAGAAGTTGGTGAGAGGGTCCAGCACATCGGTGCACCGGGACGTATGGCACACACCATCCGCTGAGAGTTCTACTACAGTCTGGCCTGGCTGCATCACACCCAGTTCACGGCTCAGGCACACGGGGGCTTTCACTGGATGGGGGAGAGGGGAGGATCTGTCCTGGAGAGCCCTGCCACCCACCCTGGCCCTTTCCAGCTGGCCCTCCTGAGGTGCCCACCTGCCCCTTCCACTCACCACACTGGTACTTGGCGCAGCCGCACACATTCTCCACGCTGTGCATGAACTCCTCATCCAGCTGAGACTTTTCCCACTGCAGGTGACAGAGGAGGAAGTCAGTGTCCACCATGGGCAACCCGACCCCACACTCAGAAACGACCTGCCACTGGGCCAGTGTGCAGTGGGTAGGAAGAAGATGGAAAGCCTGGGGTCCCTGGGTACCCAGAAGCTCAGTCACTCTCCCCACTGTCCAGCCTCCTGCCCTCAGCAAGGAAGACAGGAAACGGCCACCACAGAGACCCAGCTGATTCACACTACCCGTGTACCACTTTCTTTACCAGTTTCAGGGAAGAAAGGGGAATGGGGAGGAGAGCGTGAGAGAGACAACATGTACTGGGACAAGGCAGGGGCTACGTAATCCAGAACTAACTTTACACACATCTCTAATGGCCGTGCACCCTGGAGGTTCACAAGAGTCTAATCCTGACTCAGCGATTTACCAGGATCACAACCGTAATTTCAGCTCCCTTGTTTACATAATTGAGAACATCACAGAATCAATCTCTTGGACTTGTCGTAATAATTAATAAGATAATTCATTAAAAAGACCTGGAAAAGTTCAGACCAATGGTAAGGTCTAGGCAGCTGCCACTGGGCTACCACCAACTCCACCTTCATCATCATCATCATCACCATCATCATCATCACCATCATCATCATCACCATCACCATCATCATCATCACCATCATCATCACCATCAATCATGGCTGTCATCATCTTCACTGACATGACCGTCCTGCCTACCATCTCCACCATGATCACCACCACCTGCAAGATCTGCATACTTATTCCTCAGCACAGTTAAGCTGACTCTCCAAAGAGCGAGGGACAGAGCTTGGGATATGTGTGTTGATTTGAAATCCAGGACTCTCTGCACTAGGTTAAAGGAATAATCTCCAGGAGATAGGAAGGAGAGGGGAAGAAAAGGAGGAACAGAATAATAGTGGAGGCAGGGAGGGCAGGGTCTCCATACCAGATGGCATCTGGGCACAGGAATAGTGTCACAGTCACACTCTGAAAAACAGAAGTCGGAATCTACCTCACAGGGATGTTCAGACCCTTCGCTGCAGACCAGTTCTTCCAATGGCACAACTGTCATCCTAGCTCACCCCAGGGAGATGGGCAAAGAAACTGTCATCTTGACAGGCAGGGTACGGAGCGCTCCTGCTTAGATGGGTGGGCAGTCCTGAGTGTCCCACTCCTAACTGGGAATGGAGGGAGGTGAAGCAAGCAGACAGGCCACTTAGATTTCCTTGTCTCTCCCTGGAAGTAGGACCTGTCTAGGAACAACCGCTGCAAAGACGCAACTTCCTCTCTCTTGAATTCCTTCCCACCAGTATGCTCCAGCAGCTGAGCCCTGCGGCGCAACTGTGGGCAGCTCTCCCTGTGCAGAGTGGCCTGGAGGCTGGGGGGACTAATGTA
The DNA here is from genome assembly GCA_019843965.1 of Rhynchomys soricoides. NCBI lineage: Eukaryota > Metazoa > Chordata > Mammalia > Rodentia > Muridae > Rhynchomys > Rhynchomys soricoides. The sequence continues at coordinate 18,709 of JADRCH010000702.1, read as the reverse complement.
AGGGGCACAGCAGTATTAACTTTGAGGACCAAGGACCCACGGCCAGAGCAGCTGGGAAAGCCTCTTCTGGCCACTGGCTCATTCGACAAAGGGATCTAAAAGCTCCCTGGGATGGCGGGCTTGTTCTGGTCCCCGAAGACAACTCAAGGACCAAAGCTGAGTATGACCTGTTCTCATGTAGTGCGCATCTACAGAGGTCCGGAAGAGGCATCCAAAGGCTGGAAGCAGAACGGTCTCCCAGCTTTTTAAAGTAACTTTCAGAGTTTTGTGTAAAGCTCACCACTCTTCAGTAATGATCACTGCTGTAAGCTCCTGTTGGCCTTCCAGAAAGACCTGAGTACTCGGACTATCTGGACTATCAGGAGATGCAAGAAGGACACTTTAAATGAGGAACCACTTATGATCCTGGGGAGGAGGCTGTCGGGCTGCTTCATGCACAGAGTGAGGCAGGAGGAGGGGATCCTGCAAATGGCCTAGGGAGTTGACCTCAGCAAAGTTGATGGTGGTGAGAGGCTCTCTCTCCCACTCATATCTGACTGAAACTTACCACAGGACTTGTAGGGGCAGCAGCGGTCTGGGCTCCACACCTCCACCAGGGAAGTTCCCATGCCACACTGTACCTGTGGGCAGCGGAAGCTCTCACACACTGGGGTGCAGGCGGCAGGAGTAGGGGAGACAGGACAAATTAGTCTCAGACACCTCGGACTTTTACAAATACTCAGGATGCAGCATCATTACCTCCCACCTCTTGCTTGTACCCAGACATCCCCACGGCAAGAGTCTCTCCCAAGGCCTCTTCACACATGGCCCTCACTGAGCCCCAGCTGGGACTCACCGCACTGATACAGAGGGCAGCAGAGCTCTGTGGTGTTCCTGGACACAGTGAGTGCCTCTCCTTCCTGACACTCAGGCATGGGATCTGGACACTCACCACAGCCTGTGGGGACACAAGGGTCACCACTGTCATATAAGTTACCCTCAGAGGGGGGGTGGAGCCTCTAACCAGCCCAAAGCAGCATTCTGGGGTCTCAGGTATCTTGGCACCAGAACCTACATGTCCGTCCTATGTCTACCCACAGTATGGCCCTGAAAACACACCCGTTTCTTGTGCTCAGCAACCTAGGGGTAGTGTGGATGTATCTTTTTTTTTTTTTTTTTTTTTGGTTTTTCAAGACAGGGTTTCTCTGTGTAGCCCTGGCTGTCCTGGAACTTACTCTGTAGACCAGGCTGGCCTCAAACTCAGAAATCCGCCTGTCTCTGCCTCCCAAGTGCTGGGATTAAGTGGATGTATCTTATTTACCTGATGTAATTGTCATCCGTCTGCTAGCCTAGGCCCACGCCTGGAAGCTTGTAGCTTCCGTATAGTCTAATCAAGGTCTAGAATGTTTTCAGCCTCTGAGACCTGCTGCTGAATAAGCTTTTCTTGTTCTTACCAAACTCTAGCTGGTGGCTCAGCTCAGCTTCTGGCTCAAACTCCTCTCCAAGCCTACTGGTTCAAGCTGGCTTCTTTCTCTCAACATCATGCTAACTTTGGCGATATGTTCTAATCTTCTGGCTTTTCTCATTCTCTGGCTCTTTCTGTCCTCACCTGTGTCTAGCTTGTTCTCTCTGCAACTGGTCTTTGTACAAGCATTCCAATAAAACTGCCTCCTTTACCCCCCATACACACACACACACACACACACACCCCGAACATATCCGCACTGCCCCTCAGGTAGCTTCTTCCCTTTCTCTCTCTACTCATGAGAATTGGACGTATCCTGTTCTGTCAAATCCCTCAACACTTTGTCTGCCACTCAGTTAGACATCCCTTTCAAACATGGCTGCTTCCTTCAACAAACTCACTCGACCTACACTGTTTGGGATTAAAGCTGTGTGCTAAGGCTGAGCCTCATCACAACTAGAAACAGATTTTTTTTTTCCAGTAAACACCACAATCTCAGGGTTCACAGTGTGATCAAAGGGTAGCACAGGACTCCTTTCTGGATAGTGACGTCATCCTTCTCCGGCTACCCCTCCTCACACAAGGACCCCAGCCTTTCCTCTCAGTCATCCACAGACGCAGGAATGGGGAGGGGGCTGATGTGAGCCCACAGCCACCTACCACAGAAGTAGGAGGTGCAGCAGGAGTCTCCTAGGCGGCCCTCAATCAAGATCTGGTCCTGGCGACAGGTGGGAACCTGCTCAGCCTCACACAGACCAGGGTCACACTCTGAGGAAAAAACAGAAGAATGTAAGCTCTGAACACAGGCCCTGCCTGGCCATGTCTGGGCTCCTCTCTGTCCCTGTCCAATTTTATCCAGGACTCAGAACACAGATGTCAGTCTCAGCATCTCAGGTCTACCCCGCTCCCCCATCCCAACTTCTTACCACAGCTGTAGCTGGGACAACAGGAATCCTCCTGGAAGTGTGTGATAAGTCTGTGGCCCGGGCGGCAGGTGGGAGCAAGGCCCTCACACAGGGTCTGGTTACACACTAGGGAGCAGGCCACACAACCCGTCACCTGGGGGCCGGTGTCCTCACAGCTCACCAGTACCACTGGATGCCTGGACATGGGCTCCTTCCACTCCTGCCCTGCCCTGCCCTGCCCTGCCCACACTCTTAAATAGCTGCCTCTGAGGACCCCATAAGGCAGAGACAGAGATGAATAGACACTCATCTAGGTGTACTTAGTGCCATTGTTTAAGACCCTTATGCAGCCAAGTAGTTACAGTGCAGTGATAGTGATTTATAGAATCTACAGGGGGAAGAGCTGACTAGGATGCTGGTCCCAGGCCTCTGCCCAGTCCATTCCAACTCAAACCTCTAATTCCCCCCCACCCCAAGCCTGGTTCTCTATGTACCCCAGTGAACATCCCAAAAGAGGCTTTAATTTCCAGGTCTTGTCCCGGTTGTTATGGCCGTGCAACAGACACAACTAGAGCCAGTTGCTGGCTTACAGTTGAAGGCCAGGAAGTCAAGAGTGGGACTCACCGCAGACACTCCCCAGACAGCAGGGGTCCTCTGTGGGCTGTAACAGGATCACTTCTCCAAAGCGTGGGCAACTCTCAGGTCGGGGACCAGGGCAGTCCAGGTCCACTGGTATGATGGTGTCTGGGGCCTGGCATTGCTGCTGGCAGCAGCCACTGAGGGAGCTGTTCCAGGTCTCCCCCAGAGCACGTGGTACCCCTGCACTGTCAGTGCAGGCTGCAGTGGTGGTAAATTAGGACACAGGGACTAAGGATCAGACTGTCTCAGGCTATGATCCCTCTCATCCAAACACGAACCACCCCAAGGCCAAGACTTGGAAGTGCAAAGTGGCCTCTACCATGGTCTTTAGGAAGCAAAGGAGGCACTACTGGGAGACTGGGCTTGGGGGAGCCACCTGGGGAGGGCAGGGACCTACCACACTTGTCCTCAGGGATACAGAGTGCCGAGTGGCGCCGGTGCAGAACGGTGCCCTCCGAGCACACGCAGCCCTCACCCAGCACTTGGCACTGCTCTGGGTCCAGTGGGCCCAGTATCCCATTTTGGCATGTTTCAGGGGGTTCACAAGCTGCCACACAGGCCTGGTAGGTAGAGTCACTGGAGCACAGGAAGGCTGTAGGGGAATAATGGACTTCAGGCCTAGTCTAGTTCCGGGACAGGGATCCTGCTGCTTAAGTCTGGGGCTCAGCACTGGATCTCCTTCCTCTAGGTCAGGAGTCGTCAATGGACTGCTCCCTAGCCCAAATACTGTTTCTTGTCTGCTTTTCAAATAAAGTTTTATTGGAACACAGATGTGCCAATTCATTTGTGCAAATGTTGTTGGTGTTGCTGAGGGGTTTTGTGGTGTTGTTGCTGTTGTTGAGTCAAGGTCTCATTACTTGAGGCAAAATCCATCTTTCCGTCTCAGCCTTCGAGATAGTACTTGAATTACAGGGGTCGGCCACCACAGCCCTTTACATACTGTCTTTGGCTGTCTCTGCACCGCAAGGGTGGAACAGAGCCCTTGAAACTGAGGCCATATGGCTCACGAAGACACAGTATTTGCTATCTGGCCCCTTGAAAAACTTTGCTCTTCGTGGAGACAGTGGATCTGGGGTTTCAGCCCAGCACACACAAGGATGCTAGGCAGTCCTTTGGGCGTTTTGGAAATCCCATTCCCGGGACTCTATCCCATACCAAGTAAAACTCTAACAGGAGAGAAGTAAGGAAAGGAAGAATTGGGTCCGTTTCCGTCTTCAAGGAGGAGGGGAAAGACCCAAAGGTGAGAAAGGTCAGGCAAACGTCCAGCCGGGAGTCATCTGTTAGGCCAGTGTGGAGAAACCGACAGCCATGATCTCCTATTGACCAAGGAACTTTAGGAGAAAGCAATCATCGCCATGTCCATTGTGTAGAGAAATGATTCAATTAATAACAACCAATTAAAATAAAATGATTGCTTATTCTTAATTAATATGAATATAGCATATTATTTTGCCCATTAGCATAAAATGTAAATATAAACAGAATATTTATAAGCATATTAATATAACCAATGAGTGAAGAGATGATGAAGCTTGGAGAAGCGTTGACTTGAGGTGCCCTGGCCCCTACTCACGGCAATAGTCAGAGCCTCGCCACTCAATGCACACGTGGAATTTATGACACATAGCCACATACACGGTGAGTGCCACACAGGGCTGCTGCACGTACTTCGTGTCCCGGATCCACAGCTCACAGAATGACTCTGGGGAGACCTGGAGGAATGCATTATTAGTCAGTGCTGCCCATCCTGGTGCTGCGAATCCCAGGGCCCAGCTCAGCCTAACCCTGCCTAGAAGACCATGGTGTCTCTACAGGTGGCTGCTGCCCTCCCCAGCCCAGGAAGTCTCCCCATGCTGCACTCCATGGGCACCTACAAAGCTGTGGCAGGCACTGAAGGTGCGGTTGGACACCATGCGAAGGCAGGGCGAACAGTCAGCTGTGGCACAACTGTCTGGGCGGAAGCGGGTCTGACCCTCTGAGGTCAGGGAGCTGGGCACCTGCCAGCTGTCCAGAAAGGGAGCAGGGTCCTCTGCCTCACCCAGCACAGAGCCATCCTTCAGGGTGAGGTCATTGGCTGCATCTCCATCACAAATACCTGAAAGAGGCATAGTGATCTCATTAGGCACAAAGCCCACTACTAACTACCCCAGGATGGCCCTCACCTTGATCAATTGTCAGACAGATCTGAAAGGTGTTACCGAGTTTTGCCATGTGACAGAGAAGTAAATGGAGGCACAGGGAGCCAGGGCACCTGCTGTGTAGGAAAGTGCACACAAAAATATTCAGGGAGAGGGGACTCAATGGTTTGAGTGTGCTTTAAAATGGTTCAGACGTACATGCATGCATGCATATACACATATGTATGTGCAGATAAGAGAAAGAGAAGCAAACGTGAATAATTACATCTGAGTAAAAGTCAATAGGGCTCCTTTAGTCTCTCTTTCCATTTCTATGTCTGACAAATCACAATGGAAAGTTATCCCCAGGAACCTGCTCCAGTGGGGACTGCTAACTCTAACAGATGCTTCATTTGCTTGCTGGAATCAGTCATCCATTTCCCCAGACTCCCTTGCAGCTAGATGTGACTGTGTAGCTGAAGCCCAGCCAATGGCATGTGAGTTAAAGTGAAAGGTACTTACTACCTGTTGCAGAGGCCCTACCATTTTCCCTCTGTGGAGTTGGAAGCTCACACTAAGCAGTAAAGAGCTATAAGAAGGAAGGGATCCGGGGACATGAGTTGTCACTGGTCATTTGAGAAGTCGTGTTCTTAGGAAATACACTTCTGCTGTGTTAGTTATGGAGGTAAGGGCGAGAATGGGGTTTATCTGCTACAAGGGCTCGTGTGGCTGCATTTCCCTGTCATCCCTCAACTCCTGGTGTGTTCTCAGCTCCAGATGCATGTCTTCTTGCCTCTGCTTTTGCTTGAGCTACTCTTCTGGCCTACAGTGCTTTCTTGAACATCCTTCATCCCAGGGTGCTTCCCATACACCCATCCATGACCTTCCCAGTTCTGTGCAGCAGCAGTCGCTTGCAGGAATGTTGCACAAATGATTTTAGCTAAGTGCCAAGGGATTTTCTTTCCCAGGTCTCACTGAAACTCCCTCTGTTGCCTAGCAGGGAATCCAGTGTATGTGTCAAAGGTCAGTTTAAATAAAACAGGGATGTGAACGATCTTGCTTCTGTTCTGATATCTCTGACACCCCTCCCCCTTTGCAAACATAAAGCATTCCTTGAGACAAAACTCTTCGATTTTTATTAATTTTCTTGATGGTGATATTTTGGGTCTGGGTTTTGAATCCCCAATGGGTATCCCAGAAAGAACATGGCTTTCTGGATCCTGCCACCACTACCAGAGATGAACAAAACATGGTAGAAAGGAAGAGAAAGAAGATGTGATGGTGGCCATGGTGACAGTGGCAACAGTGATGGTGGAGGTGACTGTGGTGTTCATAATGATGGTAATGGTATGTAAAAAAATAGATGTTTTCTCAGTAAAAATGGAAGCTCAGGAAACCAGAGAGATGGAAGCTCAGGAAACCAGAGACAGAGAGAGAGAGAGAGAGAGAGAGAGAGAGAGAGAGAGAGAGAGGGAGAGGGGACCTATGTCACTCACCATCACAGTCAGAGCAGCCTGCCATGAAGTGTCTCTGCAGGGAGTAGCAGCCTATACCCAGGCTCCTCCTGCACCTGTGTTTCTAGTAAACAGCACAGTCTTTAAAGAGTACTGACTGCTGCCATGCTGTGGTCTGAGGAGCCCTAGCTGTGCATGTCAGAGCAACTCTGCCATGTGCCTGGCAGACAGCCACTTGACCTCTGAGCCCCTGCTTGTCTCTGGTTCAGTGAAGACACTAAGGGCCACTTCCCAGGACTGTTGTGTGGGTGACCTGGAGTAAATGATCTCAAAGAGTGGAAGTGTCTGGCAAAGGGCCCCTGCACATGCAGACAGGAAGGATTATCTGGCATTAGGAAGCCGTCAGGGATGCTGACAGACAAACCTGGCTGAAGTGACAATTGGCAAGGAAACCCTGCACTTTTCCCTGCTAACAGCCTCAGCCCCAGACATAGACATGAGGCCTCTCTGCACTAGCAGTTCTGTTGGTCCCTCCTCTGGCCTGATACCCTGTTCCACATATCCTGATCCAAGGGAATCTTCCTGGTACCAGAGAGGAATGAGGGAGCATTCCCCTCCCAAAGCTGGGTCCCTCCTCACCACACAGGCCATGGCCCTGGGTCTTGCCGGCTTTGCTGGCTTCCAGGATCATGAGTCCTGAGCTGTGAAGCCACTGGATCTGGATGTGTGAAGGTGTCCGGATGATATACATGTGTCCTGTATCCTCAATTCGGAAGCCATATTGGCTCATGGGTGGCCACACAACTTGCGAGTCCACAGTCACCTTAAGGGGTAAGGAACTGAGCATCAGCAGAGCTCCCACTTCCACCCACATAACCGTCCATCCATCTGTTCGTCCATCCACCCACCCACCCACCTACCTGCTGACCCACCCATCTATCTTGTCTGCCAATCAACTGACAAGCACTCCCTAGGCACCTCCCATGTGCCAGGCTGTTTGTGGTACATGTGTCCAAAGCAGAGACCAACAGAATATGAGAGAATCCTGAAAATATTCTTATGAGCAAAATCCAATAAAACTGGGACTGTAACGGCAGGAGGAAGGCTGCATCTCACTGCGCGCATAAACAAACTCTCGTACCTTCTAAGCAGGTCCTCGTTCCCTGGCTCTATAGCCTGGGGATTAGGTGCTCTCTCTCTGGCATCAGCTCACTTCTTGCTGACCATCAAGAAAGAATGCAGCTGTCCCCTAGTCACGGTTACCATTAGAGCAGGGTTTTCTCCGGGGCAGGAACTGTCTGATTCTTTGAATTCCTAGCACTTTGGGTTTGGCATCAATTGAGGGCTCAATCAATATCTGTTAAGTACTGAGCACACCCTAGTTCTCACAAACATTTTAAATTCAAGGCTATGGCTTCTATTACAAATTGACAAGGTTAAAATTGTATGTAAGATGGAGTGAGAATTAAGTTTTATGCCATAAAACTAAAAGACAGTAAAGATTAAGATCATAAAATATTTATTATGATTTACCATCCTCCATCCAGGAACTAATCACTCCGCAAGCCACCCAGGGTGTGCATTACTGAGCTACAGGAAGGGACCTCTGTTCAGAAGCCAGAAAACCGAAGCTTTGGGAAGGTCCCCAGCTCTCCACCACCTCCAGCCTTCCTATTTGCACTGACAGAGGCTTGGGCTCTGGGTTGTGAGTGTGCCCATCCACATGTGAAGCCCGGGGAGCTGGCCTGTGTCCACGGGGTTCTACAGGCCTTACCAGCACGCTATGCAATGATGAGATTGAAGCAGTTATAAAAAATCTCCCAAGAAGGGAAGGCCCAGGACTGAACAAAACCCTTGGCCAAATTCTGCCAGAACTTTAAAGAATTAATGCCAATGCTACTCAAACTATTTCATAAAATGGAGAGGAAGAGAATGCTACCAAACTCAACTTACAAACCCGATATTGCTCTAATATCAAGTTGGCTAAGAATATCACAAAAAAACCTATAGACAAATTTCCCTCAAAACACACACACACACACACACTCAATAAAATACTTGCAAACTAATTCAGTTATACAACAAACATATCATATACCAAGAGCAAATTGTTTTCAGAGTTTCAAGGATAGTTCAATATATACAAGCTAATACATGTGATACAGTGCACAGAGAGACTCATGGGTGGAGATCATGTGACCATCTCAATGGATGCAGAAAAGGCCTTTGACAAAGTCCAACCTCTTCTGATGATAAAGGAAGGTCCAGAAGAAACCAGGAATAGGAAGAACAGATCTCAAAGCAATGAAGACTGGGTGATAAGTTTACAGACAACATTACATTAAATGGGGGAAAAATAAAAGCATTCCTTCTAAAGTCAGGAGCAGACAAGCGTGTTCATTCCTTCTGCTCTTATTCAATATGGCGTTTGAAGTTATATCCAGGCTAGAGAATGAAACAGAGACAGTAAAAATAAGAAAGGAAACACGGGGCTGGATAGATGGCTCAGTGGTTAAGAGCACTGACTGCTCTTCCAGAGGTCCTGAGTTCAATTCCCAGCAACCACATGGTGGCTCACAACCATCTGTGATGGGATCTGATGTGTCTGAAGACAGCTACAGTGGACTCATACATAAAATAAATAAATAATTCTTTAAAAAAAGAGAAAGGAAACACAAATCACATTATCCCTCCTTGCAAATAATATAATCCTATATATATATATTTTTTTAAAAAGCCTGAAGCTGTCCCCAGAGATTTCTGGGACTGGATGCTTTTGGTGAAGGAGCAGGGAAGCAATCTCATTGTCAAGAGCCTCAAAAGAACAAAAAGCAGAAAGAAATTTAACCAAGAAGATGACTATATCTACAATGAAAACTTTAAGCATCAAAGAAAGGAATCGAAGATAGAACATGGAAAGGGCACTCATGCTCATAGATCCACAGGATTAAAATTGTAAAAATGGCTATATTACCCAGAACAATATACAGACTCAATACAGTTCTAACCATCATTACAGAAATAGGAAAACAACCCTAAAATTCCTATGGAAGTACAAAGGTCTCAGTATAGCCAAAACAGCCCCAAGAAGGAAGAGCGCCACTGGAGGGACCACAATACCTAACTAGGAGTTACACTCAGAGCCACAGTGGGTGGGGGAGCAAACAAACGTTCCACAGCACAAACAGAGACGTAGACATGTAATCAACAGAGTAGAACAGAGGATCCAGGACACACACAACGATAGCTATCTTATTTTCCACAGAGGATTAAACACACACATTAAAGAAAAGATAGGCTCCCAGCTGAAAAAACGAGATGTACATTCTGAAGATGAGAAAGCAGAGGAATGCTTCCTGATAATATGGACAAAGACTTTCTGAAAAGGATAACAGCAAATTTGATAAATGAGGCTTCCTCAGATTAAAGAAATACTGTCCAGTGAAGAAAACAATTGCCAGAACAAAGTGCAGCTTGCAGAATGGAGTGAATCTTTCCATTCACCTAAGAGGGGGATCCATATAGCGACTATATAAAGAACTCAAAAATTAAACACGAAACACCAAATCATTCGGTCAACAAATGAGAAAATGAATTGAATAGAGAATTCCCCAGGGGAACAAAATAGCCAGTAAGTATATGGAAAAATGGTCAAACATATTATCAAAAATGCAAATACAAATGAGATTGAGGGACCCTCGCCCTACAGTTCAGGCAAACAACAAATGCAGGCACAGGTAGCAAGGGCTGGCGAGGGTCCCTTATACACTGTGTTCTGAAGGTGAGTCAGGTAGCCACATGCAAATCAGTACAGAGGGTCTACAAAATCCTAAGTTTAATGACCATGTGATCCAGCCATGCCACTCTTGGGTATATACCTGCAGAAACTAAGACATCCTAACGAGGAGGCATCTGAACACCCATGTTTATTGCAGCCGTTCATGATTGCCAACTTGTGGAATCATCATAGACGTCCAACAATGGACAAATGGATAAAGCCAATGTGTGTGTGTGTGTGTGTGTGTGTGTGTATGTGTGTGTGTGTGCGCGCACGCACATACACTTGTGCATGTGTAATGAACTTTTATTCATCCATTTTAAAAAAGGATCATTTGCAAAAAGAATGGTTGGAACTCCAGAGTATCATGTTAAGTGAATAGGCAAGACTTTCTCATGTGGTGCATGTGTGTGTGTGTGTGATATATATCCTTATATATTACATATTGACATGATCATGGAAGGCGACCGTTCGGAAGGAACAAAGGCAGGAGAGGGTAATGGCAAAACACATGATCAAAGCCCATGATGTTCATGTGTGAAAATGTACTAGTATTTTGTAGTTATTTTACACCTATATTTTGAATATATGCTAATATGAAGAAAGAATTTATAGATATATACTAAATATGATAAATTCCTGTGTGTGCCCTTTTTATTGAAAGGTTAAAAAAAAAACCCTAGGAATGGGTTTTGAGAACTGTGATGGTTTCAATGAAAAATGTCCTCCATAGGCTTCCTTATTTCAACAGAGTTCTTAGCTCTTGGTGCTATTTGGACAGGCAAGGGAACTTGTAGGCAGTACAGCCTTGCTGGAGGAAGCTCACACTGGGGCAGGACTTGAGGGCTTACAGCTTCGCCTCACTTCCTGTCCAGCACTTTGCTTCCCATGTGGAGGTGAGAAATGATCTCTCAGCCTCCTGCTCTGGCTGCCTGCTGCCAAATCCTCACTGCCGTTCTGGAACCATAAGCTAAAATGAACACTCCCTTCTGTAGGTTGCTTTTGTTCACAGTATTTTATCACAGAAACAGAAAAGCAACTTATAAAGGGACTTTATCTTATTTATGAGCCTCCACCTCTGCTTCAGAAAACCTTAGCGATCAGGGATGGAGGGCAGAGCCAAGCAGGAAAGTGCTGATCTTGGGAAACAGAATTAGAGAGAGAGAGAGAGAGAGAGAGAGAGAGAGAGAGAAAGAGAGAGAGAGCAAGCTCATGGATGTGTGGACACTCATCCGTGTCTCTTACTGCCTGTGAAGGGAAGCCCACCTATGGTGGTCTTCTGTACACTCCAGCTTCCTTGACTGAGGCGGCTTTAAGCCTGGGTTCATGAACCTCCAATCGAGGGCACCTCACTTACACTCTCCTGGCTTGGAAAGGGCGTTGGAATGCATTTCCGTGACTATATGTCCTTATAAAACTTTGCAAAGGTGACATTTTTGACAACAATTATTTAAGGTCAGACTGTCTAGCCAGTCTGATGTTGCCTGTTTACCTTCTGCCTATAAGAATGGAGGAAGCATCCTAATGAAGTACCTTCCAAGTGTACCTTATTGTGCTCTGTAATTATTATTTTAGGCAGAATCTAATTGTGCAGCCCAGCCTGGCTATATAAAGACAGTGATCCTCCTGCCTTTGCTTCCTGGTGCTGGGATTACAGACTTGTGCCATCATTCTTAAAAGAGAGAGTCTCCCCAAACCCTTCCCCTAGTTACAAATAAGTCTCAAGGTCCCACTCCTGCCTCTGCTGGCTCTCCCTGAGTGCTGCTCAGCTCTGCAGGCTGTCTCTTTGGTGCGCTCACCTTCCTGTTGAAGCGGTCGATGCTGACATGGTGGGCCAGATGAGTCACATTCAGTATCACCAGACAGAATGGAGGCCAGTTCAGGTGTCCCTGCCAGAAAGACCAGCCTCATCAGTCCAGAGCCCCTCCCCCAAGTTCTCCTCCATCTGTGTGAGTCTAGGAAACATGAGCATATCTGCAGGCTGCGTGGAAGGTAACACACTCCTGCCTAGCCTCATGCAAGCCCAGCTTAAGGAAAGTAGAGAGGAAAAGATACAGGAAGGGAGGGAGGGAGGGAAGGAGGGAGGGAGGGAGGGAGACAGGAAGGAAGAGAGGGAGAGAAGGAAAAAGAGAAGGGGGAGGGACTCCCTCCATCCACTCCACTCCCAGGGTTACCTCCCAGCAGCCAGCCCCTGCAGGTGGCACCTGTGACCTTGGAATGGCCTACTCACTTCTCTATACTTAAGTGTCAACTCAAAGGAGACTGGAAAGCTGCAGGGACTAGAATCCTGCAGATCCCAGGGCACACTCTGCTCCACTCGTCCCCTCAGTCACCTGGTCTGACCAGTTACCATTCCATGAACCTCCAGAGTGGCGGGGAGAGATGCCACCATGGCCCTCCCCAGGGTCTAAAAAAAACCTCTGGCACTCCTTGAACTCTATCTTACCACCCACTCTCCCCTCTCTGCCTAGTTCAGATCTCAGGTCCTGTCAGGGAGAGAAGCAAGGGGCAGTACCGTACCAGGTTGGCACTCTTGCAGTCCAGGACATGCACAGAGATGGTTTCGTCTAGGCTCTGGCTGAGAATATAGACGGCCTCCTTGAACAGAGCTGCATGGCTGCCATCAAAGGTTACAAAGCTCAGGTCTGGGAAGATTGAGCATCGGCCTGGACAGGGGCAAAGAAGAACAAGCGGGTGGTTCCCAAGGCAACCAGGGAGATGAGCAGGTGAGTCAGACAACCTGGGAGTTAGAGAGTTCCTGGGAGCAGGTGTTTCACAGAGTTCAGAGGTCACAAGGGAAGGAAATCCGTCAGGGCAGGAGTCACAGTGAGATGAGATTTCCCACAGAAGTATGGGAGGGATCAAACAGGTCAGGGAAGGAGGCATGCTGGGCTAAGGAAAAGACAGAGGCTCTGGCCCACCCCATAACTCACAGGCACATTCCCAGAGTGGGCAGCAGCGATCCCCGCCCACCCGCACAGCGAGGCCCAGGACCCCACAGCGAGGGCGGACGGCACCCTGAGGACAGTGCTGGGTCTGGTTCACACGTATTAGCTGGCCTTCTAGGCATATGTGACGGACGCAGTCTTGTTCAGCAATGGGCTGTGGCACAAAGTGGAGCGTCAACATGAGTGAGCCCCGGAGCTGATGGTATTACCTACCTCAACCCTCCTAGAGCAAGCCAGGCCCTCGCAGGGCAGGTAACACTGAGTAAAGGTGGGGACTGACCCCTGTGGTAGCTGGTTTCAACAGTCAACTTGAGTCAACCAAGAATCTCCTGGAAAGAGTGTACCAGTGAGGGATTACCGGGATCAGGTTGGACTGCGGGCATAGCTGTGGTTGCTTTAATGATGCAGGAAGACCCAGCTTGAACATGGGCAACACCATTCCTTGGTTTTGAGCCCCCGACTGTGTGGGCGTAGGGAAAGCTAGCTGAGCAGTAAGCAAGTACACATTCATTCTTTCTCCCAGTCACCACCCCCCACAGGAACAGAGCATCCAACCAGTCCTGGACCCAAAAAGGCGAAGTGGGACCCTGCTGTGGTTTCAGGGGGGCTGGTGATTTTAAAAGTACCAGGAGCTTGAAATAGGGTTGAGCAAGATCAGGGACAAAACTGCCATCTTGTAGCATAGAGTAAAAACAGACAGGAATCTCAAAAGGCACAGCTTATGGTGGTGGCCATCCTAGAGGAAGAGAGAAGGCCAGGTCTTGGGGACAATCTACAAAACTGAAAGACCTAACAAGTCACTCACCACACATGTGGCAGATGTGTTCACTCCGGCTTCCATCGATCCCTCTGCTATGCTCTGGGCTGGAGCTGAGCGCCCTGACTGCTCCGTGGTGGCCTGGCGCACTAGATCCTCTTGGGGCTGGAGTCCTGCTGGGGTCCCATGGGCCTCTGCCAGCTGAGGCAGCAGAACCAGTGGGCCCTCCCGGGAGGCTGTCCTGGCTGATACCTGGCTTAGGGAGTAGGATGTAGGCACCAGTGACACTGTGCCAGCACGGGGACCTTCAGCCTCGGTCACCAAAGGAGTAACAGTATGGCTCACTATGGGCATGAGTCCTGTAAATCCACCCTGGACAAAGTCAGAGATGAGGGTGGGTGGAGACACCTTCTTAGATAGAATGGCTGCTCTCTGGGTGGTGCTCTTCCGTGGGGCAACAGACACTGTGGGAGGCACCGCAGCAGATACAGCTGAGGCTCCAAAGCTTGGCAGTGTGGCTCCCAGAATCAGGTCTGGAGCCATACCTGTTACTTGGGGAACCTTGGGGCTAGGAGAGTGAGTCTGTCCCTCCACAGCAGACACGAGTGGCACTGTCAGACTGAGTGTCTGAGCAAGTGGGGTCACAGTCATGGCCATGGTCAAAGTTGTGGCCTGGTGCTGAGGCGGAGGGGTGGGAATAGAACCTTTGGAGCCAGGTGTGGCCACTGGGGCAGAGGTGCCCACCTTTGCCAAGGGCAGGCTGGTGTCAGGAGGCAGGCCAGAGAGGAGGTGGGGTGGTCGAGTTGACTCTAGAGAAGCTAAAGCTGTGGCCCCCAGTCTGTGAGCACCTGTGGATGGGCTGTCAGCACCCAGGATCCCGGGGGACAGAGCTGGAGGCCTGGAGGCTGTCGTGGTATGTTGGACTGGGTGTGGCAGGTCAGTGGGGGCTGAGCTTGGGGGTGGGGACACTGGCAGCTCTGTAAGCTGGCTGTGCCCAGCTTCTCCCTTCCCTGTGGCTGATGCCACCTCCAAGCCCTTGGTGACAAGGGGACTGGCAGGAGCCCTGTGTGCTGAGCTCACCACAGCCAGGGGCTGGCTAGAACTTGAAGTGCTCTGGGCCAGGATGGACAGGGATGTCACTGTCTTATTTGCTATCTTAGTTACTGCAGTTGACAGGTGGGATCCCAGGGAGGTGGGGGGCCAGGACGTCACTCCAGGGGAAGTCATAGGTCTGGAAGAGAGGCTGGATAGCCAAGAGGACTGCAGGGGTGTGGTTTTAACAGGGAAGGAGTCATGACTCGGGACTGTCACAGCTTTGGTCATGAGTGGGAAGCGAGGTACAGGGGGTGACCGGGAAGCGATGGTGGTGTTGGAACTTCCTGCAAAGGTTACGGTCACTTTGGTTGTCTCTGTTGTACCCGATACAATGCCAGATGTGGGTGTCTGCAGGGACCTGGGGAGGGATGACAAAGACCTTGGGGGGTGAGAAGTGGTTAGGAGACTGGCAGCCTTTTCCTCTCCGGCAGTGGCCTCTGTGTGGCCAGCAGGAAGGTTAGATGTTACGAGCCCCAGTGGTGTCTGCAGCGTGGGTTGGGTGGATCCTGGAGATGGCACTGGCCCCTCAGTGGCAGCCATTGGTGGGTTTGGGGCTGAGGTGAGTGGGGCTACTGGAACAAGGACAGGGCTGAGGGCTGAGGCTCCAGGGGACTCCTGTGGAAGCTGCTGCTCATCACTGGTGGTGGATACCACTTGACCAGGTGCCAGAGTCTCATTGCCAAGGGCCTCTGTGGGACCCCACAAAGCTGGCTCCACACCTGGGGCAGACAAGAGAAGAGGCTCAGAAAAAAGGTGACTGCCCCTAGCTGTCCTCATGGGGGCAGTGCTGAGGTATGGGGCTAGAGGACTGGTACCCTAAGTGATGGGATAAACACAGCTTCTGATGGCAGACACCAGGGCCTCTGTCCACAGAAGGACATGATGGATGAACTCTGTCCAAAACAAGACCCCAAGCAAGACTTCCACACCCCACTTCCTTTCTCTGAAATGGGGACCAGACAAAACCCCAGAGCAATAAAAATCTTTCCTTCCAGGGCCCTGCGCTGACTCTGATGCTCCAGGATGTAGGACCCTGAGCAGAATTTCTCAGTGACACCCTGGAGATGTGAAGGAGTCTGAAGGAGAAAGGAGAACCCCAGGCTGCTTACAGTCTTCCAGGTAGACACATCTCTGTGTGACTTCATCCAGGACCTTAGGAGTGGGACACACAGGGATACAGCCTTCTACCCTAAGGACAGAGCAGGGAGCTGGCTAGTGAGCAGAACATGGTGCTGCCCCCCCTCTTTTACCTGGATAGAACACAGGGCCCAATCCTTCTATATGGTGTGTGTGTGTGTGTATGCTTATCACGCACACTCTCATGTGAAGCTCTACAGAGACCTGTCATACCCATGCATAATAGCACCTATGCCCATGTTTGTGAGCCTCATGCTCTTGTTCCCTGGCAAACAGGGAGACACGTGAGAACACTGTGGGGCTCTGTGCACTCCTGTGCACATGTTCAGGCTCTTAGCACAAGCCTGTTCCCACACAGCCCACAGGCTCTTTCTAAGGCTGAAAGAAAGCTAAAACATAGACCCAGTGCACACATACATGTACACCTATGTAGATGCCCGCAAACACCAGTTTACACACCCCTAAGATATTCTCAACCATGCTCAACTGCAAAGAATCAGCTCACGCAGGTGTGTGAATATAGCCATGCACAGCCCATACCTAGTTAATACAAACAAACATGCAGTTAAGCTATATGCACACCATGCACCAGTATACAATATGAATGTATCACATTGATATAGAGCACACACACTGTGATTAGAATGTGGATGTCCCCCACAGATTCACCACTGTGCCTTTCCCCACAGTGGAACTGAGTCCTTTTAAAACTGTGTCCCCAAATAATCCCTACCCTGACACCTTAAGCTTCCCTTCTCATGTATTCCGTCATGAGAGAAAAACGGCTAAGACATGTGCAAAGGCACATTTCCCTGACACCTTAGTATACACTCCGGCACCCACCACACACGTGTCTGTCCACACATGTGTCTGTCCACACACATGCTCACAGGTGCACTCAAACTCTCAACATGCCCACTACTGCCTGGTCTCACCTGGGCACATCCTGGCAGCTGGCTGCCCGTGGGTCCCGGCAGGTTTGGAAGCAGGGGCTAGCACAGGCATCATAGTGCCACTCACAGATGGGGTAGGCAGCCCCCAAAGGCTTGGCATCTAGAAAGACAGTCCCCTCCAAGTCTCTGGACTGAGAGAGACTGAACACCATTGCCCAGAATTATCCCAGCTTAGCCCATGCCTTCCTTGCCCTGCGGTGAGTACACTTAGAGGAAAAAAAAAAGAGAGTAAGAAGCAAGTCCAAGCAGGCTGCATCCATGACAACTGGGGACAGGGTCTGGAGAGCCTGAGGAGATCCTGCTAAGCATCTCCCCATGGGTGCCTTAAACTCCTGGGGACAATATGTGCCCTCGGCAGGAAACAGAAGTTAGGAGCCGATATGAGCCTCTGGCAGGCTCACTAGTTCCTCTCACCTCCACACAAGCTGTCTATTTTTACACTACAAAAGTGGCCTGGGTCTCAGCCCTCCCTGCCAGCACTTCCGGATCTGCCAATATGGAGATCAGACCACCTCCTGCTCCAGTAGTAAACTCTAGGGAACCTCCCCTTTGCCAAAGGCTGAGATTTCTGTCTTGGGGAAGGGAAGAGGAGAGGGGGCAGGAAATGCAGCTGAGTGAGGCAGAAGCCCCAGACCCAAGATCGATGCCAGGGCAGACCCTTACCCAGAAGGCGGAAGAGCGCACCACCTCGAAACACCTCAGTGTGTTCGTATGTCCGCAGAGCCAGCTCAAGGCCTGATGAATGGAGGAAGGAGCCAGGCTTTGCCAGGGACTCCAGAGCCACCAGGCCAGCCTGCCATGTCCCCCGGTGCAGGGAGAAGGAGGCATGCTGCTGGAAGGCTTCTTTACGTTGCCATTTAGCCAGCCCTATAGAACCATTGGCTGTGGTGTGCAGGAAGAAGTTGGGTCTGTCAGCTGCCTCCAGGGACACCACATCAGGGTCTGCAGAGCCACAGGAGTTAGGTCAGTATGCAGAGAGAACAGATTTGGGGGTGCAGCATGCCCGTGTGTGTTCTTGCGCTCAGGGGTTGAGGATGACAGCTTCCTGGGGACTATTGGACCCTGCTCCCCTGTCACTGCCTCAGCTCCTTTGAACTTCTTCCCTGTCCTTGATCTTCTCCCTCCTACTGTGGACGGAGGCGGGAGGTTTCAGAAGGCTTCAGCTGCCGCTCTCTCCTGTACTGGCTCTCCTCCTCTTCCACCAGAAAACCTTGTCTGCCCTGGTGCCTGCTTGCTTAGCACCAAACAGATAGGTATGGTCATCCTACCGGGTGACAGTCCACTGGGCATGGGGGACAGTGGATCTGGTGATTCTGAAAGCTCAGCATACTCATAATGTGTAACGTTCTTCCTGTCACAATGATTCCAGGAGGCCCTAAGCTGCCCCGAGAGGCAGGCCCCACATCGGACTCTCAAGTAGTCTCTTTATGCTGTTATGTGCGTAGGGCGGGACTCCTGCTGGACAGTGACTGAGTCCCTTAA
>JADRCH010000701.1:20683-46311 GCA_019843965.1 Rhynchomys soricoides | reverse complement strand
AAAAAAAAAAAAAAAGTGAGTTTGATTTTGTGGTTTAAGACAGACATTCCTTCCAGTTTCCTCAACAGTTACTAGTGAGAATACATGGAGTAAGCTGCTCTGTGTGCAGCATACTTCAATGAACTCTGCATTGGTAGGAAGAGTCTAGACTTGAGACTTCTGTATTCACTGTTCCCTGTTTAAAGCACTACTGCATTTGTATTCACTGTATTTTGACCTAAAGCAATTGGCAAGTCTTCTGAACAGGTTTCCACAGTAACCCTGTCAGCTTCTCAGATCACGTAACTAACTGCCCTCAGAACAGAGGAGTTGGAGGTAATGGGAAAACAAAATGGCTTTACGAAAGCTGTATCCAAAATAACTATACTTTGATTTGGCCTTTCTACCACAGGTGGCTAACCCCAGTTCCAGGAAAAAGATCAGGAGCTATCAGGACCAAGGCCACCCTTCACTGAGCACTTACAC
The DNA here is from genome assembly GCA_019843965.1 of Rhynchomys soricoides. Taxonomy (NCBI): domain Eukaryota; kingdom Metazoa; phylum Chordata; class Mammalia; order Rodentia; family Muridae; genus Rhynchomys; species Rhynchomys soricoides. Next base: position 45,846 of record JADRCH010000701.1, on the reverse strand, counting down.
AGTAGCTGGTGGTTTTGCAGTTTAACCCCACCCCACCCCCGCTCCTCCCACCCCCCTTTTCAAGCACAGGTCCAAAAGTCAGCTTGAGGGGCATTCCTTTCCTGATTAGCTCCCAGCACAAGGACGTCCTCAAGTTCTTCCAATCAATCCCCATGCAGCAAACATGGCAGAGCTTGAAAAGTGGTCAGGCTGAGGGAATACATGGCAGAACTGTGTCACAGGACAGGTCTTTCCCAAGGAATAGGCTCCAACAGGAAGCATGTTCAACTGCCCTATCAGGACATGCTGACATGTTTCCCAGAGGTTGTCTGGCATTAGAACCTCTGGGTGAGACCTCATCTGGCCCAACAAAGTGGTCTAGGCACACACTGAAGGTAAAGGCACAAGACATACTGCTGCAGACCAATATTCCACTGAAGCCTCTAGTCTTCACAATATCCACAGCAGGCTTCGGGCTATATACTTTATTAAACTACCTCACAAACACTAGAAACTAAAATTCATTCAACTGAACTGTAACATCTATTTACAGAGTACTGCCCACAGATCGATCAGTGCTGAACCTGGTTCTTCCCCAGGCATGACGCCCATCCTCCAAACAGGTCTGGGAATACCTGACAAACAGAGGACATTGATATCCATCCAAACAATGATATGTCAGACAGAAGGGCACCAGCCCAACACAGAAAGAGACGGAGAAACAAACAGAAAGACACACATGGGCCCTGTACTGCCAAAAGGGTTGAGGGCCTGCCTCATGGCTTCTTCAGAATATAGGCTAGTCCCCACTGCTGGGAACCATGGTGGCTTTCAGGGGTGGTGAGTTCCAAACAGCAGAGCTAGTGCGCTTGTGGTAGCGAGTCTTACTCTTCTTAAAGATGTCCTCCAAGTCCAGTGGGAGAATAGATCCGAAGAGCTCTAGAATGTTTGGGGGGTGGTAGTACTGGTGGACGATGGCTTGGCTGAGCTGGGTGCCTAAAGAAAGCAGAGGCCTGGATCACTGCTTGGCGCTCCTGGGAGCTTCCTGGCCCCTGCACCTACCCACAGAGCCCAGCCTTCCTTTCCACACGAGCATGCCTGCTCCCACCCCATCTGCTCCTCTAAAGGCCTCCTGCCCGCCTCCACCCGACAATCCTCCTCGTATCTCCACCTTCTAGCAGCGCGACCCAAACAAAGGCCCCAGGAGTTGTCTTAGGCAACACTTTATTCTCCCATCCTGTAGAAGGAGACCTGTCTCAAGGCACATAGAGAAATGACAGAGCTAACTGTGAAGACAAGCCTGTCTCCAGATCCTAAGCCTCCTTGCCTCGCTACCCCCACCAACCCCAAAGACTCTAAGGAAGAGCACGCAGGCTAAGGAGCAGAGCTATGAGAGTCACAGCCCCACCAACCAGGCTGAAGAGGGCCCTAGAAGATCAAGAGGGCACACACCCAGGACTTGACTCCTCAGCAGGGTCCTAGCAGCGCTGACCCCTCTTCACAGGCTCGGATGCTAAGTGATCCATCTCAGGTCAATCACCATCAGGCAGCTTTGCCGCCACACTGGCCCCTGCTTGCTGTTCTCAAGTGACTTGACATGAGTCAGTCATCAGTGACTTATGAAACTAAGATTCTGGTTATGGTGGGGTTCAAACGAGGTCAGTCACAAAAGTAAGTTGTCTTTCTGTCAAGTGCTGACCTTTCTTCTGAGGTCAGCACCTTATGCTAACCTCCAGTTCAGCAAATCCTAAAGAAGCACCATAGCAAGCCCTCATACCCAGGCCAGAGACAGCATCAAACCCATCCACATCCTGTATAAATCTGAGATCCCAAGACTCAAGGCAAATCTTGAAGTACCAATGCCCCTGCTCATCTTTCCTAGCTCTAGCATTCCAACCAAACCCTGCTACCCTCTCAGTTCTATGCCCACCCATGGGTGCTTATTTGGGTCCAAGCCTCTTGAGCCCTGCTGGGCCAGACTCTGAGGAGAGGACTTGAGTCCTGTCAGAATACTTAGCAGCATGCTTTGCTTGAGCCAGACACAGCTACATTTAACAAGGGCAAAGGAACTCAGCCTATATCCTCAGATGGGTCATCAGGCCAGAGTAAGCCTATCTCTAGGTGCATGCTCAAAGCCCAGTGCTCATAAGTCCTCAGGTCAATGCCATAATCCACTGGGCCCTAGCATGTCAGCACATCAGCCTGTACACCTGCAGCAGCTAAGCCACCATGTCCACATTCCACAAAGGTGGGGAAGGGAGTCAGCCCAAGCCTCTTCAGGAACTCTGGGCTCCACTCACCTTTGGCCCAGGAAGGGATGGGTTTCCGGGGATGGGACTCATCATCTGTGGAGTCATCACTATTTAGGTCCATCCCATAGTCATCTATACTGATCTTGGGAAAGGATTTGGGACCTTGTGGAGTCATTTGGTATGAGGTACAAACAGGAGACTAGGAAGAAAAAAAAAAAAATCAACATGGTCATTAGCTCCCCTCCCCTGCATTCCTAGAGGACACTGACACTCTGGCCATCTCCCTTCATTTCTCAAAGAGAAAAGAAAGTTTTAGGGTCACTTTCATTTTAATAAGTCAGGGAATATAAACCACTTTGTATTATACAAACTATTTTCATATTGGCATTTCCCTCCCTCAAGGATGTTTCAAGACACATCACGATCTTCAACCAGCATTCCGCTATGGATTGTCCTTTAATCCCTACAACTGGGACGGTAAAAGGAGTAGAACTTGAGGCTAGCCTAGGTTACACACCCAGACCCTGTCACCAAAAAGAGAAAGAAGAAAAAAGGAGACGAACACAAGTTGCTTGCTCTCTCTCTCTTCCAGTCAAACACACAGTCTGAGCTTGTAAGCAAATGAAGAGTGGTGCAGGAGCCCCTCCCAACAGGGGCTCAGGCCTCACCTGCACATCCACAGTTATGTTCAGGACTTTGCTGGCTGCCGCCCCCTCCTTAGCTTTCTTTGCCTGTTCCTCCTGCAGTTGCTGCTCAGCCAGGCGCTGCTGCTCTTCCTGTGACCCAGCCAGTAACAAGTTTAGTTGTGTCCTTCCTCTCCTCTTGCCACACTGCTACCCCCATGTGGCAAGGCAGGGCTGCCTGAAGAGTATAGCCCAGGCTTCCCGATGCTCTCAGCTCCCAGCTCAGCATAGAACCCACATGGAGCAGCCCATTTTCCCAACACCCCTACCTTCCTCTTCTTCTCCTCCAGTTCCCTCTGAAGTCGTTCCTTTTGGAGCCGCAGGGCTTTCTCTCTCTCCTGCATCTCCCTGAGGACCACCAAGAATCTGTCAGGCCAGTAGTGGAGCCCTAGCCCTGTTCCCACCCCACAAAGGGATCTAGGCTTAGTGGACATGCCTGTAGAGAATGGGACAAGAAGAACTAGACATCAGCTTAGAGCCAACAGCTGGACTCTCCAAAAGCAAGCTTCAGAACCTGACTTTGGAGACAAATAGCATATAGCCCCTCTTCCATGCAAGTGAGGGCCACGAGCCTCACCCTTCTCTTTTTCACAATAGGAAGATTAAACACCTCTCCTTCAGCCATGCTATGACCACTGCATCAGAAAGACAACATGGAGCACTCAGCTCCACCCACAGTGAGGAGGGGTCACCTCTACAGTCTGGAGCTTGACCTTAAACAAGCCATTTAGCCTCAGTCTCATACCAGATTCCTTTGTAAAGGTGATTATGCCAAGGATTAAATTTCTTAAAAACCTGCAGAGCAGTTAGCCCAGAGCAACTCTCAGAGCTACCAACCAAACACCCCATGGCTCCCCAGGGCTAATACAAATCTCACCACCCAGCTCTGAAGCCACAACAGCAGCCACCACCCATTCCCTCCTAGATGCTTATCTCTGACTTTACCCAGAAAGACCAGGGGCACTTTTGTATCAATCTATATGCAGCCAATACTACCCTGAGATTCCGGCCCTTTATGTGAAGTCCTCAGTTCTCCATTAAGCCTGTACCCATCTCAGGAGTTGAGAAGGAAGAGGAAACAGTTGCTGGGCCTGTTGGTCTGCACACATATGTGGGCACAGTCCTAATAAATGTCAGTGAAGGGAAAACCTCACTGGGTTATCATCACCACCAAGGGAAGCATAGGGGCCAAGGCTAATGGTGCTCAGTGTCCTGTACTGCAATACAAATGTCTCTCACATGCCCAGGATGCTTGGGGCAGGACCATGGAGACCCCCTCACTTTACTGTATCCACTGAGAAAAAGACACCAAAGGAGTCAGCACATTCTGCTGAAGCAGAACAAAACAGAGAGTGACCCTGAGCTGTTACCCCTTGAATTTCCCACAGCTAACATCCTATTTGGTGGTCCACCAGCTGTAGGCATCTGGTTTTGAAGCCAAGGGGAAGCCTGCCAATCTTCAAGTGAAGAGATGCCAAGAAGCAATAGCCATGTTGCTTGTCACTCCCCACACAAGACAGTAGTAAATGGTCAGTGGGTGGCCTCACCTCTTGGCCCGAAGACGTTCCTGCTCTCTCCGTTCCTGCTCCCTCCGTTCCTGTTCCCTCCGTTCCTGTTCCCTCCGTTCCTGCTCCCTCCGCCGCTCTTGCTCACGCTGTTCTGCCAGCCGCCTGGCCTCAGCTGCTCTCCGTCGCTCCTGTTCTTCTTCCTTCTTCCGCTGTAGCATTTCTTGATGCCTTCGCTCCTCTTCCTCCTGAATTGGCAATGCAGTACAGGACACTCAAGCCAGGCTTGGGTCCACAGGGAGAGAGCTAGCCAAGGAGCTGCTCCTGCCAATAGTCCTTAGCTCCTAAGGCACTGGCTACCACTATGACATCAGCTAGAGCCACCAACGTCCTTAACAAGTAAGGTTTGGAAAGTCATGGGCAGACAGAAAAGGCATCTGGTAACAGCTGCAGCAGAACTGACACGCAAGAGGGGACCTTGGAGAGCTAGCTATGTGCAATTGGCAAGCCATCTGACACAATAGTCAGTTTCTCATCTGTAAAACAGGAAAGACAGCAGTACATGCACCACAAGGAGCTGCTGAGTTGCTGAGTTAACACACATTAAAACTTAAGAAGTGTCTATCTGAGCATAAATATACCATACTGAATAGTTCTAGAACACCCCAATGACAGACATTTGTTCCCTACAGTAGTAAGACTGCCAGGTCGAGAGAGAGATGGGGCCCTACTCTTCCAGGCACAAGGCTCAAGAGTGGAGAGTAAGTACTATCACCTGCTGGGCATTCAGCATATAGCAGGCACAACATGCTTCACACGCATCAGTGAATCCTGCTCTCAACTACAATCCTATCAGCAAGATCACTCTGCTATTTCAGTAACCTGACCAAGGTCATACAGCTAAGAAATAGCAGGTGTGAGGTGAAGCCTGACTCCAGGAGCACATTTAGTCTCCAAACTTTGGCTTCTACAAGTCACCATGACACAACCCTCAAGTCAGCAACAAGATCCAACAGGATCTACTCTACAGAATGGGCATGCCCAGCCAGTCCTCATGGCACAGAGGCAGTGCCTGGCCCACCCTACTTCTTCCCTGTCCCCACCTAATCGCACCTGTTGGAGCCACCTGAGCCTGCGTGCCTCCTCCTCCTGCTTCCTGCGTGCCTCTACCTCTTCCATCTTCTTGGCAGTTGCTTTCTTCTTTGCCTTCTCTGCCAGCCGCTCCTCCTTAGCCTGCAGAATCCACTCACATGTGTCCTCTGGAGCAGCCTCTCACTCAGCATGCAGCATGGAGCCTAGAGCTCTGTGATAGGCTCCCCCATTCCTCTACAAACCCTGCCCAGAACTCAAGGAAAGGCACAAGAAGCCATACCACACCTCAGGACTGCTCACTCACAAAGGTTGCTGGGAAAAAGGGTTAGGCTAGACTCCCAGCATTCAACTTGCCTCAGAAAAGATCAAAGCCCATGTGACAGAAAGCAGGGGTACATAGGCCATCAGCCAATGACTTATGGAGGAGTCCAATTTCACCTTTCAGGCTGCCAAGTCTAAAGTGCTAGGGCTCCACTAAGGCCCCATCCACTGGGCCCATGAGCCCAGACTCACCTTTTCTGTCTTCTCATCAATCTGAGCAAACTTCTGCTCAATCTGCTTCTTCTTTTCCTCCTTCATCTGTTCCACCCGCTCACGGGCCTGCAACACCTTGCGGAGGCGCTCCTCACGCTTCCTGTGGGCACAACACAGTCAGGGAGAGCTTACACAGTCTGGGGCAGGCCAGGCTGGGAGCTGGGACACTTACAGCTTCACCTCCTCCAGTCGGCGCCGCTTGTCCTCCTCTACCTTCTGTCTGCGCAGCTGCTCCGCCTCCTCCTTCCGTCGCAGGCTCTCTAGGCGCTGGCGCTCCTTCTCCTGCAGAGGGCAGGGTGGCCACTGGGCTGTGAATAAGGACACCCGCCGACCCCAAGGCTGCCAGGCAGCACGCAGCATTCTCAACAAGACACAGCAGCAGATGCCTCTCAGGCAGACACCTAAGCATGCCCTGTGACCAGCCTAGGCAAGCATAGGCATCCAGTTTCTCCTTCAGGTAGACAGACTGCCTCCCATAAACCTGACTTGTAGGCAACACAAAAAACAGCCTCAAATTAGATGTGTGTTGATTATAATTATATAAACAGCTTGAAAAGTGGCTAAATGTGGAACCACGTTCAGCCCGCCATACTGCTGGGCACAGCCACTGGAGAGAGGAAACACAAGGAGCTTGACTGTGCTTATCCCAAGCCGCAGCCCATAGGGTGCTGGGCTTTAGGGAAGCGCCAAGACACCACACCAGGGATGGGAAAACGCAGTATGAGATGTGGGAACCTGAAGTTGGTATTCCGTGACTCCTGGGCATCTAGTCATCAATAGATAACCACACAGAGAAGTCAAAAATGAAGTGTCAGGGTCCACAGGCCCTCAATGAGGCGAGGTCAGGGCCACTGGGGGCCCTCAGGCTAAATAAGAACAGCATCTAGCCAGGGGCCTGGGCTGGGGCTGGGAGCCCCAGCTTAGCTCATCAGCAAAAGTAGCAGTGGTTGTCTGGAATTACAGAGAGGCCTTCTATGGGATAGGCAGCAGCTCTGTAGGCGAAGGCCTTCTCCATGCTCCCCATGGCAGTGGTAGATGAAAGAGACAGTCCTTGGTTCCAAACTGTGTATTGGAATCATGGAAAATGGATGTGTACTAACTTCTCAAGGTGGTCCAGAGATTACATACCTAAGGCAGGGAAGAATGTCGGGGAAGGGGAGCTTATTGGTTAAACCCTCAGGGCCTCTAGGTACCTTATTAGCCATGGAGAACTCTTGTTATGTGGGAAGTACGGCACGTGTTCCAGGGCAGGAGTCTGGTAGGGAGCAGGGCGCCCCTACCATCTCAGATGTATACCTGAGTCTCCAGAGGCTCAGACCCGCTCTACCTTACCAAGTTTTCTGGCAGGTCCACTGTCTCACAAGTAAAGACTAATACTGCAAAGAAAGTGGCAGGCAGCTTAGGAAGTGTCAGCTAATGTTCTATTTGGAAGGGCAAGATGAAGGAGCAGTCATTTATTATTTTCTAGGAGAGTGAATATGTACCACTCTTTTATGCACATCAACTCTTTTAGAACAGTTGAAAAAAATTAAGTACCATCAAACGTTAACACGGTTACACAGGCTAGTGAGCTAGATCAAAGATGGTATGTCTTGTCCTTTAGTTTCCAAATATCTTGTGATATGCCTGTGTTAATTTTTAAAACACTATTAAAAGACAGCTAGTTGTACAGCAGATCAGTGCTGACATCACTTCCCAGGCAGACCCAGAAAGCCCGAGAGGGACACAGTCATAGCTATATGCAACAGCAAAGATGAGGAGAGGCTCCAAACTGTACCTGGTCAAGGATTAGACTAATGCTTTCCAGCACGCACACATTGGCTCACAACTATCTGTAGTTCCAATTCCAAGGGATCTGATGCCCTCTCTGGCCTCCCTGGGTACCAAGCATGTAAGTGCTACATGGTATACAGACATAAATGCAGATAAAACACCCATACACATAAGTGCGTGCATGTGTGTGCGTGTGTGTGTGTGTATGTGTGAAATAAAAGACTGCCAGAAATTTTTAAAAGCCAATTATTTACAAGCAACTTACTTCAAAATGTAATGATTTAGCTAGGTTCCGAGACCTCAGCTGGAAGCACAGTAGCTAACCAAAGGTAGCATATGACTCAACACAATTCCCATGACATCCTCCGAAAATATTTCTACCGTCTAAGAACGGGTCTATGGCTGCTGAGACTAGAGGGTGAGGACGGTGTGGGCATGAAGGGCTAAGAGCTTTCTGTGAGTAAAGGATATGGACATGGTCTGTATCCCAATTGTGGTAATGGCTACATAAATCATGTTAAAATTCACAGAAACATACATTCCCCCAAACTTCACCATACTGTGTAACTTTTTCTATTTAAACAAAAAACATTTAAGAGAGAAATGGAAAGAAAGAGGGTCATCAGAAGCTATTAAAACCAAGCTGGGTATAGAAGAGCCTAAAATACACTGGGCTTTGAGAAATTCACATGGAAGGAATGGGTGACCATTAGTAGGCTCTCCAACCACCCAGACTCAGGAAGAAAAGATGGGAACCAGACATAATGGCACACACCCAGAATCCCAGGATTTGGGAAGTAGAGGCAGGAGGGTTAGGATGCGAAGGCCGCCTGGGCTACTTGAGACCACTTCTTAAACACACACACAAAGACACACACACACACACACACACACGCACACACACACACACTCAAGTAGGGAGGGCCACACTCCAACTCTCTCTCCCACCCTAGAGTATACAAGTGCTCTCTGTGGGAAAAAATACTTCAGAAGCAAAGGCTGGATGGCACCCAGGGTTCGGCACCTCTTCTTCCTATAGCCAGTCAAACGCGGTATAGCAGTTTATCCTTAAGCTTGAATGGTAAAACTTCCCACACCAGTCATAGCATTTATTGTACTGCATTGTTTGTAACTTGGTGCTTTAAGAGTCTTTCATGCTACAGAATTCATTTCTCTTCTGGCTCAAGCTTCAAATGAGCTTTGGTGTCCTCACAGCCACGATCAAGGCCCATGCAAAATGGGAGGAAACTACAAGCTGGAGAAGCCTCTTTAGCCTGGAGGCCTCACCTGCGCACTCACCCTACCTTGGATCCAAAATCTACTTTATATGAAGCCCTGCACTCAATGTGTGTACACTCAGACTCAAATCACCAAATCTCCTGAGGCTGCTTTCTTCATTTTGTAACTGAGAAAACTCAGGTATAAAAAGAAACATTTGCTGGGGCTGGAGAGATGGCTCAGTGGTTAAAAGCACTGATTGCCCTTCCAGAGGTCCTGAGTTCAATTCCCAGCAACCACATGGTGGCTCACAACCATCTGTAATGGGATCTGATGCCCTCTTCTGGTGTGTCTGAAGACAGCTACAGTGTATCCTAAACATAAAATAAATATGTCTTTTTAAAAAAAAAAAAAAAAACACATTTGCAAGGCCCAGAACCTTTCAACCTTGCTAGGCTCTGGTATCCAAGCTGTAAGCACCAGAAGCCCTGTGCAGGGACTTGGGTTCCCCAAAGCAGGCAGGGCAACTTACAGTGCATCTCAGACATGTCCATACCTGCAAGACCCTGGGCAATATCAAGGAGGGAGGAAGTGAATGGACAATTGAAAAGAAAGAAGTTCAGCCTTCTTCATTGCCAAGCACAAAAATAAGTCCACGAAGCCACAGAGCTAGCTAATGAGGGTACTGGGAGACATGCTGTCACCTCGACCAACCAAAGAGAACAAACAAGCCTAGGACCTATCTGGCCAGCTGCTGAGACCTTCCCACCTGCCATGGTCATCAGCTGAAGGCAGAAGCCCTGCAGGTGCCTTCGTAACTCTTCTCGGAACTATAACAAGTGACTGCATCAAGGTATGAGGCAGGCAGGTGTACAGAGAGCTTAGTAACCCAGGACATCATCCTACATGGGCTGAGCAATACAGCACCCCTTTTCCAACAAAGTACTGAGCAGCTGTTCTGGCTGGAGCTACACACAACTTTCCTAAGAAAGCAGTGTCCTTCTCCTCCTTAGCAATTCCCTGTTTGTAGTTTGTGGTCAAATGAACAATAAAATAACCTGCGTTCTCAGTATGAACTTTTTTTGGGGGGGGGGAGGGAGATGGACATATTTACCATCTCATGCCTATGTATGACTGGGCATACATATTATTAAAATTATGGGATGTATAACCCACACCTACACAGGTTGAAATTTCCAACCATCAATCAAAAGTTTACCAGAGCAGAAAACCATCTATACCCTGTCCCTAGCAACAAACTCCTATCTCCTGGACCCACTCAGGCCTGCTCTTTCCTTGCAGGGCATCTACCCTTGACTTTCACTTTTAAATAAAATCCTGGACCTGTGAAAAGGCTCAGCAGGCGTAAGCATCTACCACCAGCACTAATAACCTTAGTTTGATCCCCAGAATCCATATGATGGAAGAATAGACTCCAAAAATTGTTCTTTAACTTTCTTCCAAATATACCCTATAGCATGTGCTACACACACACACACACACACACACACACACACACACACACACACAAATAAAACAACTTTAAAGGAAAATCCCACATTATTTATGTGTGAGCATTTTCAAATCTTTAAACAGATGACAAGAAACTGAGCTATAGCGGGTCTACTCAGCAACCAACCAGAAGCAGGAAACAGGACTGTGGGCTACTCCCAGGTCCCAGTTCTCCAAAGCTCTTGCTCACAGCAAGTGACCCAGCCCAGCTCAGCTCTGAGGTGCCTGGGAAGAGAACAGCTTCTTTGGTCTTGTTTCCAGATGCCACTTGCCAACAGCTACATTGTAATCTGCATAGCGGGACCCAGCCTCCGTTTACAGCTACCATCCCCATCAGACATCATCACATCAGGGCAACTGCTTAGGTCGATGACCCAGTAAATCTCAGTGGCTCTGTGGACCAGAGACATGTCTGTTCTTTTCACAGACCCTCAAGCCCCAGTGCTGGGAATGAGGAAGTAGATGGCTGTGGGAAGCACTTCTAGCTGTAAGCTGGATAAACACTGCAGGTCACACCTGCCTGTATCCTCCCAGTAGGAGGGGATGGGCAGAGGGCAATCTCTACAGCCGGAGGTTGTAGAGCCCCAAAACTGTTGATTCTCACAGTTACCATGGTGACTCCAGTGCCTCCCACATGCACATCTGCCTTCCTAACACTCCCACTTGGCAATGTTAGTGCTTCCACAGGGGCTGTCAACTATACAGTAACACGAACATGGTTAAGAACTAGGTGCAGCTCTGTTAAGGGACAGGGAAAGGCTTTACTTACAACAAAGCTGCACTGTGGAGAGGAAACAGAAAAACACCAAGAGTTAATGCCAAGTGATGTCCTACAGGGCAGGCTACACTGCCTATCTACAGTAGTGGGTCTACTCAAGGACTTTTACCAACAACACACTGCTACCTCATCTCACCCATCTTCCCTCCCAACAGTAAAGGTATCTTCACCTGCTCCTCTCAAGTCACACCCACCATTGGTCTATGGACACAGAAGCCAGTGTTAGATCTGCTAAGCCAATCCTCCCACTTTCCAGCCTAGGGCTAACCAAGCAGCTGAGCTGAGTTACAGTCCAGGATCCATAAAGTTGGAACAGTACCACAGAACTGAGGCAACTCTTGGCCACAGAAGCTTTAAGTAGCCCATCATCAGTGTCTGGCCTCCATACACCCAGGCCCACACTACTTTCAGTAACTCAAGAGAGATTTCACCACAGAGCCCTGGTTCCAGCAAAGCACACCCAGGGGACAGGCTCCCTTACCTTAGGGTCCACACGGAGAGGAGTATTGCGTTTAATAAAGGACTTCATGGCACTGCTGCGGGAGGCCAGAGTGGGGGTCATGAGCATCTGGTTCTTCTGCACTGTGTGTAAGAAAGTCCGAAGGGGCCGTACCACCTGCAGACCAGGGCCAAGGTCAGGATGGAGCAGGCATGGCAGACACCAAGCAAGGGCAGGAACCTGCTCACCTTGTTGGCTGGACAGGGTGGGGAAGGGGTCTTGTTCTGGGGGTGCTGCAGTTCCTCATCGTCTAGTTGCTCCTCATCTGGTTCACTCATTGCCTGCTTGTAACTGCGTTTCCTCCTGCCCAGGACAGGTGGCCACATGTCATAAAGATGAGTCATGAATCCACCGCATAGCCCTACTACATCCCATAAAAATCATCCTTGCAAACACAACTGGACCTAAGCCTCAGAACTCTAGACTTAAAGAGACTGCAGACCAGCCCTTTGCTGCCCACTCAGGAAAAGGTAGGTGGCCAATGAAGGGTCACAGAGCCAAGGATGCAGAGGGACATGATCATTCCCAAGACATCATCTACAGCATCAAGTCGCTTCCTCTGTTAAGTCAGATAATCAAACAATGACACCAGTCAAAAAGCAGAATGCCTGGCCACACCCTTACATAGCCTCTCTATGCAAGGAGCCCAGTTTGATTCAAGCCCCCTCTGGGAATCTCAGACCACAGCTGCCTACACATCCTTTTCGATGCAAACCTGACACTCTGGGGTGGTTCTCTGTGTCCATCTGTTTGGTCAAGCTCAGCCTCTGTGAAGAGAGAAACTTCAGTGAGGTTGTTTGAATGATGGCAGTGGGGTATACATGCTGGTTTTAGGGAAGGGGTCCAGCAGCAGTAGCTACAGCAAGAGTAATCCCCACTCCTGGAAACCTCAGAGTGGTCAATGGCAAAAACACCAACCTTAGCAGTGGGCTTAACTGGCCTTGAGCCCAGGATATTGGCTCCCAAATCAGATCCTCCAGCCCGAATCCTTGGCAAATGTGACACAAATGGCAAGATAGTACCACTGAGGTCTTAATCTATATGCCACTCCCTCTACCACAAAAATGTGCAGAAACCTTACAGGACAAGCTGCCAACTCTACTATAATTAAACTCACCTCTCCTGGCCTTCAATTGGTACATGACAGAAGATGAAGATTCTCTTCATGGGGTCATCACACCGGGCAAAGTACATTTAATTTCACACCAAGAGGAAGCACCTTTTACTCCAAAGACTCTTTGCAGCAGTCCTGGCAGCTTTCAAGCTGGCACAACTATTCTGACCCCTTCATAAAGGGGATGCTTTGCGTGAAACCTTACAGTGCCGTTTCTTCACACCACAGAAATCACCCTCCAGAGAGAGACATAAGCCAGACTCCAAGAGCCTACTAGTAGCCTGGGAAGCCAGGCAAGGGCTCCTGACCAACTCCCAAAACCCACAGTAATCCTGCCCTTTTTGAACTAGAGAAGTCAGAAACAAGCCAGGAGCAAGAGTCCAGGTAGGCACTCAGACCCCAGCCAGTGGTTTTTCATGAGTCCTTTGGAGTGGGCTTCAAGACCTTCACATGGCACTCTCATACCTTTACTTCCTTTAGGCCCTTCCCTGTTTCCTAATCTAGCCAGTTAGACTTATTCATGGGACACTCAGCAGCAACCTCCAGCCAAAAGATCATGGCCTCTTCAGGTTTATCTTTGGCCTATCAGATCAGAAAATGGGGTGCCATATCCCAAGACACAGGGCCAAGCAGCTCACCTTGCTCTTCAACAGCTGTTGTCTGACCAGTGGCCACAGGCTTTGAGGTGGGCGTACTAATCGCAATCTTGGTGGCACTGCAGGGTTTGGAGGGACACCCACTGTTCTTGGAGACCTACATGAAGAAGCCCACATAGATCCTGAGGCTTAGGATGGCCATGGCACAGAGCTTTAGACCTGGAGGGCTCAAGTCCTACCCATCTCTGGCCTATGGCCTTACCTCTTGCTCCTCTACTGCTTCCTCAGGCTCAGCCACCTCAACAGGCTCCTTCTCCAGACTGAAAGCAAAGCAAGGGCACTGTGAGAACTCTTAAGTCCAAGTTTCCTCCAACTCAAGTTAGGGCCAATATTAGATGGCCAGACCTGGACCACAAATCAACAGCCTAGGTTGGATCGGAAGACAGCAGCCATCACCAGTGGGTAGAAAGTTATGCGACTTTCTTATTAGAGGTCAGTTGCTTATTAGGAGTGTGCCCGTGAAGGCAATAATGAGTCCACAGCCCTTTCCTCCCTTTCTCCTTTCAAGTCCCAGCCATGAGATGAACAGCTTTGTGGACCAAACCCCCATTTTCATGCTGTACTGCTCCCCAAAGCAGCAAAGCCAACAGGTCATAGGTGGCTTAGCTCTACAACCATAAGCTATGACAAACTATTTTTCTCTGTAAGCTGAGTAACTTTTAGGCATTGTTCCAGTGATGCAGAGAAGACAAATATTTTACCCAACTCTGTCCCAGTCTATAGGGCCCAGAAAAGTCTCATCTCTTTTGATGACTGCTCACTACTCACCCAGAGGCCAGCTAACCCAAAGGTACACCCAGACCCCATTTCCTCATCCCAAGCACTGAACCTCTGCCCCAAAGTAAAAAAGGACTAGACCATGATAGCAGATCATGACCTCTGAGAAGTCAGTGCCCTGGGCCCAAGCAATGCTAGGTCTAATCTGGAGACAGAAAGCACCCTTGAGCCCCAGACTTCCACACTCCACTACACCTCATTTTAAATGGTTGTTCTGCATTATTTACAAGCTGACAAGTGATACTGATAGAATGTTGCCTGTGGACTTGATAGTCATGTTGCTTGCTGCCTGGTTACATGGGGAACAAGCTAAGGGAGCATAGCTGTCAGCAGTGCCATGGAGAGATAGGCTTAGCCTCAATAACAGCTTTCACTTGCTGGTCACCTCCACCCCCTCCTGCAGTGTGCCCTGACCACCCCTATAGAAAGCACTAGCATAGAACTTACCCAACGTTCTGAGGCACTTCAACATTCAGGAGCCTCTCTAGGTAACTATGACCTGAAGAACAAACAAAAACAAAAGATGCCATCAGAAACCAGTCAGGACCCAGGCCAGAGGTGCGGGAAATTTTGGCAGGGACACAGTCACTGCTCCTTTCAGACACACAGGCCTCCCATGCCCTGCGTCTCTTCCTCATTCATCCTCACCACCTCAGTGAAGCTATTAGCTTTATGTAGCATATGTGTGCATACAGGCACACCTCCACCTCTTCATTAGGCTAGGAGTACCTTAGAAAGAGAAATGTCTGACATTACACTAGGCCCCAACACTAGCAGCCCATTCACTCAACAAACATTCAGCAAGTACCTACTATGTACTGGGCTCTGGGCCAGGTGCTGGAGCCTCAGTGGAAAACCAATAAAGCCACTGTCTGGTCTTCTTACCTTCCAGCATCAAATAATCTTACACAGTAAACAAGGATATGTGCAACAACCAAGTCAAGGATGCTAAAGCCTAGATGGAGACTGAACTGATGTGAAAGACTTGATGTGATGAAACAACCAAACAGGAACTGGGGGGTGGTAATGCATGCCTTTAGAGGTTCTCTAAGTTAGAGACCAACCTGGTTTATAGAGAAAATTCCAGAACAGCCAGGGCTACACAGAGAAACCCTGTCTTGAAAAAACAAAAAAACAAAAAACAAAAAAAAAAGGAGGAAAGGAGGGAGGGAGGGAGGGAGGATATCCAACTTCTGGAGATACCTGAGACCTTTTCAGGCGATCCACAGGTCTGAACTACTTTCGCTACTGTACTGAAGAATGATTTCTTCTCACTATATTAACATTAGCCCAAACAGCACAAAAGCAGAGCCAAGGAAAACACGCTGAAGCTTACACCCATCAAGAATTCTGCACCACAACCTATCATCCTATCACACACAGTAAAGCAACACCCAGTTTCAAATAGGAACGTCCTTGAAGACGTATTAATTACAGGCACAATAGTTACCACCTTTAACCCCAGCATTCAGGATGCTGAGGCAGAGGGATTGCCACAAGTTCAAAGTCAGCCTGAGCTCGTCTAAATGAGCTACTGAACATGTATCACACCCAAGCACAGAGTTTTTTCTCTACCATCAAGGCAGTGTCATTACCATTTCAGACAGGAAACTGAAGAGAAGAGGTGCACCCAAGGTCACCTGGCAGCTGAGTTAGCACATATTCTGGTCCCTGCCTCCTGATCTTTCCTTACTTCAAGGAGATAACTGATGGGCTTGGAATTAGACAGATCTGCTTATTTATACACAACCCAGAAGCCTATCCAGCAGCAGCAAAGGCTGTTGGGGAGGGAAAAGGCAATGTTTAAAAGCTACAAGTTTGCTGGTATGAAAACAACCCCTAATTTGAAGCAAAAATGGGAAAGAAAAAGACACCAATACTGTCACCATTGCACATGTAGATTCAGGAAAGTCTACCACTACTGGCCATCTACAAATGTGGAATTGACAAGCAAACCACTAAAACATTTGAAAAGGAGGCTGCTGAGATAGGAAATAGCTCTTTTAAGTATGCCTAGGTCTTAGAGAAACAAAGGCTGAGTGTGAGCGTAGTGTCATTACTGATATATCCCTGTGAAGATTTAAGACCAGTACTCATCATGTGACTCTCACACTATCACCCAGATGTGTCAGTACAGACACATCTCAGAATGACAGTGCCATCCAGAGTGTTGCTGCCAATGCTGATGAGTTTCTAAGAATGGGCAGACCTGTGAACGTACCCTTCTGACTTACACTGGGTGAGAGAGCTGACTGCTGGTCAGACTCCTTAAAGCCATCCTACAACCTGAAGATGTAAGGAAGTCAGTCCATCCATAAAGAAAATTGGCTAAAACCCTGACACGATACCATTCATACAAAGTTCTGATTGGAATGCTGACAACAAGCTAGAGCCATGTCTTGTTTCAAGGGATGAAAAGTCACCCATAAAGATGGCAGTGCCTTTGGAACCACAGTGCTGGAAGCTTTAGATTGTATCCTACCACCAACTCATCCAACTGACAAGCCTTTCCAACAGTCCCTCCATGATGTCTATAAAATTGGTAGATTGATATACATATACAGTATAGAATATTATTCCACCATAAAAAAGAAAGGAAGGAAGGAAGGAAGGAAGGAAGGAAGGAAGGAAAAAAAGAAAGAAAGAAATCTGAAGGTAAATGGATGGGACTAGAAAAGATTATATTGAGTGAGATAACCCAGACCCAGAAAGGCAAGCCTCTAACGTTCTCTTATCTGTGGCTCCTAACTCCAAATCTTCAGATCTGGGTATGTGACCTGGAGTAACTGCAGAAACTAGGAAGGTAAAAAGGAACTAGACGAGAGTGAGCTACAGAGAAGAGACTAGCGGGCTAAACATGATTGCACGGGAAGATGGGGAAAATGTGAATGGGGGCTTTAGAGAGGGAGCTGGGCTTGGTGGCACACACCTTTAATTCCAGCACTCAGGAGGAGGACCTAAGTTCAAGGCCAGCCAGAGCCACACAAAGTGAGTTCCAGGACAGCCAGAGCCACACAAAGAAACCCTGTCTCGAAAAGAAAAGAAAAATTGAAGGAGGAAGAGGGAGATCAATATGTATAGAAGTGGATAAAATAATAGTAAGGATGTCTGAAAAAGTCATAAAAATTTCCTATTATGGATTCACCTAAATTACATGTAATACATATAAATCTATGTATAATGCATACATATATATAGTTTGAATAAAATTTTCCCACTTGCACTGCCAGACTCCCTGCAAAAGCCATAAACTATCTAATAAAAAAACTCAATTCTGGGCATGAGAAGCCCTCTTTTGAATTGTTGGCCAAAGTTGTCCAAAAGACTCATATTGCTATTGCCCTTGGTTGCCTCCCAGAGCTTCAAAGTTAAGTCCCTATTGCTAAAGACATGCACTTAAAAAGCTAGACTTGGAGGATCCAAGTTGGATCTGACCTGAAAGCCTTACTCTCTAAGAACTAGCTTTCATATTACCAGAAAGTGCCATGCAAGTATTCAAGAGGGAAGCAACCAAGAAATCCTACCCACTTATGAAATCTAGGAACTATAACAATGACCATTAAAGCACCATAACCCTAAGAGTATAACAGTGGCACCCACATCTTAAAAATAATCAACAGCTCTCTAGTTGGACTTAAGGCCCACTCAATAAGAGAGAAATTGTGCCTGGTGCTAGAAACCTAGCCAACTACCCAGGGCTAATGAAGTCGTAGATCTTGGAGGAGAACCTACAACTGCCACTTTACAAAACCAATATAATTCCTAACTGCAATCTAAATACTTATTCTGATACTCACAGACAAGTGTAGCTCTCAACCATCATTAAAGAAACTTCTCTTTGCAACAGATGGAAGCCATTACAGAAAAGCACAACAGATCAAAATGCAAAGCACAAGTGATCTCATGTGGTGCCCAGCCCCAACTGACATATCTACGATACGACTTCTGCACCGGAGGCTCAGGAACACTGGGAGAGAAAGCAGTCAAGAGCCTGAGAACAGGAACTGTCATATGAGACTACATCTCCTAGAAATGTCAAGGAAGCTACAAAGACCAATCAAGTCTTAACAGTATGGCTGCCTAAACAAGAGCTGAATGGGGACAATGGAAAGGCATGCCAACACAGAAGAGGAAAGCTCACTGGACCACAACCCTCGACAAAGACCTACAGCAACTAAGTAATGCTGAAACTGGGAGAAAATGGTCTTCTCAGGGAAGAGGGCCCCCACCACAATTGGTTATCCAATACTAAGTGGTCACCTCTTAAATCATGTACAGTCAAGCAACAGTATACAGACTGAGCAGGCTGTATTTATATATTTGTCTGTGTGTATACATGCATTTGTGTAACAAAAATTTAAAAAAAGAGGCCATGAATTTGAGAGAGAATGGGGTTAGAGAGAGAAAGGGAAAAGGGAAAATGGTGTAATTATATCTTGACTTCAAAAATTTTTTTAAATGTCTTCATGCAAAAAAACAAAAAACAAGCAAAATAACAACAAAAAGAATTAAAAGAACTACATGTCTGATATCTAACACCAAAGCATGAAAGAGTCTATGAGATTCTCCCCAGTTCCTATCCCTCCCTTAGCTCCAGGCTTACCTAACCCTATGGATCCCTCCCCAGGACCAAATTCAGACCTGAAGAAATCTCAGAAGGAGTTGTGCACTCACCCCACCCCAGGCCACCTGACAATCAAAGACAGACAATGTGCCAGACCTCGTGCTGCACACGGCCTACACTGTCTCTCCAGGCTACACAGCCCAAAGCTGAGTCAAAGTAAACCTTCCTAGTTACAGTGTCTTCATGTGCCCAACAAACCCAGCCCTTGGGCTTCTCAGCAGCCCCTCAGCACCTGCCTTCCTGGATGGAATGCAAGTGGGCTCAAACCCAAACTTCTGGACTCTACAGCTTGTCTACCTCAGTTTCCTCTTCTGTTAAAAGGCATAAACCCTGAGGAGAAAATACACAGACAGATTTCTTCCATAAATCTTACAAGAGTCAGATAGATTTACTTCCTGTCCTCTGACCTGGATCTTGCAGAAACTTGATATAGCAATCTCCTTCATTTTTGCAGGATGTCTAAAAATCTCAACAGCCATCATTGGACTACATTTGCTTTAATGGCAAGAAGCTCCAGGCGGCCCATCACTTACTGCTTAGAGTCTCCAGGTCTTGGTGCAGTCCTTTCCTTGGTCAGGACTGCTAGTGCTTTACGTTCTCTCCACCTGGCCCGGGCACAGCCATCCTCCAGAAATCTTACCACTTTCCCCTGAGGCTCATAAGATCTACCCACCAGGGCACTGTGTCGCTGGGCTTAGATCTGACCATAATGAAAGCAGCTACTGGGTACCAGCCCACATGCTCTATATGGCACATCTCCACAGCAGTTTCACCACCAGGAGTTAAACACAGGGATAGTGAGTTTAAGTCCTTCACTCCAAGACAGTAAAGAGAGACCAAGGGATATACTGACTCTGGGAAAAAGACCTTAGGAACACTGGGGTCAACATTCTAGGCTTATTTATGAATTTACAAAACCATGTTGACCCAAGTGGTGGTGAAACATGCCTTTAAATCCCAGCACTCGGGAAGCAAAGACAGGCGGGTCTGATTTCTAATACAGCCTGGTCTACAGAGTGAGTTCCAAGACAGCCAGGGCTACACAGAGAGACCCTCATCTCCAAAAAACAAACAAACAAATCAACAACAAAAACCAATGTTAAACTAGATTTCAATCACCAAGTAGTAGTAGCCATTGAAATCTAAGTTGGTCAATGAAACTTAAAACAGTGAGAGGACTCAGAGGTAAAGGCACCTGCTGACTGTGGAGTTCAATCTTCAGGACCCAAACAGTGGAATGGAAGGAGAGGACTGACTCTTACAAGTTGCCCTCTGATATCTCTCTGTCTCTCTGTCTCTCTCTCTCACACACACACACACAAACACACCAAACCATAGCAAGTGTGTGTGTATGTATATATATATATACATACACACATACTATTAAAAAGAAAAACAAGGGGCTGGAGAGATGGTTAAGAGCACTGTCTGCTCTTCCAGAGGTCTTGAGTTCAATCCCCAGCAACCACATGGTAATTCATAACCATCTATAATGGAATTTGATGCCCTCTTCTAGCATGCAGGTGTACATGCAAATAGAGCACTCGTACATAAAAATAAATCTCAAAAAAATAAAAAAACCTTGGTGGTACACACTTGTAATCCTAACACTAGGGGTACAGAGACAGGAAGACTTTGAGTCCAAAGCCAACCTAAGCTACATAGCAAAAGCCTATCTCAAAAACATAAGAGCTAGGGGATATTGCTCAGTAGTAGAGAACTTGCCTTGCTGAGGGTATGGGGGTGGGGAATCAGCTTCTCCATCAGACTATACATATTTTCAATAGCCAGGCATGGCTAGCTAGTGGCTCCATTCAGGAGATTCACATGAGAAACATTTATATCACTGAAATGTCAATGGAAACATCCCAGCTTAGCAGACACCAGGGACCACCCATCACACCATTACCCCACAACTGCCCCACACTCACAAATGATTCGAGCAGAGGCCTCTGGCTCTTTGCCAGCCTTCTTGGCAATCCTGCTTGATCTGCGACTGGCATTTTCTTGTTTGGTCACCAAACAATACTTTGAGGCTAGTGGAACTTGGGAATCCTGGGAAATCAGGCTTCGCCGCACTGACCGAATATTCCCAAGAGGGCTCTTGGATGCGGTGGGCAAGATGTTATTCGGCAGGATGGGAGAAAGCACTCGCTCTTGCCATGGAGAATCTGTCGAGCAAGGAGTGTCCTGCAGGCCCTGGGAGGCCCGAGCAATCTTGAGCTTGGAAACAGAGCGTCCTTCCCCAATCCCGCGGTTCTTGGGGCTCTGAGGGGTAGCCTTGAAGGAGTTCACTGTGACAGAGTCCAGCCTCCCAGCCTCTGATTTCCTGGGTGTTGGTTCCTCCTCTGATGTCAGGGTGCCTTGGGAAACTGAAGATGTGGCTGGAGCTGGGACTGAGGACGGAGTAAGACTATCTTTGAGCTTATTGAGTTGTAGTTCTGCATTCACTCGATCACTGGTGCTTACCTCCACCACCGCTTTCTTGATCAGCATTGTGGGAGAGGAAGAAGCTGATGCCACAGATGCAGACACTGATGCTGATGCTGTTGCTGACGCTGATGCTGCTGATGCTGCAGCAGCAGCAGCTGCAGCAGCAGCTGCGGCCCGGGTTATACGCTGCAACACAGGGGAGCCATTCTCCTCAACAATAGTAACCGGCTTGCTGCGGAGGTGCCGGGTGCCGAACTGACTGCTCCGAGACTTTCTGCGGGATAACCTGTTGGGGTAACAGAACAGAGGCTGAGACAACCCAAAGGGGCACCCTAAAATAATATCAGAGTACATCAATCTCCCTAGTAGCCTCCTACTTCAATGAAGTATATGAGCAAAAGGTCCAGAGGTAAAACCTTGAAGTTCCAGAGCAGACTACTACTTCTAGCCAAGAAACCCCAGTTGTTCCTCTCTGAGCCTCAGTCTCCCCAACTATAGGTGGACAACTGAGAGTTCAGTAAACTCTGCAAGTTAACAATGAGTTCCTTTACTCATAGAACTGCTGGGAAGATTAAATTCACACTAACTGCTTGACTGTTGTTACACTGTGCTAAGCACTTTCTGCAAACTTCACTCATGCTCTCAATCTGCAGGACTGAGATAACAGCCCTGGGAGGTAGGCACCATTTACTCAACTTTGGAATATGAGAAAACAGAGATGAGAATTTCATTCCAAGGACATACAGCTGTTGAGCCAGCTGTGGTTGACATGTGTACTAGGGCTGCCTGATTAGAATGACTAGCATCTTTATCTGAGTACTTCAGTCACCACCATTCCTACAGGGAATTTATAACAAACCCAACAACAGGGGTAGGAACCAGCAATCTGGGCCACACCTCTGGTGCCTCTCCCCTCCTCCAAACCCCAAATTCCCCTCCTCCAAACCCCAAACTCCCCGCCTCCACCCTCACCGCCAATGCACAGAAATCCACACCTGTACTCTGAACTGGGTTAACAGTTCATTTTACCCATGGCATCTCAACTGTCAGGGTCAGTGTGAGCCACCCATCAATCACTACTGCCTCCCAGCTGCTGCTCCTATCAGCACACTCAGCCGCAAACTCTCCCGGAGGGTACCAAGTCTCCAGACACCTTCCAGCGCAGCCTCCCTAGCCTTTCCTACCTTTTCCTCACAGGATCTCTGTTTTCATCCTGAATGTTAGACACCCGCCTCTTCTTCCGACGGTTTTTCTGAGAAGGAGTTTTGGGCATCAGCTCTGGCTCATTGCAGAATTCTCTGTTAAGTACAACGAGGGTGAACATGAGGCTCCCTGGGAACTACTGGGCTGCCCCTTCTCTCACTAGACTACATTCCACCCTATTCTCGGCAATGACAAGCCAAGCTTGAGAGATAATTGCCAGGAAAGTTCTCCAAAGTTATGTGAAATCAGCAACTGGACTCTCAGAGAACTTCCTCCTGAACGTAAAGCAGAGAAGTAAGTAAGTTTCAAGACAAGTTATCATAGGCCAAACACTCAGAGACACAGCTAACCACAGTGAGCCAGGAAAAGGGCTCGATCTCCTCTTCCTCTGGCCACTGCACTGGGTTGGCCCCATCACCTGAGGCACTTAAGAAGGAACCCTGACAGGCTATTTGTCTGACCTATCAGGACACCCACCCCAGCTCCCTTATCACCATGATCCCAGCATGCCCCTGCCTTTACCTGACAAACATGCGTTCAGCCTCCTCCTCGATCTCCTTGAGCCACATGAAGTCCTTATTGTCCACATTGCAGACAAAGTCCAGGAGTTTCTGGTCACATAGATCCAGAAGGTAAATGGGCCCTGGGGCTGTGGTCCCCATGGTGGCACTGTCTGGTTAAGGTAAAGACAAAAGGCATAAGGACTCAGGGCTAGGAAGCAGGACCTTCTCCTCCAAGGAAAGTCTGCCAAATCCACAATCACAAAGAATACATGCATCTCCCAGGACAGAGCCACTTGCCAATGTACAACTCCAAACGCCAACCCAATGGCCTCATCTTCACAAAAAGGAAATGACATTACAGTAATCCCAATTTCGTTGACACCCCCTCAACCCAATACAAACATGGAGTATGACTACCCTTACAGGCCCACCCCTCCCGAACAATCCTGATATAAACTTTACAAATCGTCTTTTAAGAACTTAATATAACTATCTTCCTGGATCAAGGAGAAACACCAAGCTGTCATACCCTCTCTCTTTACCCAAGTACAGACCTGTTTACTTTCTTGTGGGCTCTCCTCCCACTTCTCATGGATGGGAACTAAGACATGGCCCTCCTGTATTGACCCCGGACACCAGATCATCAAGACACCAAGTCCACCTGCCTCTTTAAAATGACAGTGGATGGCTAGCAGGACAACTCAGCAGATTAAGGCACTTATCCCCATACCTGATGACCTGAGTTCAATCCCTGGGACCCACATGGTAGGAAAGAAATGACTCCTTCAAGTTGCCCTCAGGCCTCTACACAACCCATGCCACACTGCCCATTTATATAACACTTTCCTCCCAGACTGAACCATTTCATCTGCAGGGAAGCACCTTAAACAGGAAGGTCAACAACTCAAAAAGCTTCAGGAAGTCCCTGAAATTGACCAAATTCACTAGGCCCGTCCCTGCCAGAGTCAGCAAATAAAAGCTGAGAGTCAGCCAGGCAGTAGTGGCGCACACCTTTAATCCCAGAACTTGGGAGGCAGAGACAGGCAGATTTCTGAGTTCGAGGCCAGCCTGGTCTACAGAGTGAGTTCCAGGCAGCTGGGGCTACACAGAGAAACCCTGTCTCAGGAAAAAACAAAAACAAAAACAAAAAAAAAACCTTAAGAGTCCCTCTCAGACAAGCAGAGCTGAGCTGCAAAGAAGACTCTCAAATGAGCCCAGTTGCCAAGCAGATTCTCAAACAAGCTGAGCTGCATGAAGCAGAAATCAGCCAACCTTCCTAGACGAGGTTTAGACTATGTCACTTGGAAAGAACACTCTAACCTGTTAAGCTAGCTGCAGGCTGTGCAGTATACTACAGGTTTCCCCATTTTTATGAGCTGTTACCAATGCTGGGGTGGGCCTTAGTGATGCATCTGTCTGTGAGTCAGTTCTGCTCCTGTAAGTTAGTTCTGTTCCTGAAACTTAATGCCATTATATACCGTAGCCTCTAGGGTCTTCCTTGAAGTTCTTCAGCCTGATTTGTGGGGCATACTACCCCTTTGTCCTTCAACCTGTAATCCCTCACTGATACTACTGTAAGTAACCAAAAATTTTTTTTACTGGTTCACAAAGTTGGACTTCGGTGGTGGGTATTCATACTTTGGTCTATTGTGGATTCCCTATCTTGGGTAAATAGACATGTGTGTTGCATATCCTCAGATAAAACTTTGTCACACATGTTCCTATATATATGCACAAATAAACAAGTAAATAGACACTAGAGCTGAGCATAGTTCATGCTACGATCCCAACATTTGAGAAATTCAGGAGGATCATTTCAAGGTCATGCTTACCTACACAGCAAGTTTAAGGCCAACCTAGACTACATAAGACCCTGTCTTTAATTTGGGGGGGGGGGGGGATCAGTAGATAGAAATGTGCTATACATTCCACAGGAATGCATAAGAAATAAGGGTCCAGAAACATGTTCTCCAAAGAGACCTCCAAAACCCTCCCTAAAGCCAAAATGCCCTATGAATGGATGAGGGA
>JADRCH010000700.1:1343680-1471129 GCA_019843965.1 Rhynchomys soricoides | reverse complement strand
CCAGCTCGGATGCTATCCCTGCGGGGTGAATCTAACATGGCGGACAGAGACCGGGCCTAGTCCCATGTTTCCCGGAGTTTTCCACAAGATGATTGGCTCTTTCTATTTGCCCCTCAAAATCACCACTATACCGATTGGTCAATGCTGCGTTGGCAAGGGCGGGACAGAAGCTCTCTGAACCGCACAACAATAACAAACACCCAGGCCGAGGGGCGGAACTAGGGCGCAGATGTCAGCTGGTTGGATTTCCCTTTCCCAAGCCGATTGGCCACCCTTTGCTTTTCCCAGGTCACAGACATTGAAGGAATAGTTACCCGAGAATCGCGGGACTGGACGGGAATTGTAGTCTTCCTGGAACTTAAAGCTCCTTTTAGTCTATTTTCTGAGCGCAAGACACGAACACAGAACGCTGCGATGCATAGTGCTAAATTGCATAACCGCGAGAAGGTCTCCGCTGTATCGACTGGGTTGCTGTGGTAATCGTGCCTGCTTCCGGTGTGGGAAGCTCCTTTTCCGTAAGACTACAGTTTCCAAGGGATGCTGTGGAGGCCTTTCGTTCCGCAATGCATGATGGAATTGGTAGTTCTTTTTACACAATCCTCTATTTACCGAAACTGGAGACTTCCATTGCAGGAAGGCTGAGGGAGGGATGAGACCTCCTCTTGCAACTGCTATGGGCACTACCTTGCGCTCATATTCCGGCCTCAGGTAGCGATTCCGACCCTTTGTACAGAATTACTGTGACGTAATAAGCAGGCGTAGGCGCGAAGGGGCTGCCTAATAGAAAACTTAAAATTCTTTCTCTTCCGTCTCTTTCTAGTGACGACATACAGGAAAAGACTAGGTAGCCAATCCCGAGCCCAGAAAGAGTTTCAGCCCCCCCCTCAACTCGCTCCTCCCTTCCCTTCCGCTGACGTGTCTGGATCTCGTGTTCCGAAAGGTTAGCACTAGGCGCCAAGCGGCCAGTTTCCTTGGCGACGGAGAGCGCGGGAATTTCAGATAGATTGTAATGCGGCTGCGCGGCGTCCGCCTGTGCTGCCAGAGGACCTAGCGCCTTTCCCGGGGCTACTCAGTTCTTTAGGCCTCGGCGCTTGGAAGCACAGATCATTTTCTCGGAGGAAAGGTGAGACAGCCCTGAGGAACAGAGAGGGTACCTCGGAATACCCATATGAAAGGTGGGAAGCTGCAGGTGGAGACCGGTGTTTACCGATTAGCAAAGTGCTTGGGGAGGAACCAAAGGATCCAAGAGGTTTTCAAACAGGACTCCTGGGAAGGGTGCAGTTTGTGCATTCCCGGGGGCAGGTGTGAGGAAGAGGGCAAAGGATGTGTGAGGGGGAGCCCTGGCTGTAATCGTTCCTTGAAGGCAGTATAAGGATGCGGGCTAAAGGATGAGGGGAAAGGCGGGCCGAAGTGTGGCCGGGGAAGAGGAGTGGCCGAAGTTTGTGGAGGGAAACTCCTAAAGAAATAGACCCATGTACATTTCACAGAAGGTGCTAGAAAGGAAGTACATAAAGGAATGGCAACAGTAATGAATTCTGTTGGCAGAGAAGACGTGTTTAAAGAAAGTCTTGAGGTTACGTGCCTTAACAGGGAAACATCCAGAAGAATGGAGAAGCGTCAGCAGTTTTTAGTGTTCCTTTTGGTGATTTTTTAAAGATATGTGTGCTTTTTTTTGTTTGTTTGGTTAGGGTTTTGTTGTGGTGGTGGTTTGGTTTTGTCTTTTATGTAGCCCTGGCTGTCCTGGAACTAACTCTGTTGGCCAGGCTGGCCTCGAACTCACAGAGAACCGCCTGCCTCTGCCTCCTGAATGCTGGGTGGTTGATTTGTTTTGAGACTGAGTCTAGTCTCATTTATATACCTCTGGCTGGCTTGGAACTGAGTATATAGAACAGGCTGGTCTCGAACTCATCCACTTGCCCCTGCCTCTGGGGAGGAGGGGTTAAAGGTATCCACTACTATATTCTCAACTAGTTTTGGAGTTTTTGAGACAGGGTCTTCTGTACTCGGATTGGTCTTGAACTCCTTATGTAGCTCGAGATGACCTTGAACTCTTCATCCTCCTGCCTGTATTTCCTGAATGCTGAGAGTACAGGTTTAAACCACCATACCTGGCCTTTTGGCCTCCCGAACTAGCCCAGTAAGACTGCTGAACT
Organism: Rhynchomys soricoides; assembly: GCA_019843965.1. NCBI lineage: Eukaryota > Metazoa > Chordata > Mammalia > Rodentia > Muridae > Rhynchomys > Rhynchomys soricoides. The sequence continues at coordinate 1,468,976 of JADRCH010000700.1, read as the reverse complement.
TCTGAGTCCAAGCCATCCTCCTCCTTCAACTTCTCCAGTCCCTGGGACTATAGGTCTGTCACCACTGCACCTTGCTTGGTTTTGTTTCTAAGCAAGAAAAAAAAACATGATGCTGGTGGAAAAAGTTCATATTACCACTTCTGTCCAGTCATTCCACTGCAGCTTTTCTTTTCTTGAAAGGAAATGACCAAAGGAAGGCTTTAGAGCGACATATCAAAGAGTAGAGAATTTAGATTGTTAGCTACAAAGAGCAACTGCTAAGAATTTTACTTATTCGTTTATTGGTTTTTTGAGACAGGGTTTTTCTATATAGCCCTGGCTGTCCTGAAACTCACTCTGCAGACCAGGCTGGATTGGAACTCAGAGATCTGCCTGCCTTTGCCTCTCCAATGCAGGGATTGAATATATGTGCCACCACTGCCTGGGGAAATTTTTATTTTTTAAAGATTTATTTTTTTATTATCTTTAAGTGTGTGTATGTGTGTGCAGAGGTTCTAACCAGTATCTAGAGTTCCAGACATCTGACATGAGTACTGGGAAGAGGCACATACTTTTAACCACTGAACCATCTCTCCAGGCCCTGAGTTTTTTGTTTGTTTTTGGGTTTTTATTTTTATAATTTTTATTTTTTTTATTTTCATATTTTATTTACATTTCAAATGTTTCCTCTTTTCCAGATCTCCCCTTTGGAACCGCCCCATTCCCTCCGCCCTACCCCTGCCTCTATGGGGATATTCTCCAACCCACCTCCCCACCCCACCCCCCACCCACTGTTTTTGGGTTTTTAAAAGAATTTTTTTTTAAACAGTTCCATTTATTTTATATATGTGAGTACACTTGTCGCTGTCTTCAGACACACCAGAAGAGGGCATCAGATCTCATTACAGATGGTTGTGAGCCACTATGTGGTTGCTGGGAATTGAACTCAGGACCTCTGGAAGAGCAGTGAGTGCTCTTAACTGCTGAGCTATCTCGTTACCCCTTGTTTTTGTTTTTTAGTGAAGGTTTTTCATCAGCTCTATGGTTGGTGTGATTCTAAAGCACTCCAGATTTAAATTTTTCTTATTTAGATATGACAAGCCAGGTGCAATAGCTTACACCTGTACTCAGAAGGCTCTCAGAAGGCTGATGCAGGGTGATTGCTACAAGTTGGAGGCTAATCTGGGCTGCACAGTTATTTCCAGACATGTGTGGGCTGCAGAGTGAGAACTCCTCCCAAAAGCGTAGATGGGGGTGACTTACCTTCAGTAATTCCAGCACTAAGGGGGTGGAGGCAGGAGGATCAAAGGTTTAAGACTAGCCATGAGTGTATACAGGTAAAAAGACAGTGGGGGTTATATGACATCTTGCCTCAAAAACACAAAGGAAGTTGGCAGGTAAGCTACTGTATTTAAAAGCCTTTTACTGTAGTTTAGTTACATGTGGTTTTGTTGTTGTTGTTTTGTTTTTTGAGACAGGGTTTCTTTGTGTAGCCCTGGCTGTCCTGGAACTCACTCTATAGACCAGGCTAGCCTCAAACTCAGAAATCCACCTGTCTCTGCCTCCCAAGTGCTGGGATCAAAGGCGTGCGCCATCACTGCCCGGCAATTACATGCGTTTTTAAATTTGTGTTTAAAGTTCACTGGCGCTGGAAGAAATGGATTTATCTGCTGTTCGAATTCAAGAAGTACAGAATGTCCTTCATGCTATGCAGAAAATCTTGGAGTGTCCAATCTGGTAAGTCAATGGAAGAGTTTACTAATCCGAGATTTTTTATGTGATTATCTTTTATGCCAATGATTAGATGTGATTTTACATAATAGAAAAAAACAATCTATTAATATTAAAATGACTTTGTATTTTTCATCACTGAAGAGTTTTACAAATACAGAAAAGTAGTCTTCAGTCTGCCACCCCTTTCCCAGCCAGACTGTCTTGCTGTGTTCTTCCTCTCAGCGGGTTCTTGTTGGATTAAGTGGCTCTCGATTTTCTCCAGCTGTAGGACCAGCCTGATCTCTTAGATTGACTCTAGTAAATAGCGTCAAAAATCACAGAACAAATGGTTGGGATCTGTGAGAGAGAGCGTCTGGCTCAGGGTAAGACTTGGGCTGACACTGGTCCTGTAAATTTAAATGAGAACACCCCAGTCTTCAAAGCTTTAGCAAGTCCAGTGTGGAATGAGGTTTTAAATTTCTTTTTCTATGAAATGAAGAGAGGACCCATGACCGATCTTTTGGTCTATTCAGGCATTTCCACATTTCTGCCATTATTATTATTATTATTATTATTATTATTATTATTATTATTATTATTATTTAGTTAGTTTTTGGTGGTGGTGGGTTACACTATGTAGACCAAATCAGCCTCAAACTCATTAACTCACCATCTTGCCCAGGCTGGCCTTAAACTCAGATCTTCCTGCCTCAGCCTCTTGTGTGCTAGGGTTGTAGGCATACACCACCACACCTAGCTAAAAGAGTGAGTTTTGACCAGTGTTTATCTGTGTAACTCTTACCTCCAAGATGGGAAATGTTTCCATTACCCTAGAAAGTTCTCTTGTGTACTCAGGGAGTTCTTAATTTTCAGGCCTTCTAGGACCTTTGGAAATTAGTTTTTGGTGTATGATTTTGTGGTTTTTACAATTTTATGCACTAGGGCTTAGAACGTAGCTCAGTAGAGTGGCTTAGCTAGCACACAGAAAGCCCTGGGTTCAGTTTCCATCGATACATAAATTGGGCCTAGTGGCAGATATTAGTAATCCCATCAGAAGGTGGAGACAGGAGGAGTAGGGATCAGGGTCATCTTTGACTGTGAGGCTAGCCTGGGATACATATGACCCTGTTTCTTTTTGCTTGGAAGGAGAGAAACTTGAATAGCTTTAGGCTATTCAAGGCCTAAATTGAACTTAGGCTCCAAGTTCAATTTTCAGCACCACAAATAGATGATAAGTGAATACTCTGAGAAAAGGGTCCCTGGCATAATGAATGTTAAAAATCCTAAGCAAGGGCTGGAGAGAGCTCTTCCAGAGGACCTGATGAGTTCAATTCCTAGCAACCACATGACAGCTCACAACTGTCTGTAACTTCAAGATCTGACATCCTCATACAGACATACATGTAGACAAAACACCAATACACATAAAATTAAAAAAAAAATAAATTATTAAAAAGAAAGAAAGGAAGAGATATGGAAATGTTGCTTCTCTTCGCATTCGCTGCAGTGGTTATTTAGACCTGCAGCCATATAAGTGTGCAACCTAATCTCTTCCTCCTGCCTTTGAGCCAGCGTGTTCTCTCTGACTATAATCTTTGGATCAATATAATTACCTGGCTTGAAAAATCTTGATTCTTGAGGCGTGGTTTATGCAGCTCGGAAGCTAAGAGTGCTTGCTTCCTGCTCATTTGGGGAAGAAGAGTCCAGTTTCTGGCATCCTAATTGGGTAGTTCACAATCATTTGTAATTCCAGATCCAGTGGATCCAACGACCTCTTCTGGTCTCTCCAGGTGCCTGCATGTATGTGTGTGCACACAGATGCATAAAAAGAAAAACATGTTTTATAAAAATAAAAGAAAATCTTAATTAATATACCACTTTTTTTTTTCTTTAAGATTTATTTATTTCATGTTTGTGAGTACACTGTTGCTGTCTTTAGAGAAGTTGGGTTTTTTTCTTTTCTTTCTTTTTTTTAAATTTTTTAATTTTTAATTTTTTTTTTTTTTTTTCAAGACAGAATCTTTTTGCCTAACTCTTACTGACCCAGAACTCACCATATAGACCAAGCTGGCCTTGAACTCACGATAGCCTCTTATCTCTGCCTCCCAAGTGCTAGGATTAATGGCATATATTGTCATACCCTACTTAAATTCGAAATTAGCTCTTTATACTTTATTTATTTTAGTGCTGGGGGTTGAGTTGGGGACTCCTGATTACTATGTATATGCCCTGTCTCTGAACTGTACCCAGCCCAATTTTTCGTTGTTTTGTTTTTGTTTTTTTTCTTTATAGGGTCTCAGTATGTAGCCCTGGCTGTCCTGGAACTCACTAGGTAGACCACACTGACTTCTGTCTGCTTTTACTGGGATTAAAGGCATGTGCCACTGTGCCCAGCTTTTAAATATTCTTTAAGAGTATGTTACTAGAGAACCGCATTTAGAAGGGGAAGGCTGGAGAGGGATGGCTCTGTGGGAAAACTTGCTACACGAGCAGAAGGATTGGGGTTCGGATCTCCAGCACCCGCCCAAATGCTAGGTGGGTTTTGCAGCAAACCTAGAATCCAGTGCTTGGGAAACAGAAACAGGATGCTCGCAACAAGCTGGCTAGCTAGACTAGCCACAACAGTGAGTGCTAGGTTCAAGTTAAACACCCATCTCAGTGCATAAGGTGGAAAGCAAGAAGACATTGGTCTGGAGACTCCACATGTATGCACACAGGTCAAAAATATCTTTAATCAATCAGTTGTTTGTTTTTGTGGTTTTTGTTTGTTTTCATTTAGCTTCGATGGATAAATTCAAGTAAATCTGCCTCTGTGCTTCATGGGGTTGCTATGTATGTTTGGAGTCAAGTTAATAAGGTTTAGGAAGATGGGTGTGCTTTCAGAGGCAAGATTTCAAAAGTGCTAGCCTCTCTACTCTCAGCATTGCAGCTAAACAAAACAGGTCCTAATGAGATTTACAACCAAGTCTATGAACTATCAGAGCTACAGAGGCAGAAATAACACTGCAAGAGAAAGATAGGCTGAAAAGCCTAAGCATACTGAGGGTAATTATAAACAGTGATCAAACAGTCTTCAAAAATATGGCATTTGGGTCCATTTATTTTACATTCCCATGGGACTCAGTCATAAAAGTATAGTGTACTTTCTCATTCTGGCAAATTAAACCATCAGTTAAAAATTCAGATACATACAAACTAAAGATGCAAGAAAGAAAGTTACTGCTAAATTTTCAGTTGCTCAGTGTTCTTGGCTTGTTACTGCACTTTCTTGTTCTCCTTGAGACAGGTCTCAAAGGTCTCAGTCTTCTATCTCAGCCTTGAAATGCTAGAATTATAAGGTGTGCATTTGCAAGCTTTAGGCTAGCTTTTTGTTTTGAGATGAGGTCTCACTGTGTAAACCAGGCTAGCCTCCAGTTCTCAGAGGCCCACTCCTCTCCCAGTGTCAGGATTAAAGGTATATACCACCATGCCAGGCTTGCTTTTAATAATTTTAAAACTAGTTGTTTTTAAAGCTTAAGGTCATTTATATAGAATGTCCTAAAGTGGAACTGAACCTAGCCTACTTTTTTTTTCTTCCCTGTTTTGTTTTTCAGTTCTTGGGATTTAACTGAGGGCCTTTTCATGGTAGGCTGCATTACACCTACAGTCCTAACCTTCCTGGATGATTTTTAGTTATGTGAACCCTCCTCTGTATGTTAATAGGAAATGAATCCTATAGGCACACTCTACTGCTGAGTTACACACGAAGCCCGTGCAGTTAGTTCTTACTGATAACTGATGATGGCTAAAAACTGTTACTTGGAGCTTTTAATCCCTGCTATTGGAAAACAGATGCAAGGGGATTTCTGAATTGGAGGTCAGCCTGGTTTACAAAGCAGATTTCTAGACACCAGGGCTACATAGAGACCCTGTTTAAAACCAAAATAAACAAATACCTAGGAAAAAAAATAAAACAAAAGTTCTTCCTTAGGGTGACTGCAGGATATGGTACTCAGTTCCTAAGTCTTCTGCACTGAGATCCCTTTTGTCCCTAAATTATTTAGGAGTACAGCTTTGTTCTTATTCTCAAGGTGGGGTTTTGTGATGTCCAGAGAGGTCTCCAAGTCCTGTGTTCATGTGGTCTTCTCATCTCAGCCTCCCAAGTATCTGGAACCACAAATATGCACTGCTATGCCTGCTCTGTTGGCAGGTCCTTGTGGTATTTGGTAGTCCCTGGTGTGTGTGTGGGGGGGTGGGGAAGGTTGTTTTGTTTTGTTTTTTGCTTGTTTGTTTTTCCAGGACAGGATTTCTCTTTGTATAGCCCTAGCTGTACTGGAATTCTCTCTGTAGACCAGGTTGGCCTGGAACTCACAGATCTACCTGCTTCTGAAGTGCTGGTGTGCTGGGGTTAAAAGCATGGGTCACTACTGGCTGGCAGGCTCTTTTTACCTTTTTAAATGTGGCTATGTAACATTTTTTAAGTGCTGAAATGGGTACCTAGTAGTTCCGTGGGTTTTTTCTTTTTTCCCAAATCTAGCTGCTGTTCCCAGTGATTCATACTGTTAAAGTACAGATACGCAGTAGGCCGAAAAGACTGTGTGGCATGAAAAGCGTTTAAAACATTTGACTTCTGTAGTAAACATTTACTCTTATCAGAAGCTAGAAGAGAAACATTTGAATTTCTTCCCCATTTTCATTCCTATTCATCTCCAAGCTCTTCCTACAACAGCCACTACCTTTTTACATATGGGAGTTTTCATCTGTTCAGAGTTGGTGTTTACAGTGTGTTTATATAGCTTGGATCGTAATTACCATACTGAAATATAATTATTTCAGAATTGAGTCAGTGGTGAGAATGAAAGCCATCTGGTACCATGACTCAATCCAATTTCTCTTTTACTAAGGACTTCCTTTGGTGTCTAGCCTGTCTCAGAAGCAGTGATCAGTCTCCTCTGTGGACATTGTGTTCTCACAGTAACCCCAGAAGACTGCCAAGGTGGGAACTAAGGTTCAGGTAGAAAGCTTGGCCTGAGGCTATTCTGCACCTGCAAGGCAGAGCTGGTAGTGGGAGCCAGCCTTCAGGCTTAGTCAGGTGTGTTCATTGCCCTCTGCATCATCAGGACCCCCATGACCACAAGACCTACATTATGCATTACTAAGCCCTTTGGGGCGGGCTCTTCCCTCCCAGCCTTTCCTGTGACCCTGATCTACATGTAACAGAAGGCCTGTGTTGCTCTCACACTAGCAAGTCCTCTCTTTAGTGTCTTACATGACCATTACCACTAGAACTCAGTGTCTATCTCACACAGAATAAAGCTACAGACAATAGACAAGTTTCCTGCCCGACTGGGCTCCCAGTCACCTCTGTCCCCTACTGCAGGCCTCCATTACACCCTCTCAGTAGAGTGGCTGGCATACACTAACACCAGGCATAGTCCTGCTCAGCTCAGCTTCTCTGCTTGTCTCCAGTGATTGCAGTTTGTTCCTTATGACTCAGCTGTCCTTGCCTTCACTTCCTCATTTGTGTATTTTATTGCTGCTCTCTATAGACCAGCTCACTTGGCTGCTGTGTCCTCTTGTCCTGTTTAGTTTGTCTTTTCAACACATTTCTTCCTTCTGGGTGATAAGTTCATCGAGTTCATTTTCCTATTTTATTTGTGCAAATGCTTGAACTTTTCCTACTCAGTTTTAAAAAGTCAATTCCAATCCATGCCAACACCATGCTGTGAGGTGGGCTGTTAAGATGGCTCAGCAGGTAAAAGCACTTGCCGCAGCCGCCTGACAGCCTGAGTTTGATCCTTAGGACCCTCAGATTGTTCTCTGACCTCCATATGTGCACCATGGCAAGTGTACACGCTCACACATCGCCCAGGATACACACAGTTCATAAGTACATTTTGTTTGTTTGTTTTTGTTTTTCGAGACAGGGTTTCTCTGTGTAGCCCTGGCTGTCCTGGAACTCATTCTGTAGACCAGACTGGCCTCGAACTCAGAAATCCGCCTGCCTCTGCCTCCTGAGTGCTGGGATTAAAGGCGTGCGCCACCACTGCCTGGCTCATAAGTACATTTTTTAAGTACTGTGAGGCAATCAAAAATATACACATTAGGCTTCACATAACCATGGCTAAGGTATATACATTCCAAGATCTCTAAAGGGTATCTGAAATGTCAGACAGTACTGAACCCTGCGTACACTATGCTGGTTTTTTCCCCCTTTTCTCTCAATGCCTTTGATGAGCTTTTACCTTTTCATTTAAAGGAGCATTTTATGCCCTTGCTGTGGTATATCTAAATTACCAGCTTGGTGTGGTGGCATATGCCTAGAATCCCAGGATTTCAGAACTGAGTCATGAGGGACCGTGAGTTCACAGCCAGCCTGAGTTACATAGTGAGACAGTGTTTGTGAGGTGGAGTTGGGTGACTAGCATCATTGCTTGTTGGCTTTGGGACCATATTAAGTAAAATTAATGTTACTTGAACACAAGTACTTTCATAGCCTAGTGTCCAATTTCGTGGCTAACTTCTACTGACCTGTCGGCAGTTATGAGTACAGCCTGGATACACTGAACTAAAGCAGAGCTAGGCTGGGTTTAGTTCCCAGTAACACACACAGTGGTGGTTAATGCTGCACAAGGGGATGATGATTCAGAATCTGGGAGGGACAGAGGGTTACTGACTAAAAATGATTTGCAGTTAAAAACTCATGGATTTGGGGGGAGGGGGCTGGAGAGATGGCTCAGCGGTTAAGAGCACTGACTGCTCTTCCAGAGGTCCTGAGTTCAAATCCCAGCAACTACATGGTGGCTCACAACCATTTGTAATAAGATCTCATGCCCTCTTCTGGTGTGTTTGAAAACAGCTACAGTGTACTTACATATAATAATAGGTAAATCTTTGGGTCGGAGAGAGCAGAGATCCTAAGTTCAGTTCCCAGTAACCACGTGATGGCTCACAACCATCTGTAATGGGATCCGATGCCCTGTTCTGGTGTGTCCCAAGACAGTTACAGTGTACTCACATACAATAAATAAATAAATAAATCTTTTTTAAAAAAGAAAGAAACTCATGGATGGGCCAGTGGAATGGCTCACTGGGTAAGGGACCTGGGGCACAAGCTTGGTGACCTTGGTTGGTAACACTCATAAAGGTGCATAGAGGACTAACTCCATTTTGTTGCTCCCTGACCTCTACACAAGTACTCACTCACAATTAAAATGCAAGCAAAGAAAAACTAATAATGGGCTGGAGAGATGGCTTAGTGGTTAAAAGCACTTTCAGAGGACACAGGTTCAGTTTCTAGCACCTTCATCAGGTGGCTCACAACAGTCTGTAACTCTAGTTCCAGGGATCTGACACCTGCCTGTGGCTCCCAAGGACACTGCATGAATGTGGTGTCCATATATACTCTCAGGCGCACACACACACACAAAATCAGTCTGTTTTTCTTTTTTTTTTTTAAAGTTTATAACTTAGGGAAAGTTTACTATAAAGCAAACCTTTCTGTCATTTTTATTAGTGTTTTATTTGTGTGTCTGTCTATCCATATCAAGGTATGTCACATGTGTTCAGGTTCCTGGATAGCCCAGGAAAATGTATCAGGTCCTCTAGAGCTATAACTAGTGACAATTGTGAGCCACATGATGTGGGTGCTGGGAACTAACTGGTCAGGTTCTCTGGAGGACTAGCAGGTGCTCTTGACTGCTGAGCCATCCCCCATCTTTTCAGCCACTGGTGGTTTGATTTTTTTGGCTAAGACTGGCCTTGAACTTGGTCTTGGCCTTGAACTTGGTCCAGGATATGGCCCAAACTCATTCTCCTGCTTCTATTTCTCAAGTTCTGGAATTGTGGGACTAACTACACTACCACATTAAGGACAAATTTTTGTGTTTGTGGAGTTTAGCTAAGATTCAGGATATGCATTCGGAACGCTGAGAAAATAACCAATGTGAAAGAAATATCCGTTGTCAACCCAGGGCCTTGAACTTGGTTGCAGGTGCTCTGCTGTTGAGCTTCATTCCCAACTTAGTTAATCTTATAAATGCTGACAGACAGTAACCCAGGGTGTTCAGGAGAGTGGCATGTCTGTGGTGGTTCTCAGTGCCCCCTGAAAGGATGTTTTGTTTGTTTGTTCTGCTTTGTTTCCTTTGAGACAGTCTCAGTGTGGAGCCCTGTATGGTCTTGAACTCTTAGAATCGACCCGTTTCCTTCCTGCCTCTCCAGGACTGGAGGCCCCAGCACACCCAGCAGGATCAGACTTTATCTTCTGTTCTTTGTTCCTAGCATGGTAGACCTTTAATACTGAATTATTCTAATATAATGGTTCTCAACCTTCCTAATGCTTTGACCCCAACCATAAAACTATTTTTGTTGCTACTTTATGATTATAATTTTCTACTGTTATGAAATGTAAATATCTGTTATCTGTGTTTTCTGATGGTCTAAGGTTATCCAACCCCCAAAGGGGTCACGACCCACAGGTTGTGAACCACTGTTCTGAATCTATATCCAGGCTCAGTTACAGCAACTTAAAGCTGAACCTCTTTAACCTAAAACAAGGGTTTGCATATAAACAACTACTTAGCCACACTTACTCCCCCCTCCCTCTTTGTCCCCGTTCTCTTCTAGTTTGGAACTGATCAAAGAACCTGTTTCCACAAAGTGCGACCACATATTCTGCAAGTAAGTGAATGATTTTGTAGATCCATTTTTAGCTTTGGGACATGTTCTTCATTGCACAGTGTTTGTTTCTTCAGTTAAATGACAAGAAAACTAGTCGTTCTTCCTTAGGGAGTACTTGGGAGTTCCTTGTGTGTATTGGCTGTAGCCATTGTTCTTGGTAAGGTAACATAGCTTATCTGTGTATAAGAAATTGCATAGTTATGTTGTACGGCGGTTCTGTTTGGTTTGAGTGTCCAAGGGTGAGTGTATATTGAAAGCAGTTGTGAAATGAGCAAACTCCGTTTCAGCTATCACCCCTTCTCGTTTCCGTTCATTCCCACGTGACCTTCCACTCTTCCCCATTAGAAGGTGCAGTGTTGGTGGGCTTTGTGGTGCTGATGAAGACAGGGATCTGAACAATATATATTTATTTTACAATTCGTTCATATCAATAATTCCAGTCCCATGTAGCCCTCCATATCTAGAGGTTATATATTGGCTGAGTGAATCACCCATGGGTTGACAATATCCTGAAAACCAGGAAACAAATTGTGTCTACATGAACATAGACAAATCTTTTCTCCGTTTTATTGTTCCCTAAACTATAAAAAGTCATAGCCATATATCATTTAATTTACCAAAAAAAATTATCTATTTAATGTGTGTCTGTGTTTTTATGAATGTATGCATGCATGTGTTGGATCTCCAGGAGCTGGGGTTACAGATAGTTTTGAGCTGTCCAGTGTGGGTGCTGGGAAGCAAGCTCAGGTCCTCTGCCAGAGCAGCAAGTCCTTCTAACCACTGGGCCATCTTTCTAGTCCTGGATCATTTATATTTTGTTATATTACCTATTCTAAGTAAACTATGTATCTTTTTGTGTAAGGAACCTGAGCATCCAAAGATTTTGGTATCCATGCGACCTGTCTCCCCCATTCAGAGGGAAGACTGTTAAGAATCTTGCTCTTTTTTGTTGTTTAAACAGTTTCTGATATTATAGTTCTAGCAGTCAGTAATTCAAAATGAATCTTAGGGCTAAAATGCAACTGCTGGCAGAGCTGCTGCGCTCTGGAGGCAGTTCCAGAATAGTCCTCATTCCTTGGCTCCTGCTGTGTGGAGCTACATTTTTGAGGTCCCCTGTCCTTCTTGGTCCTTTTGTCTTGTGTGTGTCACGGTATCATCCTAAAGGAAGCTGTCTTCCCTAGGGGTGCTTTGTTATGTTTTCCTTTTTCTGTTGTTGTTTTCTTTTGTTTGTTTGTTTTGTTTTGTTTTTTTGTTTTTTGAGACATCTCCACTGTGTCGCTTTGAGCTCAGAAATGTAGACCAGACTGACTCTGAGCTTCCTATGATCTCTTGCTTCTGCTTCCTAAATATGTCAGTACAGGTGTGAGCTACAGCATCTAGCCTTTGAAATAAGAGTATGTCAGTCATGATAAGCTTACACCTTGTCTTAGTTACTGTTGTTGTGATAAAACACCCTAACCAAGACGGATTATAGAAGCATTTAACTGGGGCTTACAGTTCCAGGTGGGTAGGAGTCCATCATCTTGCCTGAAGCAAGGCAGGGGCCTGGCAGGGGGCCTGACTGGCTTGGTGCTGGAACCTTACAGCTCACATCCTGACCCAGGAAGCAAGAATAATAATGGAAATAGTTTAAGCTCGGTTTCTGCCCCTGTGGCTTCTACTTGTCAAGCCATATATTGTGTAGGAACAGTCTCTTTTTTCAATTTTATTTTTATTTTTCATTATGTGCACTCATGCGTATTCATGTGGGTCGTGTAAGAGTATGTGTATGTGAGTGTAGACGCCTGTGGAGGCAGAGGAAGGTGTTGGGATCCCTGGAGTAGGAGTTCCAAGCAGTTTTGAGCTATCTGTGGGTACTGAGAACTGAACTTGGGTCCTCTATAAGAGCAATCCAAATCCTTAACTGCTGAGCCATATTTCTAGCCCCCTTAATAGCGTTATTGGGACATGATGGGAACTAAGATAGGGCTAATTTGAAGAAATAGTCTACTGGGCCATGCCTTTAGGGTTCTATCTTGTTCGTGGTTCTTACCATCCCCGCTGTGGTCCTCTCCTTCCCTCTCTCTGTGTTGTCCCCTCTGCTCTGCACACATCCCTGCTGCCTTTATATATGTCTCCCTTGCCTCTGGCCCAAAGCACTGGAGCCAGCCCACTGTGAACTGAAGTTGTGAGCAAAAATGTTTACTCCAAAGACTGTGATTTGCAGTCTCCAACCGCCTGTGTTTTTCCATATTTACTATACCTTAGCTCAGACTCACACATTGCAAGTACTCAGTAGCCACATCTGTCTGGTAGCTGTTTTACTGAATAGTGCAATTCTTAAAGCTTATTCCTCAAGGAGTTTATGGGTCAGCATCCCGTAAGAGCTTGCTATTGCTACTCTCTTAGCCCTATCTTTTTTTTGTTTGTTTGTTTTTTTGAGACAGGGTTTCTCTGGGTAGCCCTGGCTGTCCTGGAACTCACTCTGTAGACCAGGCTGGCCTCAAACTCAGAAATCCGCCTGCCTCTGCCTCCCAAGTGCTGGGATTAAAGGCGTGCGCCACCACTGCCTGGCTCTCTTAGCCCTATCTTACACTACTGAATAAAGCATTTCAAAATAAGGAATTTAAAAAGAGGGAGATATATGTTGAAAGACTTGGTCACACTCTACATTTGTCTCCTGGTTCATTATTACCAATGACTTTTCAATTCCTTTAATCTTTCTTTGTTTTCATTAATATCGGTATCTGCTTTTTATTCCCTACTCTGTTATGTCCGTTAAGGCCTTGAACTCACAGAAATCCCCCTGCTTCTGCCTCCCAAATGCTGGGATTAAAGGTATGTGCACTATGCCAGAGTAAAATCATATTAATTACTGTAGATTTATAATGAGGTACAGAGTTTTTGTTTACTCTGTCCTAGAGAGCAAACCTGGGGCTTATGTATACTGGGCAAGCACTTTATCTCTGAGATATATATATATCTGGCACTTGGTGCTGAGCCTTTAAATTGATAAAACCATTTCATATTAACTACTTAAGCATTTATATCTGGTTATGCAGCATGAAATAATTATGAATATATCATTAAATATGCTGCATTAATTTTTTTGATGTTTTACTTGATCATGACAGTAAGTCATATGCAGGTAAGTGCAATTTTCATAGGTCATTTCTTATGTCGTTTGAATTTTCTGCTTATGCAGCATCTAAAAATAATTATTGAAAAATCATTGGGTGTAATTTACCTGCCATTACTCTTTAAATGACTCTTAAAGGCATTTGTGAAATTTTCTTCATGGCTGTTGCCTTTTGAGTGTCCTTTCTATAAAACAAAGTAACTTAAATTGGTTCTTTCTTTCTCTCTTTCTAATTTATAGATTTTGTATGCTGAAACTTCTTAACCAGAAGAAAGGACCTTCACAATGTCCTTTGTGTAAGAATGAGATAACCAAAAGGTAAATAATTTGTGTAATCGTGGGCGGTTGGAAGCAACATGGCAGGAAAAGTAGAAATTAGTATGTAGGTAATAGTTCTGTAAAGCCATTCGCCAATAGAAAAATATACTGAATGTGTTTGGGGACCAGAGGTGTAACTCGATTGGGAGTACCTGCTACGTAGCCACAAGGCCTCTGATGTCACTGACAGTACCACATAAATCAGCCATCTCACCCCAAGAACCGTGATGGGAGGTGAGGACTGACTCTGCAGCCTGGCCTCTGACCTCCAGACATGAACTGTGGCACGCGCGCACACTTTCTCTGGTTAGTTAGTTAGTTGATTTTTTTTTTAATTTAAGAATAAGGGCTGGAGAGTTGGCTCAGAGATTAAGGGTGTTTGTAGTTTATGACTCCATAAAATTATTTCCTTGGAAGTTTAGGGGATATCTGCTGTCAACAAGTCTTATCACCTTGGTGCCTGTTCTCCCACCCACATGCTAGTCAGCCCCCATCCTGTGTAACTTCCAACACCATTGTGCTCAGCTGTACCAGCTGGTGTAGCCATGGATACATACGATCTTTTCCTGCTGTTCTAAAAAACAGAAAAACTCAACAGTCTCTCAGGTGGAGCTGCACTTAGGTATACCATACATCTACCACGGTTAGTTCTGTTCGGGCATGTACTTCCTGTTTCACCAGGGTTTAGATCATAGTAGGCAGTCAGATATTTAAAGGAGGAATTAATTATATTCTACCTAAGCCTAAATGTCTCTTCAGATTTTAGTGTATATTTTCAAAATGACAAAATTCCTATTTGATGGAAGTCTCTGAGAAGCAGAGCTGGCAGTAAGGGTTGGGTTGGGATATTCAGAGTCAATTTTAAGTTCTTTCTATTGTTGATTTATATTTATTCAGGGTAGAATTTGGTGGCAGGGGCAGGTTAAGACAAGGTCTCTCTTTACCATGGCTAGCCTCAAACTACAGATCCTCCTGCTTCCACTGAGATCACAGGAGTGTGCTACTCTGCAGGGTTTTTAGTTTTGTTTGGAGCAGTGTCGTGTGGTCCAGATTGGTTTTGAGCTTATTCTTCTGTCTCTGCCTCTCAGGCATACACAGCCATGCCACACTCAGGATTATTTTGTTAGGGAATTTTAGGGTTTTGGTGGACTTGTATAAGTTACCAAAATATTTTCAAAATCTGTGTAGTCAAAATGAGAAAGAAAACGTACACACAAAATCAAAGCAAAATAAATATACCCATGAAGTTTATTCTCATGTCACTGATTCGGCAATTATAATGTGATGTCACTGGTAGGACTGTGGTTACTGTGCTGAGGATCAAATTACTAGCTCTTTGCGGTTGTGTTTTCTACTACACCTACAGTAGAAAAGTTACAATCCATGTGTTTTAGTGTGCTTAAAATTGATAATCACGTGCATCTCAAAAAAATTAATTTCAGGAGCCTTCAAGGAAGTACAAGGTTTAGTCAACTTGTTGAAGAGCTGCTGAAAATCATCGATGCTTTTGAGCTTGACACTGGAATGCAGTGTAAGTGTCGC
Source organism: Rhynchomys soricoides (assembly GCA_019843965.1). Lineage (NCBI taxonomy): Eukaryota > Metazoa > Chordata > Mammalia > Rodentia > Muridae > Rhynchomys > Rhynchomys soricoides. The sequence goes on along the minus strand of JADRCH010000700.1, from coordinate 1,453,648 downwards.
ACAACCCCAGAGCAATGCTGGCTGGAAAACTTGTTTGAGGCTATTGTACGTGCATGGGTGATAAGACTATGTGGTATGGTTAAAAGTTAGGTCTGCACCTGGAATTATGTTTTATTTATTGTACTTATTTATTGTGAGGCCAGAAGCATAGGCTGGGAAAGGTGTGTGTATTTGTGTGGAGCCCAGAGGTCATCTTCAGGTATTGTTCCTCAGGAGACATCCACATTATTTTTTGAGACAGTATTTCTCAGGGATTGAGCTGATATGGTTAGTGTTGGCACTAATGATGTTTACTCGCTGGTCCTATTTTTTACATTTTTATTACTAGTAATAGTATGTGTTTGTGTATGCTATAGGCGTGCACACATGCATGCACTAGGACACACATTTGGATATAAGAGTACAATTTTGGGGTTGATTTTTCTCCTACCTTTACATGGTGTTAAACCTGAAAATTGTGAGGAGAAAGACCAAATCCATGATTGTCTAACTAGAGCAAGCTTTGTCCCAGTACTAGATAGGACAATGGACATTGGCTAGGTCCATACCTGGGCTTCCCGGAGAATGGCATTGAATTATGTTAGTCAGGTTCTCATAAAGGCAAGGTACTCTCAGAACACACAAGGCTATGTACTTCGCACCTTCTCCCAATCCAGGATGCGGAGGAGCAAGCATTTACCCTGACATACTTGCTGCCTACCGATCAAGCATATCCTGTGCAGTTAGGACAGCCAACCTTACAGCCCCCAGCATTCCAGGAAGTTGTCTGTCCTTGGGCAAGTGGGGCTTCCAGGTTAACTTTAGCCCTCACACATCAGTTAGGTCAGTTAGCTCAGGTCATAAGGCTTCATCGTAAGCTCTTGCACCTGCTGAGCTGTCTTTTCCGCCTTCGTTTTAAAACTAGTCCAATTAGTCTTACATTTTACAGTTCATCCTAAAATGTATTGGTTGGTTGGTAGGTTGGTTGGTTTTTGAGACAGTTGCTAGCTGTCCTGAAACTCTCTGTAGACCCAGACTGGCCTTGAACTCAGAGGTCTGGCTGCCTCAGCCTCTTAAGTGCTAGGGTTTAAAGGCATGTGCCACTACCACCTGGCTTAACATGTATATCTTAATGTCTCTGAAACTGGGAGCATTTTAGAGAAATATAGTAAATTTGTTAGTAGGCAAATTTATTAGTTTTTAGGTATTTGGGGGGAATAAAAATAACTTGATAGTCTCCGAATTTCTAAACTGGACTTTTAAAACAATTATAGGTAATCAGGACTGGAGAGATAGCTCGACATTTCAGAATGTTTAACTACTCCTCTTAACAGGTCCCAGGTTCATCCCTCATCTGCCACAGCAGGTGGTTTACAATTTTAGGGGCTACAGTGCCTTCTGACTTCTGCAGGCACCTGCACACCCATGTTGCACATAAACTCATGCTTACATACACATAAGTTAAAAATTAAATGTAGACAAGCATGGTGGCATACACCTTGAATCGCAGCACTCGGGAGGGCAGGTAATCTTGGAGTTCAAAGCTATCAAATTCCAGGCTGATGAGGGCCATACAGAACCTTTTAAAAAAAAAAAAAAAAAAGGTCACAAATATTAAATATACCCATAATGCATTATTTTTGTTTCTCTGTGTAGCCCAGGCTGTCCTTGAACTTGCAGATCCTCCTGCTGATGCCACCACCTCTAGGCTTTTTTTCTCTCTTCATTATCCTTATTCAGCAAAGTGAAAACACAGTAGTCTTTTTGGATATTTATTGAAGGTTAATATGGTTTTTTTTTTCTAACTAAGACATGCCCCTTTTTGTTTTACAGTTGCAAATGGTTTTAATTTTTCAAAAAAGAAAAATAATTCTTCTGAGCATTTGAACGAGGAGGCCTCTGTCATCCAGAGTGTGGGCTACCGAAACCGTGTCAAAAGACTTCGACTGATTGAATCTGGAAGTGCCACCTTGGTAAAGCTGTTTTCCACTTTTTCCTGGCATCTCTTTGAGCATTAGTGAGTTAGTGAGTATGTGGATTTAGATGAGAACTTAGTAGAGCGAGGATGACAATGGTACATTTAGTGGCTGGACAAGTGTTGGAATAAGTAAGAGTGGTGCCTGGTGAGATCCACAGACACTTTGTAGGCCCTCTGCCTGTTTTACAGCTTCATCAGCTCTGGTGCAGGTCTGAAATGGACACAGTATTCCTGACCTTTTGTAAGCATTTGCAAATTGCTTCAACTTAACCAGTGTAAGAATTAAGAAACTGCAGGAACTTGGTCTGCTCCAGTGGATGATGGAGGTCGTGAAAATGCCCCTTCCTAAGTGTTCTTAGGGTGCTGGGGTTTTATGGCTGTCAATCCTCTTTAATTATGTATGTGGTGGGGGTTGTCAGTGTGACTGTAGATGCTTTGTAGTCTAGAAGAGGGTATGAGAGCCCCTCCACCTGGGGTTACAGGTAGTTGTGAGCTGTTCAACATGGTTACTAGAAACCAAACTCGGGTCCTCTGCAGGACAATCTATGCTCTTAAGCTCTGAGCCATCTTAGCACCTGTTTCGTGACTTTAAATCAGCATATCATGCAGCACGTAGGATTGCATATAATAATGCAGCACCTGGGATTGCATATAATAATGCAGCACCTGGGATTGCCTATAATAATACAGCACATCGAATTGCATATAATAATGCAGCACATGGGATTGCATATAATAATGCAGCACATGGGATTGCATATAATAATGCAGCGTGACATTTTCAAACGAGGTGTGTCCATAGTTCTTCCCCTTGGTTCCCACCCTTGCCACCTCTGTGCCTCCTTTGTGGTCCCCCCTCAGATTCTTCCTCTTATCATTTATCCTTTTCAAAAATACATTTTATGTTGCTGACCTTATTGTGATTATAATTAGTTTTGGAAAAATAAATCTGCAAAAAAATATTTCAAAAAGTAAAACATAGTCTATGTTCTTTACTGTTTAACAGAAGGACAGTCTCAGTGTCCAATTGTCTAACCTTGGAATTGTGAGATCAATGAAGAAAAATAGGCAGACACAACCTCGAAATAAATCTGTCTACATTGAATTAGGTAAGGGTCTCAGATTTTATTAAGTTGGAAATAATACTTGTTAGATTGTTTGGCATAGATTTATATGTCTTGCACAGAGTTTTGGTAAGTGAGAATAAAATAATTTTATGGGTTCTATCATGAATTGCAGGTTTTATAAAAGTTAAGAACTTCACACCTTGAAGAATCTTACTTTATAAAAGGAACAAAAGGAGGGATGTCTGGTTATGGATTTAAGTGCATTTTGGAAAAAAATGTAAAGTCATAATAGAAAAAAAACCATGACTGGTTGCCATAGAATTTAGAGGGATCTAGGATAAATTCTTCAAGCTCTGTATTCAATCTCCTGCTGGCCAAAAAGATACTCAAAGCTCGGACAGGAGTCTCTGTCTTAGCACGTTTGCCGTCCCAGTGTCTGAGAGGCTGAACTGGGAGAATCCTCAATGAGTTTGAGCTCAAGTGGGAAGGACGGTTGTTTTGAGTTCCTGGCACCACCGATTATCTCCACCAACCGCAGATCTTGTTTTGTAAAAATATCCCTGAGGGTGGTGAGATATCTTAGGACATTCAATCCCTACACTCTACAGGGTGGAAGGAGAAAACCAACTCCAACAGGTTGTCCTCTGTCACCTACACTGTACATACATGTACATACAAGTGATTATGTGTTAATAAAACTAGTGCAAATATTGTCAGTTAACATTTAGGAGCACTACTATAATATAGGTACTATAGTATTTTATATATACCTTATCTAAAATGTCAGTCCTGAGGTGATAAGAACATTAACTCACAAAGAGGCTAAGAATTTGGACATAGAAAGTCTCTACCTGCCACATAGTGGGTATTAATTTTTTTTTAACTGTATATATATACTACTTCTGGATGAACTATTGTATGTTTTACAAAAATCAGGGTGGTTTTTGTTTTGTTTTTGGCCCTTAAAAACTTTGACTGATTTTTGGGTTTTATTTTTTCATTTTTTTTTTTTCTTCTTTTTTTTAAAGAATCTGATTCTTCTGAAGAGACAGTAAATAAGCCAGATGATTGCAGGTGAGTCAAAAAGAGCCTGTATCTATGAAGCTGGTATTTTCATATCTAATAAATATTGAGGATCCTAGATTTAGATCATAGTCTTAGAAAACAAACCTTAAGGATCATTTAGTTTTATCTACTTTATTTTCTGGGAAATCTTTTTTGTTTGTTGGACACTTTTTTATTGCCAAAGGCGTTTTAGAGAATAGTGGAAGCCAGTGCACACTTGTTTCCACCAGATGGTTGTTCTCTGAGTTTCTTATACATGGCAGTATTTATTTATTTATTTTGGAATGGGGTCTGTCTATAGAGCCCTGGCTGTCTAAGAACTCACTCTGTAGAACTCTACGTTTCAGAGATTGTCTGCTGCTTTCCAAGTCACTGAAGGCATCCACCACTATGCCTGACCCAAACATCTTATACTTATTTATAATCACCCAGTTTGCTCCCTTAAGATCTGTGATACCTGGTTATTATCAGTAATTTTTGTTTATAAATTACTTTTACCTAACTTAAAATTGGAAGAGAGGGCTGGAAATATGGTTCAGTAATAGAGATTAAAGATTTTTTTTCTTTAATTTTATATGAAACCAGGTGTGTTAGTGCACGCCTTTAATCCCAGCACTCAGGTGGCAGAGGCTGGTAGATCTCTGTGAGTTTGTGGATAGCCTAGTGAACATAGCAAGTTCTAAGACAGCCAGGATAGAATACATAGAGAGACCCTGTCTCAAAAAAAAAAAAAAAGTGTGTGTGTGTGTGTGTGTGTGTGTGTGTGTGTGTGAGTATTTTCCCTGCATGTATATTTGTTCACCACATTTGTTCCTAGTGCCTGAAGAAGCCAGAAGAGTGCATCAGATCCCATGGAACTGGAGTTATAGATGGCTATGAGCCACCATGTGGGTGTTGGGATCAAACCTGGGTCCTCTGGAAAATTAACCTGTGCTCCTAACCTTGAACCATAACTCCAGGGTGTTGGACCATCCACTGAGTGCCATCAATCCCGACCTTAAAGGGGCCCCACAGCCTTGAAGGAAACTGTCTCTCCCTCAGAATCTGTCAACTGTCCATAGTTCCTTAGTTAGGAATGTGGCTCATGAGCCCCTCCTCTCTCCATGTTAGAATGTTGAAAGGCTTGATCATATATAGATGTTGTACAAACCAAAACTGCTGTGAGCTCTCATATAAGTACATTGGCTCTGTCATCTTCAGAAGACACTGTTTTGCTCTGGTCTTTCCAACCTCTGTCTTAGAATCTTTCCCCTTCTTCATCAATGGTCCCTGAGCATGCTTGCGAGAATGTGTGACTGTGTGTGTCTGTGTGTGTGTTTGCATATCCAGAAAGCAACGTTCTGCACTACTATGATCTTTGTGACTGTACTTGGAGAGGAGATTTCAGAAGGTGAGTCAGTCAGCTCAGTTATTACAGCCCTATCTAGAGATGCTAGCATAATTGATCTTGCACATTTAACCAAGCATAGAATTTTCTTATTAGGGGTTGTCTTTTCCCCTTTAGTGTGAGAGACAAGGAATTGGTAGAGATCACCCCTCCAGGAGCTGGAGATGAAGGCAAGTTGCACTCTGCAAAAAAGGGTAAGTCAGGCCTTGCTGACCAGTGACACTATCTGGCAGTGGGGCGATGGTGCTCCATTCATCTGAAGGCCATTTGCCAAATTTATCTATAATTTATAATCTTTTTAAAAGAATTAAAATGTTGGGGGCTGGAGAGATGGCTCAGTGGTTAGGATCACTGACTGCTCTTCCAGAGGTCCTGAATTCAGTTCCCAGCAACCACATGGTGGTTCACAACCATCTGTAATGGGATCTGATGCCCTCTTCTGGTGTATCTGAAGACAGCTACAGTGTACTCACATACGTAGAATAAATAAATACTTCTCTCTTTTTTTTTTTTTTCTTTTATCATTTTATTTCTCTGATTCTGATCCCATGATCCTAGGCACATTAAAGCGCCTGAGAGTGGAGCTTCCTCTGGGTGTTATGGGACTGGCTGAGGAGTTCGCACCCAAGGTCTGCTCAGGGCACCGGCCCAGGCCATAAGGAACCCTTGCCACCGGTTTGGTGGGGTTCCAGGGTCCCTGGATCCCACTGGTCCAGGTGTTACTCCTGGTGTTGGGACAGATGTGTCCTCTGATCCTATGGTCCTGGGCCATAAATCTTTTTTTTTTTTTTTTTTTTAAAGGAATTATAATGTCATTATTTTTCCCTCAGCTGCCACTATGCAATGCTGAGTAGTTCTAGACTGGTGTGGTTATAGCAATATCGTGTATAACTACACGCTGCTATTGAGTTTGTTTTTTTACAGACAGTTCTGTATAACCCAGAGCAGTCTAACCATACTTTTGTTTAAGCCTCCCAAGCTGGGACTAATCTGCTTTTATTTCGATCTTAAGAGACTAGGGAAGCCGGGCAGTGGTGTTACACGCCTTTAATCCCAGCACTTGGGAGGCAGAGGCAGGTGGATTTCTGAGTTTGAGGCCAGCCTGGTCTCAGAGATTTCTCGGACAGACAGGGCTACACAGAGAAACCCTATCTCCAACAAACATTTAAAAGGCCAGTGGATTGACGCTGGAGAACTGGCTCAGCAGTTAAGAGAACTTGTGCCTCTTGCAGAAGACTTGGGTTTGATTCCCAGCACCCACATTAGTTAGTTCGAAACCATCCATAACTCTAGTTCCAGGGGATCTGAAACCCTCTTTTCTCTTCTTTGAGCACCAGGCATGCCTGTGGTGTACATACATGGATGCACGGCAAAACATATATACACTTACATTTTTTTAAGAATATCTAAAATTTAAAAATATATGAGGTTACCCGGGCAGTGGTGGCACACACCTTTAATCCCAGCACTTGGGAGGCAGAGACAGGCGGATTTCTGAGTTCGAGGCCAGCCTGGTCTACAGAGGGAGTTCCAGGACAGCCAGGGCTACACAAAGAAACCCTGTCTCGAAAAAGCAAAAAAAAAAAAAAAGAGGTTAGTGGATTGGTTTCTACTCCCCAGTTGTACTTGGTATGAAGTTTCTCATGATAATTCCATTTTTAAGAATCTTATTATTTTGTATATTTCAGCTGCTTGTGAGTTTTCTGAGGGCATAAGAAACATTAAACATCATCAATGCAGTGATAAAGATTTGAACCCCACTGAGAATCATGCAACTGCAAGGCATCCAGAAAAATGTCAGAGTATTTCTGTTTCAAAGGTGCATGTGGAGCCATGTGGCACAGATGCACATGCCAGCTCATTACCGCGTGAGACCAGCAGTTTATTGCTCACTGAAGACAGAATGAATGCAAAAAAGGCTGAATTCTGTAATAAAAGCAAACAGTCTGGCGTAGCAGTGAGCCAGCAAAGCAGATGGGCTGAAAGTAAAGAAACATGTAATGACAGGCAGGTTCCCAGCAGTGAGGAAAAGGTAGATCCAAATGCTGATTCCCTCTGTAGTAGAAAGAAGTGGAATCATCCGAAAAGTCTGTGCCCTGAGAATTCTGGAGCTACCACTGATGTTCCTTGGATAACACTAAATAGCAGCATTCAGAAAGTTAATGAGTGGTTTTCCAGAACTGGTGAAATGTTAACTTCTGACAGCGCATCTGACAGGAGGCATGAGTCAAATGCTAAGGCAGCTGTTGTGTTGGAAGTTTCAAATGAAGTGGATGGATGTTTCAGTTCTTCAAAGAAAATGGACTTAGTAGCCCCCGATCCCCATGATGCTTTAAAGTGTAAAAGTGGAAGAGACTCATCCAAACCAGTAGAGAATAATATCAACGATAAAATATTTGGGAAAACCTATCAAAGAAAGGGAAGCCGCCCTCACTTGAACCATGTGACTGAAATTATAGGCACATTTACTACAGAACCACAGATAACACAAGAGCAGCCCTTCACAAATAAATTAAAACGTAAAAGACGTACATGCCTTCATCCTGAGGACTTTATCAAGAAAGCAGATTTAACCGTTGTTCAAAGGCCTCCTGAAAATGTAAATCAGGGAACTGACCAAATGGAGCCAAATGACCAAGCAATGAGTATTAGCAGTAACTGTCAGGAGAACAAAACAGGCAATAATCTTCAGAAAGAGAAAAACGGTCATCCAGTGGAATCGTTGAGAAAGGAACCTACTTTCACAGATAGAGCCAGATCTATAAGCAACAGTATAAGTGATTTGGAGGTGGAACTAAATGTCCACAGTTCAAAAGCACCTAAGAAAAATAGACTGAGAAGGAAGTCTTCTATCAGGCATGTTCTTCCACTTGAACCAGTCAGTAGAAATCCAAGCCCACCTACTCGTGCTGAACTTCAAATCGATAGTTGTGGTAGCAGTGAAGAAACAAAGACAATCAATTCCAACCAAGCACCATCCAGGCACATTAGAGAGCCTCAACTCATCAATGACACAGAACCTGCAGCTGATGCCAAGAAGGATGAGCCAAATGAACACATAAGGGAGAGAAGTGCCAGCGATGCTTTCCCAGAAGAGAAATTAATGAACAAAGCTGGTTTCTTAACTAGCTGTTCAAATCCTAGAAAACCTCATGGACCTGTCAATCCTAGCCCTCAGAGAAAAGGAATAGAGCAACTGGAAACATGTCAAATGCCTGATAATACCAAAGAACTCAGGGATCTGGTCCTGGGAGGAGAGCCCAGTGGCAAACCCACTGACCGATCTGAGGAGAGCACCAGTGTGTCCTTGGTACCCGACACTGACTATGACACTCAGAACAGTGTCTCAGTACTGGAAGCTAACACTGTTAGATATGCAAGAACAGGATCGATTCAGTGTATGACTCAGTTTGTCGCATGTGAAAACCCCAAGGAACTTGTCCGTGGTTCTAACAATGCTGGAAGTGGCACGGAGTACTCAAAGCACCCATTGAGACACGAGCTTAACCACGGTCAGGAGACAATAGAAATGGAAGACAGTGAACTTGATACTCAGTATTTACAGAATTCATTTCAAGTTTCAAAGCGTCAGTCGTTTGCTTTATTTTCAAAACCTAGAAGTCCCCAAAAAGACTCTGCACTGGTCCATGCTCACTCTGTGCTCTCAAGGGAACCGAGTACAAAGGTGACTCCTGAAGGTGAACAAAAAGAATGTCAGAGACAGGAAGAGTCTGATATCAGTCATGTACAGGCAATTCCGGCCACGGTGGGCTTACCTGTCCCCTGTCAGGAAGGTAAGCCAAGTGCTGATACAATGTGTGCTGGAGTTTCTAGGCCTTGTCCGTCATCTCATTACAGAAGCCATGAGAATGGACTCAGCACCACAGGTAAACCTGGGATTTCACAAAACTCACATTTTAAACGATCAGCTTCCCCCCTCAGGTCATCTATAAAAACTGACAATAGAAAAACTCTGACAGAGGGACAATTTGAGAAACATATATCATCAACTGAAAAGGCAATGGGAAATGAGACTGTTGTTCAAAGGGCAGTACACACAATTAGCCAGAATAACAGAGGAAATGCTTGTCAAGCCAGCTCAGGCAGCACTAATGAAGTATGTTCCACTGGTAAAAACTTGCTGGGACAATTTGGTAGAAACAGAGGGCCTAAGGTAAACACCGAGCTTCCATTAGATAGTACACAGCCTGGTGTCTGTAAGCAAAGTGTTCCCGTAGGTGATAAGTATCTTGAAATAAAAAAGCAGGAGGGTGAGGCTGTCGGTACAGACTTCTCTCCATGCCTGTTCTCAGATGATCCTGAACAACCTATGAGAAGTGGTAAGATTTTTCAGATTTGCTCTGAGACACCTGATGACCTGTTGGATGATGTTGAAATACGGGAAAATATTAGCTTCGGTGAAGGTGACATAATGGAGAGGTCTGCTGTTTTTAACGGAAGTGTCCTGAGAAGAGAGTCCAGTAGGAGCCCTAGCCCTGTAACCCATGCATCGATGTCGCGGTGTCTCCACAGAGGCTCTAGGAAATTAGAATCGTCAGAAGAGAGCGACTCTACTGAGGATGAAGATCTTCCCTGCTTCCAACACTTACTGAGCAGAATAAGCAACACACCTGAACTTACCAGATGCAGCAGTGTTGTGACACAGTGTATGTCAGAGAAAGCAGAGGGAACCCAAGCACCATGGAAGGGTAGCATCAGTGACTGCAATAACGAGGTGATCTTGGTAGAGGCATCTCAGGAACATCAGTTTATTGAGGATCCAAAATGCTCTGGCAGCATGTTCTCTTCACAGCACAGTGCTGCCCAAGGTTCAACTGCAAATGCAAACTCCCAGGATCCCAATTTTAATCCACCTTCCAAACAACAAAGAAGTCACCAGTCTGAGAATGAGGAAGCTTTCCTAAGTGACAAGGAATTGATTTCAGATAATGAGGAAATGGCAACTTGCCTAGAAGAGGATAATGATCAAGAAGAGGATAGTATAATCCCAGAATCAGGTAGTTTTGTTTGTTTATTTGCACCAGTATACAGTAGTGAGCTGAACATACACAGTCAAATCTCCTTCCTGGGGCCAGAGAGGTTGGGGTGGTTAAGAGTAGATACTTTGGGGGTTGGAGGAAAGCTGGAGAGATGACTCAGTTGTTAAGAGCACTGGCTGATCTTCCAGAGGACGTAGGTTCAATTCCCAGCATCCATGTGGCAGCTCACATTTTTCTGTCACTTCAATTCCAGGGCGATCCAATACCCTCACAGATATACATGCAGGCAAAACACCAATGCACATTAAAAAACAAAAAAGTAAGCCGGGCAGTGGTGGCACACGCCTTTAATCCCAGGACTCGGGAGGCAGAGGCAGGCAGATTTCTGAGTTCGAGGCCAGCCTGGTCTATAGAGTGAGTTCCAGGACAGCCAGGGCTACACAGAGAAACCCTGTCTCAAAACAACAACAACAAAAGTAGGTACTCTTTTATAATAAGCCCACATTTGATTCCCTGCACCCATGTCAGGTGACCTGCAGCTCCAGGGGTTGGGGATCTAATGCCTCTGGCTTCCACAAGTTAACTGCTGTATTCATATATAAGTAGCCCACACAGACATACATAATTAAAAATAAAATATTTTTAATGCCTTCATGTCTGGGAGCATGAACTTGAATAACCTAATTTTCAGTAGATTTGCTTCTAGTTTTTATTGCAGAATTTTTCTGATTTGTTTGGGGTCTTTTTGTTTTTAGACAGAGTCTGTCTATGTAGCCCTGGCTAGCCTGGAACAGAGATCTGCCTGCCTCTGCCTCCCAAAATCTGGGATTAAATACATTCATCACCTCACTCAGCCTATTGTAGGAGTTCTGAAAGGAAATCCAGAGTCCCAAATGTAGTCATTTATGTGACATAAGGGTGAAGCAGAAGCTATGCAAGGGAAGGAACAGATACTGCGGGCTGCAGGGTTCACGGTCCGATTTTACATCTGAGTCTCCGATTGTGTTGTCATTTTATGTGAAGTGGCATCTGGATATGAGAGTGAAACAAACCTTTCTGAAGACTGCTCACAGAGTGATATTTTAACCACTCAGGTAAGAAGCATTCTACGTTCTCACACATTCTCATTTCGTCTTTGGGTTAATGGTCTAACATACATGATCCCATGTTTCCTCAAGTGAGACCTCTAAAGCATCTAAGTGGAACTCACTGCCTTTTATATCCACAGTCTAGCTCACTGTAGAACACGAAATCTTACCTTTAGAATAAGCCAGATCTAAAGATTCTACTTGCCCCGTAGCAAAATTATATGAAAGCACTATTGTATCAAAAGGTATATGTTTATTCTCTGAACCAAACTGAAGCCTACAGGATACTTTCCACTGAAGGCCATCTTACCTTTCACTGTGTTACGGATATTTCCTTTGATTTTTGTCTTTTATAATCTAGTTGCTTGTTAGTATCTATAGGTCATCTCTTTCTACTTAGAAAAGAATGTACATGATATTCATTCCTGGACTAGTAATTGCCACAGATGGCTGGCTACTTTTGGATGGGGTTGTGTGAGAGCTTCTGTACTCAAGGCTTGACAGTCTCTTGGAAAAAAAACATTTTCTTTCTCACAGCCAGAACTTAGTTCTAGCGCCTTTCTTAAGTCCCAAACTTGCATTTTAAACCTTAGATTTGTCTAGATCTTTCTTTCCTGTATTTATCTCTCACTAGCTTGGCAACTTCTGAGGGCCCCCTCTGTATTCCTCTACAAAGTCCTAGGCAGAGTACGCAGCAATTCTGGTGCACGTATCAGAGCTCTCTGCCTGACTGATCTCAGTTAATTGGCTTTTTTTTTCTGAATTAAAATATATTTTTTTTTCTTAACATACATATTTGTATGTGTGTAAGTGGATATGCCACCAGTAAATGAGTGGAGATCAGGTGACACAATGTGTGAGTCGGTTCTGGGGATCAAATTAAGTCTTCCTGTGTGGTGGCAAGTGATCCTGTGCTCTGAGCCCCTCACTGGTGCAGTGGTGAGATATGGAACCTTTTTAATCGTCCTGCTGGAACTGTTGTTTCTCTCCTAAAGCATAAATGTGCTTTTAGCTGCAGCATGTAGGTGACTTTTCTTCTCTGCCTAAAAAGTACTAAATTAAATGAAACTGGGAATTCTTGGTATTCCTAAGGTCACTTTGTTGTCACCGAAGACAACATGTCCTATTGGTTCCAGCACTCCAGTGGCAGAGGCAGGTGGATCTCTGTGAGTTCCAGGCCAGGCTGGTTTACATGGTGAATACCAGGCCAGCCAGGGTGTCTCAGAAAGTAAAACAAAAATTGAATAAAAGGCTTAAGTCTTCTCACAATGTTCCACTCCTGATCCTTTTGGATTTAGATTTGGGGCTCTGTCAATATGTCTGTCACCTAATTCTGTCCCTTAGCTGCTTGTGTTTTAAGTTCCAGCTTTTTATTCCATCTGTCTTAGCCATACTGTATTAAATCTGACATTCAGTACACTACTCTGTTGTTTCTTGGGACTCTGATCCTATTCCCAGAAATATGTTCGTTATTTGGTCAGGATTCATTTTTTAAAGTGTTTTTATATCAAGTATCTATTCAAAGCAGGTAACTTTGATATGGACTAGCATGGACAAGCAAAGTGGTGGCAATGGGACCTTTTTCCTGTGTTTATAGAGAACTGAGGGGTGACAGATGACATAGATTGCCTTACTTGGAATCACTGATATACCTTTGTGATGCTCATAGGGTGGGTGTGTGTGTGTGTGTGCGTGCACGCACGCGCGCACCATCTCAGGCAGGTGAAGATGCAAGATTATCTCTTCTCACTATGTAGGTCTCAAGGATTGACCTCAAGTCGTTAGGCTTGGTGTCAAGTACCTTTACCCACTGAACCATCTTGCCAGCCCTCTTACCTCTCCCCTGTTTTATAACCCAAAGATTTCATTCATTTGTTCATTTCCATTAAATGCTTGCCGAGAAATTACTCTGTGATAGGCTAGGCAGTGGGATGGGGCTTGGTGTTGCATATTTTGTACACCCATAACTTTGGCATTCCCAACATGAGGGAAGCTTAGTCAGGAGATTCTCAATTTTGAAGTTAGTCTGGGATACATAGACCAGTCTTCAAAGCAAAAAGAAAACAAAATAAACAAGGGAAGATTCCCCCCATAAGGGAAGTTGTGTGATCCCCTGAATATACTGATGCGCTGGCAGCCTGAGCCAAGTAGTGAGGCATAGCTGTCCTGAGAGACAGTTATCGCTGGGCTTTGAAAGGTTAGAAGAGTTCATTGTTTGTGAGAAGAGGGGATGTAGGGACTGAGGCAGAGATACAGGTGGACTGAATGCATAGCTGTCAGTGAGCAGTCTAGTGTCTCCAGAAAACTCTGTGAGAAGGCTGTGGGAAGTGCTGGGGATTAATAGCAGATAGGATCAAGGTGTGCTCCGACTTTGGAATGGTATATCTAGGAATCTGAACTTTGACCTGAGGGCAGTAATAACTAGGTTCTTTAGTGTTCAAAAATACTAAATTATTAACTGAGCCATAGTATGCCATTTGAGGCCTTTTTGGAAAAAGGAGTCTTGATGTAAAGAAATATTTCAGAATTAGAGTCAAGCCAACATGGCAACTTGTCTGACTTTGTCCTCCCTGGTGCATTTGGCAATCTACCTATAGTAGGATTTGTCTAAGTTATACATTCCTTCCTATAGGAAAAGCCAAAAGAAAGTCACTGCAGCAGTGGTCCAATGACTTTTTCCCTGATTTTCTGCTGTGTTTAATGGCTGTGGAGATTAGATGGCGTTGTCATGTTTCTAATTCAGCTTTTACAGCATTGGTCTAATATCTGTGTGGAGCCTTGGCTAAGATTTGATCAGTGATGTCAGTACTCATGGGTACCACGTGGTGGCATTGGTGGCACTGCAGATGTTGGCAGCAGTACAGTCTCAGTAGCAGTGGGAACCCATTTGTAAAGCTTGAAAACTTTTTTTTGTTTTTTTGGTCATAAAATTCTCCTGAGAACTATGAATTTAGTGTAGTTGTAGGAAGAAAATGGTTTGATTTTAGTGGAAACCAAAGTCTTTTTATCATTTTTTTATAGTAAAATTTAATTGTTAGAGGATTTTAGAGAAATGTTTCATATAGCAGTACAAATCAATACAGTACTTCTAATGAACAGTTTACCAACAAGTTCCAAAGTATAAATTGTGCATAAAATTTTACCTAGTAAACTTATTTCTAGGAATTTATGTTGACCAAAAATATGTATGTACTGTGGGATATCTATCACAGTATTATATACAGTGACGAATTATGAGAAACATGTCACAATTAAATACAGAATTAATAAATTGTGAAATTACTTGTAGACATTTCTATAATAATTAAAATGCTGTATTTTAAGCTAAACTTTAGAAGCCAATATTATCATCATCTTAGACTTTCACATTATAAATATGATTACAATAAATTAAATCACTTTGTAAAAACATTATCCAATTGGAAATTATTTCTGACAGATCAACTCTTACAGTTTTATAGGCCGTTCATTTTTTTCTCCTTTGAAATGACAAAGGAAAGTTGACTTTAGCAAAATAGCACATAACCTAATCTCATAAATCACACGTTTAATGTTACTTGTTTCAGTAGGCTTTGAAAACTTTACTAGTGTCACACTCAACTAGAAATAAGTTGACAACTCCTGACTACATTCAGAGAAAATAAATACTAGTCTTCTAAAATATACAGGGCTCACCTCCCTAATGTGAACATAAAATTCAAATACCTCAAATTTTCTCCCTTGAAGATATGTTAGCTTCACTCTGAGCAAAGAGCAACATTCCTTTGCGTTTCCCGAGGCCATTACACTGAGACTCATCAGATACCTATAACACCTGCTGAAGTTACCCTTTAAATATTTCTAGTTCTGTAGTGACTATTTCTGTAAAGAATGAGGTGTGGGATTTTTTTTTTTTTTTCAGGACATTTAAGTTTTCTAATAGTTAAACCACAAATGTAGAAAATAAAAGAATTCAAAGTATTAGCAACAAATAAAATTGTACCAGTGGACTTTGGTAAAATTCTATAAAATTATAATCATTTCAGTTATAATCACTGTTTAAGAATGCTTTAGAGAACAATCCCTTGAGTCCCATCTATCCTTCTGAATGTGTCACTTACCTAAACTGTGTCATATTTGTGTATTTTAAATATATTATACTGCCTGCGATTTTTAGAGCACAGATGTTCAGGATTGAGAGTTCATCTTGGTAGATTTTTCCTTTGACCAGTATGAAGTGTCCTTCCTTATCTTTTTTGATAACTTTCGGTTGAAAGTTGATTTTAATTCGATATTAAAATAGCTACTCCAGCTTGTTTCTTGGGACCATTTGCTTGGAAAATTGTTTGCCAACCTTTTACTCTGGGGTAGTGTCTGGTTTTGTCACTGAGGTGCGTTTCCTGGATGCAGCAAAATACTGGGTCCTGTTTATCTATCCAATCTGTTAGTCTATGGCTTTTTATTGGGAAATTGATCGAGTCCATTGATGTTAAGAGATATTAAGGAATAGTGATTGTTGCTTCCTGTTATTTTCGATGTTCTTTTTATGTTTGTTTGGCTATCTTCTTTTGAGTTTGTTGAAAGATTACTTTCTTGCTTTTTCTAGGGTATAGTTTCCATTCTTGGGTTGGAATTTTCCATCTATTATCCTTTGTAGGGCTGGATTTGTGGAAAGATAGTGTGTAAATTTGGTTTTGTCATAGAATATCTTGTTTTCTCCGTCTATGGTAATTGAGAATTTTGCTGGGTATAGTAGTCTGGGCTGGCATTTGTGTTCTCTTAGGGTCTGTATGACATCTGCCCAGGATCTTCTAGCTTTCATAGTCTCTGGTGAGAAGTCTGGTGTAATTCTGATAGGTCTGCCTTTATATATTATCTGACCTTTTTCCCTTACTGCTTTTTTTTTTTTTTTTTTTTTTGAGACAGGGTTTCTCTGTGTGGCCCTGGCTGTCCTGGAACTCACTCTGTAGACCAGGCTGGCCTCAAACTCAGAAATCCGCCTGACTCTGCCTTCCAAGTGCTAGGATTAAAGGTATGCGCCACCACTGCCCGGCTCCCTTACTGCTTTTAATATTCTTTGTTTTGTGCATTTGGTGGTTTGATTATTATGTGATGGGAGTTTATTTTCTGGTCCAGTCTATATGGAGTTCTGTAGGTTTCTTGGGCCTACATGGCGTGTTCATGGGCATCTCTTTCTTTAGGTTAAGGAAGTTTTCTTCTATAATTTTATTGAAGATATTTACTGGCCCTTTATGTTGGGAATCCTTGCTCACTTCTATACCTATTATCCTTAGGTTTGGTCTTCTCATTGTTTCCTGGATTTCCTGGATGTTTTGGGTTAGGAGGTTTTGCGTTTTTCATTTTCTTTGACTGTTGTGTCAATGCTTTCTATGGTATCTTCTGCACCTGAGATTTTCTCTTTTATCTCTTGTATTCTGTTGGTGATGCTTGCAACGCTGACTTCTGATCTCTTTCCTAGGTTTTCTAACTCCCAAGTTATCTCCCTTTGTGATTTCTTTATTGTTTCTGTTTCCGTTTTTAGATCCCGAATGGTTTTGTTCATTTCCTTCACCTGTTTGGTTGTGTTTTCTGGTAATTCTTTAAGGGAATTTTGTGTTTCCTCTTTAAGGGCTTCTACCTGTTTGCCTGTGTTCTCCTGTATTTCTCTAAGGGAGTTACTTATGTCCTTCTTAAAGTCCTCTATCATCATCATGAGAAGTGATTTTAGATCTGAATCTTGCTTTTCTGGTGTGATGGTTTCTACAGGACTTGCTATGGTGGGAGAATTGGATTCTGATGATGCCAGGTAACCTTGGTTTCCGTTGCTTATGTTCTTACGCTTGCCTCCTGCCATCTGGTTATCTCTAGTGCTACCTGCCCTCCCTATATCTGACTGAAGCCTGTCCTTCCTGTGATCCTGGTTGTGTCAGAACTACTCAGGGATCATCTATCTCTGTGCTCCTGGGATCCTGAGCGTGTTAGAGCGCCTGGGAGTGGAGCTTCCTCTGGGTGTTGTGGGACTGGCTATGGAGTTCACACTGAAGGTCTGCTCTCGCACTGGCCCAGGCCGTAAGGAACCCATGCCACTGGTCAGGTGGGGTTTCTGCGTCCCTGGATCACGCTGGTCCCAGTTACTCCTGGTGTTGGGACAGATGTTGTGTCCTCCTCACCTCTGATCCTATGATCCTGGGCATGTTAGAGTGCCTGGGATTGGAACTTCATCTGGGCGTTGTGGGACTGGATATGGCGTTCCCACCCAAAGTCTGCCAGCAAAGTCATCTTCAAGGGTCAGAAGAAAGAAAAAGAAGGTGAAATAGATTTTATTCCCCTCCCACAGCTGAAAACCAAGCATCAACATTTCTTCTAAAAGTCATGAAGAGAGATATATTTGGAAAATTCCTTATAGGCCCACATCCTTTGCTTGTCAAATACCTTAGACTTGCTAGATTGTCTGTGACAGGGTCTCACTGTAATCCTGGCTGTCCTGGAACTCACTATGTAGACCAAGATGGCCTCAACTTGACTGCTGCTATTAAAAGCTACTATGCCCAGCTTAAATTACTCCTTCAACCCCGCCCTGCTTTCAAGACCAGGTTTCTCTGTGTAACAGCTCTGGCTGTTCTGGAACTCACTTTGTAGAATACTTTGCAGTCAGACCTTGAACTAACAGAGATCTGCCTGCCTCTACCTCCCAAGTACTCCAATTAAAGGTAACTAGATTACTTCTTGAAGTGGATCAGTAAACAGTATGAGCCCATGTGCAAGAAGAGCTTATTATCTTGAGTTGAAAACAGTAACTTGGGCTGGAGAGATAGCTCAGCTCTTAAGAGCACTCCAGCAATCACATGGTGGCTCACAACCATCTATAATGGGATCTGATGCCCTTTTCAAGTGTGTCTGAAGACAGTGACAGTGTATTCACACACATAAAATAAATCTCTCTCTCTCTCTTTTTTTTTTTTAAAAAAAAGCTGAGCTGGGGAGTGGTGGCGCACACCTTTAATTCCAGCACTTGAGAGGCAGAGGCAGGCGGATTTCTGAGTTCGAGGCCAGCCTGGTCTACAGAGTGAGTTCCAGGGCAGCCAGGGCTACACAGAGAAACCCTGTCTTGAGAAACCAAAAAAAGAAAAGAGTAACTTGTAACGGGCTTTCTAGAATATCATAGGAAAAACTAAATATACCTGGAGCTGAGCACAGCGATGCATCTTTACACTCAACTACAAATCTTTTAAAATTAAATAAAGCAGGTTGGAGAGAGGGCTCAGTGGCTAACAGGCCGCTTTTACAGAGCACCTGGATTCAGCTCCCAGCACTCAAATGGCTCCCAGCTGTTGATCTGATGGATCCAGTGCCCTTCCATGACCTGAGCGCATCAGACATACACATGTAGATAAAACATCCATAAACCTACATTTTAAAAAAAAAATTTAATTAGACATTTTGTGTACTAATGTCTCATCTCACAGTACCAAATCTTGAACATAGTTTATGTAATTTGTGAGCAGATTCTTGGGAATTTTGAGCTTAAAATACTGTTATTACCCCATTCCATCCCCCATCTTTAAAAGAAAATAAGGAGCTACAGTGAAGCAAATCTATCTGGGGAGTAGGAGGGTGTACTCTCCTCCCGCTTCATTTTGAAATAAGTTCAAGGTCATTAACCACCTGAGTATGGTTGGATTAAAGGGTATTCACCCAGAACTCATAATCCCATACGAGGTGATTTCAGTTCCCGTGCCAAAATTAATTGCTGTGATATATTTTTACTTTATGGCACATCTCTCAAAGGATGTAACTTTCTTGGTGTTCTTGTTGGGTTTTACAGCAGAGGGCAACCATGAAAGATAACCTGATAAAGCTCCAGCAGGAAATGGCTCACCTGGAAGCTGTGCTAGAGCAGCATGGGAACCAGCCTTCTGGCCACTCCCCTTCCCTCCTAGCTGACCCTTGTGTGCTGGAAGACCCGACAGATCCTGAACAAAACATATCAGGAACAGGTTTGTAATGCTGAACAGATGCCAGTATCATAAGCAAAATTCTTCCCTCCCTTGACCCTCTATTTCCTTTGAAAAGTGAGGACCAAGTTCCAACTTGGTGTGTTCTTTGCTCAGCACATATTTACTGAGTTACTCCATGAGTAATTTGGGAACCTTCTTCCTAGTCCCTGCTTACAAGTGATGTACCATTGAGAGGGACCCAGGTAATCATTCATTCGTGTCCTCTGGGTGTTTCCAAGGAGATGCTATGGACCCCATAGGAAATAGAAATAGTTGTTGCTCTTAGTTGTTGGAGATTGGCAATAGGTAACCCCATCATTTCAGAAAGCCATGTGAAAATAGGACCTATTCAGATGAAATCTTTATGGTGATAGGTCACAAAGTGAAGACCTTCCTGGGTTTTCTGCTTTATAAGAAAAGACCTTTGGTTTCAGGAGCTGCACCTATGTTTTCAGGTAGAAAGTAGACTTTGGTCATGTTGGTAATCCCAGCTCTTGGGGTGTGGAGGCAGAGGGATCAGGAGTAAAGGAAGTTTTCATTTAGAGAATCCTCATGTATGGCCGCCCACAGGAGTAGTTGGTACTTAGGAGCAGACCAAGGTGATGAACCTTCACAGAGTTTCTTCACTGTGGTCTCCATAGTCCTCAAGACTTGCTCTAGTTCCTCCTCCAGCACTTCCTCCACAGTCCTCTGGGCCCTGAGGTCTTTCTTTGACTCTTAGGGACTCAAGTCTGTTCATTATTCAGTATAGTGACCTTGGTCTCCACACATGCCTTGTAATATTTCTATATTCAGAAATAAAACAGTAGCTTATGCAAAGGAAGCTGGGCACTGTTGCTATGGCAGTGCTTCAAAATCTCTTCTCCTTAAATACTTTCTTTGTAACTGCATCTTCATTTAGTTCATCACCAGATAATGAAGCCCAGAGTCCCATCCCCAATACAGTTATCTTTGGGGTACTGTCACTGTTGTTACTGTGAAAATAGACAGGACTTTCAGTGCTCTTGCACAAGATAAGAATTGTTAGTTATCTGGCATCGAATATCTGCCTAACCTACCTCATATTTGGCATACACGCTAGGGGGTTGGTTGGGTTTTTGTTTTATTTTGTTTTGGTTTGGTTTTGGCTCCCACTAAATGTCTGCAGATAAAATGTTTCTTTGTGGCTCATTTCTAAAATACTTGACTGTCTGGAGCAACTCCAGATTTGAGCCTTTCTCACCTTAGGCTGATGCAGTAAGAGAAACTCAATTTCCTTTCCCTTTTAAAGGAAAGGCCTGATATCACACACCTTTAATCACAGCATTCAGGCAGGTACAGGAGGATCTCTATGAAATGTAACCTGGCCTACATAGCAAGCGCTAAGACAGGACTAAAGAGAAGGACCCTGTCTCCAAAAACAAACGAAAAGATATTTTTAATATATATAGACTTAAGCACTAGGGTTAATAAGGTTTACAGAAAAGGTACAAGTGCTCAGTGGGCCTGACAGCCACCTGTAATTCCAGCCTAGGAAGGCAGTGACAAGGGATCCCCAGATTAAGCTGGCCAGGGAGACTTGCCAAACAGCAAACTCTGGGCTTAATTGAGAGACCCTACCTCAATGAGTAAAGTCAAAGAGCCATGGAGGGGGCCAGAGAGATCACTCAGCTGTTAAGAGCACTGACTGTTCTTCTAGAAGACCCAGGTTCAATTCCCAGCACTCATGTGGCAGCTCACAACTGACTGTAGCTCCTATTCCAGAAGATCTGACATCCTCACACAGATATACATGTAAGCAAAACACCAATGCATGTGGAATAAAAATAAACTGAATAGAGCCATAGAGAATAATTTTTTGACATCGGTATCTGGCCTCCAAACACTTATGTAAGTGTGTGTTCACACACGTTCCATACAATATCCTGTATACATCCTAGCAAGCGCTTTGATCACTGAGCCGTCTCTCTAACCCATGATCTTAAAGATGATAAAAAGCCCTTCCCTAGGGTCTTAACATAATGCCTGGCTCCTCTGCATAGGTCTTCCTGTTTGTCTAAGGTTTATTCCACAACCTGCATAATCTTGGCAGAAATTTGTACACATGCATTATAAATTATCTTCCTCTAAAGATTTACTTCTACCGTGTCAGGCACGCATATTATTCCCTGTCATTCAGAAAGCAAATATTAGCATTTATGAGATCATGGCTTATTGTGGTAAAAGTGATTTTCAGATACATCTGAGCTTTTCTAGCTGGCAGCATATTTATTCCTAGAAATACTTGTTCAATTTTTCTAGGATCCTCCCTGGTGAGTTCTGAGTGAGTTGGGATTAGGTGGAACAAACAGCTTATGTAACCTGCACGCTCTCTCTCTTTCTCTCTTTCTTTCTCTCTCTCTCTCTCTCTCTCTCTCTCTGTGTGTGTGTATGTGTGTGTGTGTGTGTGTAAGAGAGACAGAAAGATTTGTTTTGTTTTCTCTTAGTAGCAGGATTGTGCTGTGTGATCCCGAACTCACTCTGGACCTTTGTGTCTCTGACACCAAGCCTGACCACCACTCTTTTTAATGGATTAAAAAAGATATTTAATTTAAATATACATATTTAATTTTTAAAATACTTTTATTGTTGCTCCTGGTGTCCACAGAGGTCAGAAGAGGGCACTGGCATCTCCTGGAACAGAAGTTACAAGGCTGTAAGACACCACATGAACATCATAGGGTTCTGGGAACCAAATGCAAGTCCTCTGCAAAAGCAACAAGTACTCTTAACCTGAGTCTTCATTTCTGGACTGTTTTTGATGTTTAAATATTCTACTGTGTATGATGGCTCACACTTTTAATTCCAATGCCTCATTTTGGGGGGGGGGGGGGTAGGTTCTCTCTAGACTGTCCTAGGACAGCTCTGGAGACCAGGCTGACCTCCAATTCCACACCCACACACCCTGGTTTGTTTGTTTGTTTGTTTGTTTTTAAAGATTTATTTATTACGTGTACAGTATGTGTGCCTGCAGGCCAGAAGAGGGCACCAGATCCCGTTACAGAAGGTTGTAAGCTACCATGTGGTTGCTTGGAATTGAACTCAGAACCCTTGGAAGAGCAGACTCTTAACCGATGAGCCATCTCTCCAGCCCACTTGTTTGTTTTTGAGATAGGGTCTCACAGTGTAGCCTTTTCTGGCCTGGAACTCACAGAGATTCCCCTGCCTGTGCCTACAACATTCTAGGATTAACGATATACACTGTTACACCTAGATTTCAATGGCTATTTAATGGATAGAAGATATTTAATTTTCAATTAATTGTTTTTGATGTTTAAATATTTCTTCTGCTGTGCATAGTAGCACATACCTCTTTAATTCCCAACCCTTGGGAGGCAGAGGCAAGTGGATCTCTATGAGTTCCATGCCAGCCTGGTCTGCAGAATGAATTCATTTCTTCCTTTAAGCTGTTTTCTCAAAGGGAATAGCACATGCCAGAGCCTTACCTTGGGTCTGTTATGGTTCCCTCTTCCTGTGCCTTTCATTATTATTTCCTATTACCCTAGATTCCTTATCCAGTACCATGAGGTAGGGGTGTGCGTGTGTGTGTGCGTGCATATGTGTCTGTGTTTGTGTGTGTGTCTGTGTGTGTTCCCAGTAATTGAAAGTGTGAGGCATCTGACTCTTCCTGCACCACCTCCTCCCCCACCTCCTCTCATTAAAGCTCCAGTGGGCCCTGTGCCATCCCTCATGTGCTCTGTGCTTCCAGTACTTTTGCTTTCCTGGTAGCAGAGGAGATTTTGGCATGGGTCAGTTTCTTTCCAAGATGAGAATACATTATATATTTTTGTTTTCATATCATTATTTAATACTACCTGGTGCTATCCTTTGTCTGCTGAACTAACGTCAGTAATGTTTTGTCTAATGCATTTGTTTAAATACCAGTTTCAGGGCTTGAGAGGGTACTTCAGCTGGAAGAATGCCTAGCTAACAGTGAAGTGAAACATTTGGTGATCTGGTACATAAAATCAGGTGTGATCACACACATCTGGGTCCCTGCACTTGAGAGGTGGTAGCAGGAGGATCAGGAGTTGAGTGTCGTCCTTGGCTGTGCGTTCTGCCACTACCATGTTTGCTGGCATACACTGGTAAAATGCTGAAAAGATGGCAGTCCTGTTACACAGAAAAAGAAAAGGAATAGTTTGATTGTCATAGATTGTGCTGCTTTTAAAAAAATCAATATCCTCACCTGAATTAAGACTATCAGAACAAATAAGTAAAATAGATTTTTCTCATTCCATTTAAAGCAATTTTAACTTCAAAGAACATTAATGTGAATCCTGTAAGCCAGAATCCGAAGAGTGCTTGTGATGACAAATTCCAACCACAACCTCTGGATGGTCCCACCAGTGGAGATAACAAGTCAGGGAAGGGAAGGTAAGAGACGTCAGTCTGTGGCGTCTGAGTGACATCTTTGTTACACTGAACTCCTGTTGAAACTTTCCTTCCATCCCTGAGCTGTGGCCATGACTCAGTCAGTCATGTGATTCCTATGCAAACATGAGGACCTGAGTTCAGATCTCTTGAACCCATCTAAAAGTTATCAGTAGCTGTACACCTATAACCCTGTGCTGGGGTTCCTGGGACAGGGGCTGAGCCAGGCAGATCCTGCATGCAGTGAGCTCTAGATTCAGTGAGAGACAGGTATATAGCTATATAGAATCCCGAGGGGTAGACTTCCTCTAGCCTACACATGCAACCCAACCAAACGAGCGTGCTCACACTCCCATATGCAACCACAACAGCCCCCACACCCATATAAAAAATGCCGGAAGCAGTAACACAAACCTGTAATGGCAGCTCTGGGTACACAAGACAGGAAGCTCTTTAGTGCAGTTTATCCAAATTGGTTAGCTCAAAGGAGACCCTGCCTCAAGGATAATAAGATAGAGAACAGTCAAATTGGATACTCAGGGTTGGTTTCTGGCTTCTACCTGCTCCCTTATGCAGATGTTTCTCTCATCCTTGTTGTTGTTTTGTTTAGGGATTGTTTTTCTTTGTTTGTTTGAGTCAGGCCCACCCTAGATGGTTTGGAACTTTATTTGTAGACCAACCTGGCCTCAAACTTAAGAGTAGTCCCTTCTTCAGCCTTGAGAATACTGGGTATACACAGTTACAGACCCTTAATGAACCTCGGTCACATTCCTTTGTTTATTTGGATATAGGCTTTGTTGGGTATGTACAGGCCTAAGCTACAACCCGAGAAATAAGCACCTACCTAACTTTGTTGTTTAGAGGTTAAAATGTAATGTAACTGAACTAAAACCAACACATGCGAGCTGATGGTAGTTTCCAGGCAGACCTTGCCCTAGTTGAAATTTTTGCCTTTGGAGAAGAAGTATGACTGTTAATTTACTCTGGGAAATATTCAGAATATTGTTCCAGGATATATATTTAAATCACCATTGCTAAAATCTATACAGAGAAAAGAAGACTGTCAAGTTAGTATTCTGAGTTTGGGAATTAGGGGCATCCACCACCACAGGCCGCTTTTATTTTCAGAGATACTAAACATCTATCAGGTAAACATCTTCACTGCTCCAAGCAACAAAAGAACTCTTGTTTTCTGAATTGTTATTATGTCTATATATCCCTTTGGGAATAGTGACAGGTTGTCAATAATCTAACAAGCTCTCTTTCCCTGGCCTTGGACTTAACAGAGGATGTCTTTTTATGGCTAAGGTAATGGCATTGTGATTGGGGGTGGGGGGGGTCTGCTTCCTTGGGCAATGAAGCTGTGTTTAGTGATAAGTATCTCACTGGCATATTGTCATGGATGCTCAAAACCCTGGAGCAACTACTTACTGTGCATATATATCATTCATTTTTAAGGGATGTGATAGTGAGGATCAAATGCAGGCCTTCCCATATGCTAGGAAAGTGCTTTACCACTGAGATATGTGCTTACCCCTAAGAGTTGACTTTTGTTTTTGTTGTTTTTAATTACATTTATGTATATATTTTGAGACAGGATCTCAGGTAGCTCAGGATGACCTTGATCTCCTGGTCTTCGGCCTCTACCTTGGGAAGTAGGCTTTGAGTCATGTGCTACTACCCCTGACTTTTATTTTATTTTGTGTGTCAGTGGTTTGCTCAAATGTATGTCTGTATCATGTGCATCCTGGAGCTGGAATGTTGGATAGTTGTGAACCACCATGTGTTTGCTAAGACTTGAACCCAAGTCCTCTCCAAGAAGAAAAAAAAGGTGCTATTAACTCTGAGCCATTTCTCCAGCCCAGCCTCTTGTTTTTAGAATGACTTTGGACATTGAAAGGGCAGGGAAGAAAGGTGATACTCTAAATTCTTCCAAAATTAGACAGACATAAAGTATAGAGATGTCAGCATGCTCAGTTTTCTGTCTCCATAGAAGGCCTCACATGCCTTTGGACTCGAGGGGAATAGTGTATGGAATCTGAATTAGCAGTAGTGGGTATTTGGCAAAAGAAAAAAAATGCTGACATGCTTTTAAATTACTCGGAGATCAGTCTCAGGCCTCAGGGCCTCAGACCAGCCCTGAAGAGGGGTATCAGAGGTCAGCAGTGGCATGTTAACAGGCAGTATGAATCCAGGCCTCTTTGTTTTGTTTTGTTTTGTTTTGTTTTGTTTTGTTTGCTGGTCATCCCTTATTTCTCTAACAGTCAGATGTTTCAGTCATGCTTTGGCTGCTGAGGAGTCATGATTAGGCCTTTCTGAATTGGTGGTGATGGTTTTCTTCTTTCATCCGTCTTTCCAGGCCTTCCCCTCTTAAATCTCCATTGGCTGGCAGTAGGTGCTCTGCACATGGCCGCTCTAGGGGTCATCAAAACAGAAACTCCCCCCCTCAGGAGGAGCTCCTTCAGCCTGATGAATCGGAGAAGTCATGTGAATCACACAACTTAACAGGGCAGTCTTGCTTGCCAAGGCAAGATCTAGGTAATGCTTCATCTTTCTTAATGGAAAGGCACTTTGTTCCACTGTCTTTTAGAAAGCTGTTCTGGTAAGCTTTCAAATGCTCGGGCTAATCGTGGGTGCTTGTCATACTAAGGTAAGCGCGCCTTTGAAAGATAAGTGGGATTGCAGTCTGAGTTGTAAGTCTGTCGTGGTGGATTAGCAGTAGTTTTGAATATGATAGGTCCTGGTCATCAAAATGTTTTGCTTCATCTGTTAGAATCTTAAGACCCAGAATAAAGTTACAGGCCTGTCCTTTGCTGGAAAATATGTCACATCCCAAATTGAGCTGTTTTTAATAAACATAAATAACTATCTTTTATGCTTCCTAAATCACTTGGTAGATAGTATATTTTATTACTTGTAAATCAGAGTTAGTAAAGAAAAGTTTTAATTACTCATCAAAAATACATTATCATAAAAACATGCTTTTACCAATATATTGTCCTTTTAACATAACTTAATGGGTCTTTTTCTTTATAGAAACTGGAACCTTGAATTCAATTTATTGCCTCTTAAGTTAAATTTGTCTTCCTTGCAGAAGGAACCCCATATCTGGAATCTGGAATCAGCCTTTTCTCTAGTAGAAACCCCGCATCTGAGTCCCCTGAAGAGCCAGCCCACGTTTGCACCACACCAGCTTCAAGCTCTGCACTGAAAATACTCCAAGGTCAAGTTACTGAGTCCTTCAGGAGTCCAGCTGCTGGTGGTGCTGACACTGCAGTGGTAGAAATTGTGAACAAGATAGAGCCGGAACTGACGTCTTCAAAAGAAAGAGCTGATCAAGAAATATCCATGGTGGTGTCAGGCTTGACCCCCAAAGAAGTAGTGAGTGTGTCATCTGCATCTCTCTGACTGTGGCTTGACGTAGGCTGCCAGATATTACTATAAGTACTGGCAGTGAATAAGCTGTAGGGAGAAAGTGAACACTGGACACCTTGTCAGGCGTGATGGAGATTTTGAATTGTATTGGAATTTCCTTTTTATCGAGCAAATAATAACTGGGTAACTAGATAGAGCAGTTCTCTTCAGAAGGCAATGTTGTCCCCTCATACGTTTATCAGTATATCAGATATACTTGTCCCACAGCTCACTCAGTGTAAGCCGGTGTCACGGCACTGCCAGACAGCGGCATTTCTCCAGGGCGCCTGGAAGTGGCCTGTCTGTCCTTTCTGCCCTGCAGTACTTACTTCCTTGCTTATTAGTATTTGGGCACATCCGTGGACCCTTGGCCCAGGCATGGGAATTGTTTCATACTCACTAATAACATTAAGCCCGCTGAACCCATGTTTCTCTTTAAGCTGCTTATAGATTTCAACCATTCTGGGAAATTTATTTCTCCTATAATTAACAGTTACAGTAATATATAATAACATGTCAGACCAGCAGTTGGATTTAATGGTAGATGCCATTTATTTCACACTGAGAGGCAACATTAAGCAAGAAACTCTTGCTTAATAGAACCTTCCTAGGTGTGGCTCCATTCCCCATCCTAACGGCTCTACAGGTAGTGACTGAGCATAGATTCTCTATGGCCCCAGTGTCCTGCCATTGAAAAGTCGAGGCAAGCTTTGTCTGCCTTGATAGATGCAATGTATAGATACAGGATGATAACTTGATGTTGTCACTTGACAGTCCCATGCTCAGGCAGCAGTTTGCTCTGAAAAGGCTCGCATGTACTTGCTTAAATAGCTCCTGACAACTTCCTTACACGCTGAGAATTCCCATTTGTCTATTGAAATTTCTTATTACCGTATTCCTTTGTTTTGTGAGTTCAGCTTTTTAGAGAGGGCTAGAGTAGTCTAATCATTTTCGCCTTGGGCAATTCTGGCCTGCAGATTAACTACAAGTGCTGGGGTGCGTGTTTTCTTTAAACAAGCAAAGAGGAGAACCGTGAGCTCTATTCAGACTTGCTGAAGTGTGTTAACTGTATGATGAAAGCCACTGACCGTATCACACATGGTTAATTCTGCAGCCCATATCAAGATGATCTTTTCAGCAGCTGCCTGTCTAACTGAACACTGTTTTAAAGCTGGGATCTCGGCAACTAACCAGTTCAGAACTGCTAATGACACTGGCAGAGGGTGGTGTTAGCTTCCCAGCCTGCTGCTTTCCAGTGCTTGAGGCAGTGTGGAGTGAGGCAGCACAGGCTGGCTTCCATTGCAGGGCTAAGGGGCACATAAATATTGGCATGGGTGGTGACGCATAGAAAGTGAAGCCTTTTGATAAACAAGCTTGTTTACCAAACGGTAGCTCCCAGTTATCAACTGTGCCCATAATGGATCTGGTTAATTTCTTTTACTGCCTATTGATTTTTATTTGCTTGATAGATAACAGCTAAGGGACATTAGATTTCTTTTTGGGAAGAATGAGTCTCTTCCAATATTTTTTCTTAAGAGAGAATTGATATTTATTGCACTGAATCTACAAATACCTTTGCTTGAGTGCTTTGTAACTATCAGAGTTGAATCTTGGCTTTAAGCTGTGTATTATCTACAGCAGAATTTCTATATAAGGCTAGTTACCACTCAGTCTATGAAATATATGAGATATATAATGATATATTATGAGATACATAAGATAGACTTATAAATTTATTATAGGATAGTGGGCTGTCATTCTGTAGAGAAACTCAGAGAATCAAGCTATATGATCTTTGGTTATAATTCCATGGCTTTTAGTAAGTACTACATAGACTATATCAGAATGTTTTTCTTTGATTTATACATGGTTTGGGGGTTTTTGTTTGTTTGAAGGTGGGTTTGAGACAAGATCTCACTATGTAGCTCTGGCTAGACTAGAACTCAGTATGTAGACCAGGATGGCCTTGAACTCATAGGGATCTGCCTGCCTCTGACTCCAGTGCCATGTCTGGCTGATTTATAATAGTTTCTATTAAATTGCCAATTTTGAGACTTCAGCCATGTTATATGTTTAAAAGCCAGGGTGGGGTGATCATGGTGACTCCATGGTGTGTGCCATGTAAGCCTGCCAGACTGGGTTTAATCCCCAAAACACACATGAAATCAGAAGAAGAGAAACAACTCCAACACTGTCCTTTGACACCTCCACGTGCACAATGAAGCACAAGCATACACACAATCAACGCTTTAAAAAACTTTTAGAGATGTGCCTTTTGTGAGAATGGAGACTCAGAATCAGAGTAATTAATACCTTAAGCTGTGTAGCAGACAGAACAGCATAATTTAATGTTTAATTTTATTTCAGATGATTGTACAAAAGTTTGCCAAAAAATACCGGCTCACTTTAACTGATGTAATTACTGAGGAGACTACGCATGTAATCATGAAAACAGGTACGCCACGAACCTTCACAGACTATGTTGTGTCTGCATCGTAAGCCACATGAAGAGCTATGCCAGTCGGGTTAAGCTTCCCTAACCCAGAAGTTCAAAATCCTCAACTATTTGAATGTAGAATTCTCGGAAGTGGAGAATCCCACTCTTCATGTGATAGTTCATAGGCAGGATATAGGCATGTGACACATGTTGTGTGAAATCAGAGTTTGCGGATGAAGCTTGGCGGAAGAGTACCACTTAGTTCTCAACCTGTGAGTTGGGACTCCTTTGGGGAGATTGGAACAAACCTTTCACAGGGGTCACCTAAGACCGTGTAAAAATGCAGGTACTTGCATCACAATTCATAACAGTAGCAAAATTACAGTTATAAAGAGCAACGAAATTATTTTATGGTGGGGTGGGGGGTCACCACAGCGTGAGGAACTATATTAAAAGGTTGCAGCATTAGGAAGGTTGAAGACCACTGCTCTAGGTATTATCTCTAGCACCATAAATAAGAAATTGTGCTCAGATTGGCTATGGAGACTCACGCCTATGGTCTCAACATCCAGGAGACTGAAGCAGGAAATCATAATTTTAAGGCCAACCTAGATTATGACTTTGTCTCAAAAAACAAATGAAGCGGCAGCAACAAAACTTGGATTTGTGCTATGCTTGGAAGATGTCTCAATATATATGCACATTTCTGAAAATACTTTGGGGCCTAGCACTCCAGAGTACTATGCGTATCTTTGTTTAAGCAAGCTATGGATGAAGTCTCCTGATAGTCACTCACTCATTGCTTTATAAAGGTGGCCATTTCTCATTGAGGTTAAAATTTGGGGAGTGGCCAGGCAAAGTGCTGAACCACTTCCTGTCTACCTGCTTGGAGTTCAGTGTATAGAACAGAGCAAAAATTGAAAGAACGAATGAGGCAGAGAAGAGAACGGAGGTTGGGGGGTAAGTCTTCACTCAGACTCTGGAGACTAGCTAACTCCCTGTGGCCTCTGGTTTGAGTGTGGCTGTGTAAGTCCTTTAGCCTTAACATGGAAAGGGGGAAGAGCGGGGCAGCTCACTTGTGTGCCTTCTCCTCCTTTAGTCTTAATCGTGCTTATATAAGATACTTCTGGGAGTTCTCACTGACTTAAGTCTGAGTAAACAGTAGACATTTCAGGAGCTGAGAAGGACACTTGAAGTTGCCCTGAATTGGTACAGGCCTGGTATACGTGGCAAGTGAAGTGTGGATCTAGCCTTTGCTGAGTCTTCTGGAGTGATAGGCTAGGTGATATCCTCTATGCTGAGCACAGTGCTTTTCATAGTGCCAACTGATAAGCTTCGAGAGCATCGGGATAGATAGATGGGGGAAGAAACTCAATGTAGTTCGAGGCCTGGAGCAGTGGCACAGTGGTTGAGCTCTTGCAGAGGACTCGGGTTTGATCCCCAGCACCCACATGGAAGCTCACAACCACCCATAACTAGTTCCAGGGGATCCAGTGTGCCTGTGACTTTAGGCACCAGGCATGCATGTGATATGTAAACATACATGTAAGCAAAACATACATACATAAAGTAAATCTGAAACAATTTCTTTTTAGTAAAAGTGATGTTTGGCAGAGAATAAAGGAATGAGAAGACTGAAGGGGCCGAGATATCCATCTTTAAGATTCTGTAGATTTATTGTTAGGCTTCAGAATAAAACAACAACAACCCATTCCTGGGGATGTGGGAGATGCAACTATAGCTACACTTTAAAACCTTGCCAACAGAATTGGTTTTCTGATGTACTCTTGCCCATTCTTGGATGTTTCTGCCCATAGGACTCTAGGCTTTTCCAAGGGGCCCAATGCTCTTTGACTCTTTATCTTAAGAACACTAAAATCTAGGATCCTTGTTCATTGGATCATACCAGAGGGCAGGGCTCTTTGGAATAGGTGCCAGAATGAGCTATGTCAAGCTAAGTACTATTTGAGAGGGGAATGTCATAGAATTTTAATATATTTTAAGCAGCAAGCTTGGATCAAAGGTGGTAAAGGCTGAAAGGGGAGCTTTAAAATACAAATGAAACTTGAAGTAGCTCTTTAAACTCAAAAGCAATACAATATTTGTTGCTTGTGAACTAAAGTCAGCTTTTATAGCATTTAAACGAAAAACTTCAAAAAACTATGAGGAATTCTGTGAGGTAGAATGGCCACTTCTACTTACAGATGTCCTGCTGTGTTTGGGATTCAGTTCAATACTTTTCTCCTGTTTAAATGGGTTTTTTCTCAGTTTGCTTAGTTCTTCAAAGGAACCTTTGAAACACTGGGCAATAAACAACAGATTCTTCAGCCACTGATTATTGAAATACAAAAAAAAAAAAAAAAAAAAAATAGTTGTGACAAGACTATTGTTCTGTCCCTCTCAGGAATACAAGGGAGTAAGGGTCCCCTGGGTAGAAATTGCCTGGGTGAACGTCTGTCACGTTGGCATTTCTGATTTAGGATCTTTTTTTCAAATGTTGGACACTATTTTCTTCTATCACATATTGCTGTCTGGTAAAATAGGTCTCCATCCATATCAATCACCACTATGACGAGGTTAATTAACACAGGATAGAACTCTAGCTAACCTTGGCATCTCAAAGCTGAGACCAGCAATCCTCTGGTCTTAACATGGCATCTACCCCTTCCAAGCTTCCAAAACCCACACCTGGTTACCTGTGGTCGGTGGCGATCACCATCCCAGACTGATCTCCAGAGCTTTTCAGGGGCAGTGCCTCTTACTTCTGTCTTTCTCAGCCTTTGGGTGTTTTTTCATTTTTGCAGATGCTGAGTTTGTGTGTGAACGGACACTGAAATATTTTCTGGGCATTGCAGGAGGAAAGTGGATAGTTAGCTATTCGTGTGAGTACAATGTGTGTGTGTGGAGGGGTCTCTGCTGCTCCCCTTTAGCACCTCAGAGCTGCATTTTACACCTAACATTAACACCTGAGGTTTCTGCTGATGCCAAGCCTGAGCCGCCAAAGGGTCTCTAATGGTAACACAAAACTAGCTTTGTCTTTAGGTGCATGTTGCTTTGTTCAGATCTGGCATTGGTGAGAAAGTGATTTCTTTTAAAACTAACAGGACCTGGCCTTCTCTTAGCACTGTTAGCACATGAACTTATTTAATAGTAGGTGGGAATCAGGTACAGCAGCGCTTTTATAATGTTTAAGTTAAGAATCAGCTGTCTCCAGAAGGAGATCTCTGCCACGAGCCTTATGAATCTCCTCTCTTACAAATTGCTGAGCTTCCCACCTCCACAAAAGGGACATATTGTTCTGTTCTCTGTGACTTACCTTTTCTGTATTCTCTTCAGGGGTGATCCAGTCTATCCAAGAAAGAAAACTTCTGAATGTGGTAGGTACCTGATACACACTAATCCAGGACACCGTATGGATGTTGGGGTCAGGTGGAGGAAGGTGTGGATCTGCTTTCTTCCTTCAGTACACATCTCCTCAACAAGGGGGACCATCAAGAGTGATGCAGAACAGGCCAGGAAACATCACATTCTTATTCATTCTAGGTTTCAAAGGAGGGTCTTTTCTTTGGAGAAAGAAAGGACTTTACAGAATCACAATTCCTAGGAACAAATAATGAACCACCTCCAGAGATGGATGAGGTGATGTACCTCTGACCCTGGCACATAACAAGAGCCTGTCTTTTGGTTGGTTGGTTCTGTTTGTTGTTGGGTTTTGTTGGGGTTTTTTTTTTTGTTTTGACAAAAAGTTTCTCTGTGTAGCCTTGGCTGTTTTGAAACTTACTCTTGAGACCAGGCTGGCCTCAAATTCAGAGAGATCTGCCTGCCTCTGCCTCCTGAGTAGTGCTGGGAATAAAGCCTTGCACCACCACAGCCTCAAGAGCCTGCCTTTTTTTTTTATTTTTTTTTTATTTCCAGAAACAGGTTCTGTTGTTGTTGTTAGAGTCTCGTGTATCTCAGAATGGCTTAGAACCCCCCCCCCCCCCCCCCCCCCCCGTCTCTGTCTCCTGAGTGCTGGGATTGTAGGATTATAAATTTGCCCTACCATGCCAAGGTTCTCCTGACTCCTTTGTGCCCCTTTGTAGGAAACTTGCTATTCACCATTGTTAAAGAAAAAGACTTTGGGCAGAGACATGGCTCTGTTTGTGCTTGTCTTTGAGGCTCTGGGTTTGAGCATAGCACCTTACAAATATGTGTACACAAGCTTTTAATCTAGGCACTGAGAACATGGGAGCCGCAGGATGAAGTTCATTCATGCTGAAATTATGAGTTCAAAGCCAACGTAAGCTACATGAGAGACCCTGCCTCAGAAAAATAATTAGTATGCTAATGGATCTGTTTCTAAGTTAGTTTCCTTCCAAGAAACGCTGCTTTCTTCTAGTACTAAGAACGGTGTGGTAAATACGGTAAGCATGTAGGAGGAAGACCAGTTTAGAACAGCCAAGAGCTGCTGACAAGAGATCACACAGAACATAATCGGTGGAATCTGTTTAAAATATTTATTTTACACTATTCAGATTTTAATTTCATTTAGTGGACATTTATTGGGATCCTACTAAGTGTCAGTTACAAGGAATAACACAGCCGGGCAGTGGTGGTGCACACACACCTTTAATCCCAGTACTTGGGAGGCAGAGGCAGGCGGGCGGATTTCTGAGTTCAAAGCCAGCCTAATCTACAGAGTGAGTTCCAGGACAGCCAGGGCTATACAAAGAAACCCTGTCTCAAAAAACCAAAAAAAAAAGGAATAACACAGTAAAGAATGAGCAATTCCCCATTCTGGAAATGGTGTATGCCTAGTAAGGGGAGATATGCAATAAACAAGAGGCCAAGCGAAGTCTTTGTGCAAAGACTTGAGTCAGGACCTAAAGAACAAGAAAGAATTGTCTTTGAAAAATATAGAGAACAGTTCTTATAAATAGCAACAGAAAGCATAAAGATTTGGACGTAGGAGTTTGGTTTATTACGGAAAGATAGACCATTGTAGTTGGGGACGGGGATTGGTGGAGTATGAGGGGGAGGAGCCAGAGATGAGGGGGAGGAGTCAGCCAAGGGCCAAGGCAGGTCAGATTTTGTGTTGACCACAGTCATAATTTCAGTTTTATTCTTAAGATAATCAGGAGCTTGGAGATAGTCTCTATTTGGGGGTTCATTTGAGTTTTTAGTGTGAGGGAAGGTGTGGGACTTGGCACATGTGTGGAGGTCACTGGACAACTTGTAGGCATCAGATGTTGGTTCTCCTACCGTGTGGAGGCTGGGATCAAAGTCAGCAAGATCAAATTTGCTGTCAAATTAGGCAGCAAGAGCCTTGCCCGCTGAATGAGAGATCTCTCTAGCCCTTTGCCTGGGTTCCTGATTCTCCAACAACACTTAGCAAGTCTTCCTTACAGTCTTAGAGTTTTACTCACGATGGCTTCCAAGCATTCTTCTGAAAACTCCAACCTCCCAAAATAGTTACTATGAAAACATCTGCGTTTCTTCAGAATGGTGTGGGTGTGGGTGTGTGAGCGCACTCATCAGAGACAACTTTGTAGACCCTCCTGCCTTTATATGGGTTCTGGGGTAGATGGGCTGTCGGGCTTCATGACGAGCAC
Source organism: Rhynchomys soricoides (assembly GCA_019843965.1). Taxonomy (NCBI): domain Eukaryota; kingdom Metazoa; phylum Chordata; class Mammalia; order Rodentia; family Muridae; genus Rhynchomys; species Rhynchomys soricoides. Next base: position 1,418,274 of record JADRCH010000700.1, on the reverse strand, counting down.
CTTTACCTATTGAGCCATCCCACTGGCCCATTTTATCATTTTGACCTCTTTAATTGTAAATCTCTCAACAGTACTCTGAAAAACCCTAATTTCTTCAGATGACAAAATACAATTGATTTAAGTGATTTAAGAGTTCTCCAGTTATCCTCTCACGGTGTTAGCAGTTAAATCTAAATGCTAAGTGAATGTTTTGAGAAGATAGAAATGTTAGAAATTAAAATACATTTTAAAACAAGTTCCATTGGAATGAAAGCCAATTGGTAATTTCAACACAGATTCTGTTTGGGGCTGTTGGGCTAGCTTAAGCAAAGTTACCAGCTGCCCTGACCTTTGGAAGGCAGACCTCAGGACACACGAGATGGAGAGAGCTAGCCTCAGCAAATTGTCCTCTTCTAAATGTGTACCACACACTAAGTAAATAAAATGGTTGCTGTAATAAGTGGACTTTAGTGGCTGAGAACTTGGTCACTACATCTAGCCCACAAAATAATTTCCTTACTTTTGGTCAAAACTTACGTCTCTGAATACCTGAGGTAGATTTGCTCTATTTCCGATGAATGTGCGCTCTCTCTCTCTCTCTTCTGATTACAGTGTTTTGTGTTTGGGGGTTTTGTTTTCTTGGACTTCTGTTTTGTTTTGGTATTTTTTTGATGTGTGCGTGTGTGTGTGTGTTGGTGTTTTGCCTGCATGTGTGTCTGTGAGCTGCCATGCAGGTGCTGGGAATTGAACCTGGGTCCTCTGGAAGAGCAGCCAGTAGTAGTAAAGTGCACTTGCTACTCTTTCAAGGAACCAGGGTTTTATTCCAGCAGCCTTGTGGATTCTCACAGCTATTTTTAACTCCAGTTCCCTGGACATCTTTCGGTACTGGACATGCGTATGGTACATACAACATACAGTTAGGTAAAATACTCATGAAATAAAAAAGAATGAATTTTTAAAATAGATTTTCTAAGATAGGGTCTCACCTGGGTTTGGTGGCATAGATCTTTAATCTCAGCTCTTGAGAGGAGGCAGAGTCAGGCAGATTTCTGAATCCCAGACCAGCCAGGCTCCACTGCCTTGTCTCCAAAAAATAACAAATAAAGACAAGGTCTCATTTTGTAGTCCCGGCTGGCCTGGAATGTATGCCATGAGTACAGTGCCTTAATGCTTCGATGCTGAGCCATCACCCACCCCAATAATCACAGAGGTTTGTGTTTGGTTTCAGTGTGAGTTTGAAGTCAAAGGAGATGTTGTGACTGGAAGAAGCCACCAAGGTCCAAGGCGATCCAGAGAATCCCAAGAAAAGGTAAAGTCCCTCGTTATGTGACAGACCCCCACTGGCTGGGCAGTGGAGACAGGTTTTTGTTTTGTTTTCTTTTCTTTTCTTTTTTTCTTCTAGCTCAAGAAGGCAAATGGATTACTTGTGCCCCATAAGTAAGAGAACATTAGGCTGAGAGTGCAGTTGTAATTTGGGTTCCAGGCTGAGGTTTAGATCCCAGCTGATGGTGACAGCTTGGACTTCAGAGATTCGAAGCCTTTTGTGCTTCCTGTACCATGGTGTCTTTTCTCTAAGGAGCACAGTGGGTGCTGGGTGAGCAGGGTGGTCCAGCCTGTGTGCACAGAAAGTGGTTCATAGTCCACAGTTTTACAACACTGGTGTGAGTGCTGTTGTTACCTGTATTTTACACATGAGAGAATGGAGGGCAGGTAGCTTAAGTTCCCCAGCAGCACTTACTTGGGGGGGGGTTTGGGGGGGTTGAGCCTGTACACCTGAGCTCCAAGTCTAAATTCACAGGTGTCTTGGCTTTAGAAAGTTTAGACAGCTTCACAGGAGAAAAACAGATTATCCCAGCAACTTTGCAGGTAAGAGCAGGACACTCGATGACTTCCCCAGCACATTATAGCAGGTGCTGCAGCCAGAGCTCCATCTTCCTTGCAGGAAGAAGTCTTCCCAAGATTTCGCACCTGCCTGGCAGGCCTGAGCCAGCTGCTGTCTCGGTTACTGGATAAGTGCTTGTGTTCCCAGGCTGCTTTTCTTCTTTTTCAAGTGTGCACCAGCAGGTGTTTCAGAACATTCCCACACGAAGCACCTTCTGTTCCGTCATAGAATCTTGAGAGGAGACTAGTAGAGGTGGTTTTTCTAAGGAGAACTGCTTTGGACAGGATCACAAATCAAGCCTGGAGTTCTGAGCCCTGGGATCGGCCCTATCAGATACTCTGAGCCTATCAGATCCCTGTTCCTCAAGGAGATCTCTATGGACAACCATTCATTCCTAAGCACCTGGGAGCCTTGCACGATCAGCAGTGGGTGCCTTCACCCTCAGTCCCTTAGGATTTCTCTTACATTCAGAATAGCAGTGATGGAAATTGCTTGGGCAGAGTAGTGACATTCAGAAGATACTAAAATGTCACTACAGTATTTTCACAAAGAGATCTGTTTTTAGATGTGAGTTTCAGATTCCTTATCTCACCACTAGACACCCTCATCAGCAAGTGTCAGCCTGGATATGAAGATCCTGAGGCTTTACACTTCTCACGGCAGTATTTGTCTCCAACTGGCTGCCTGGAGAACTTTTAACATTTCTGAGCATTAGGTCCTGTTAACACACTGGGGATCTGTTTTATTCGTGCAGATTGGGAGAGCAGAGGAGGTTCCAGAACTATCATTCCCAACAATAACGGATTTGCCCACTGCTCCTTCTCCTGCCTGCAGGGTAGGATGAAGCCATTTCCAATAGAGCTGTCTGTGTGGTTTTAGCCCCTTCATCTTTCTATCTCAGCCTCTGCCTGGGTGAATTTTAGACCTAGACAAATTTTGTGTTAGTGTCATAAAAGCATAGGAAGATGGTCAAAAAAAAAATGAGTCACTCAAGTGATACATGAAAATATATCCATCCATCCTAGGTCTGATGGTACTCCCATGATACTAACACTCAAGGCTAAAGCAGGAGGATTGTGAACTGGAGGCCTAGACTGCATATTGAAATCCTTTATGGAATCAGAAAAATATTAATAGTTGGCACAAATTTGGGTTTCTTTTTAAATGATAGCTTAGAAGCCTTTCTAAGAACTCGTGCCAGTGTACACATGAGAATTTGTACTATCTTTCTATTTTTTTTTTTTAATTGAACTATCTAACATAGTTGTTACTAGACACATTGGAACTGTTCTAAGTTTCATTAAAAACAGAATACAAAGCAGATATGGTGGTTCGTGCATTCAGGAATCAGAGGCAGGTGGATTATTTTTTTCAATATGGCATAGTGGCACATGCTTGCACTGCACCAGCCTTAGACTCTATGAATTCCTGCCTTTAATTAAACCAGCTCCTTGACAGGTGGTAGTGTGGTGCACACCTTTAATCCCACCTCTTGGGAAGGAAACAGAGGCGCTCGGATCTCTACTAGTTAGCGGATAGCCAGGGCAACATGAAGAAACCCTGTCTAGGGGAGGAATGGGGTAAGTTTAGAAGTTCAGGCTGGGGGGTAGTGGCATACACCTTTAATCTCAGCACCCGGGAGACAGGGTTTGGATCCCTAAGTTCAAGGACAGTGAGGACTATGCATACAGAGAAACCATTTTTTGAAAAAAAAATTTTTTTTCGACTAGAGATGGCTCAGTGGTTAGCCGCACTGACTGCTCTTCCAGAGGACCCAGGTTCAAACCCAGCACCTATATGGCAGCTCATAACTTTCTATAACTCCAAGATCTGACACTCTCACACAGACATGCATACAGGCAAAACACCAATACACATAAAATAAAGGTAAATAATAAATTAGGGGAGAGTAGAGAGATGGCTCAGCAATTAAGAGCACTGGCTGGTCTTCTAGAGGTCGAGTTCAATTCCCAGCACCCACATAGTGGCTCACAACCATCTGTAATGGGATCTGATGCCCTTTTCTTCTGGTGTGCATGAAGACAGCACACTCACATAAAATTAATAAATATTTTTTTAAAAGAAAAGGGAAGTTGAGAAGTGCAGTTCCTCACTCACACCATGTTTCAACTGTTCAACAACCACATGTGACTTGTGGCCTCCTGCCTTATGGGACCAGATATAGGACATTTCCAGGATCACAGAAAGTTCTTCAGACAGCACTGAGCACTGTAATTATATCTTCCCTTAGGATGTGTACGTGTGTAAGGAGCATGCCCACATGACAGGCGCTCTACTGGCTGGTTCATGTTTAGTTCAGATGTAACACACCTGAGTAACAGGGGTTGTGTGCTCATTTGCCTTTAGTTTTGTCTTCCTCATCTCTGACAAGGGTCACCCAGCACAAGGTGAGAAGTGAATGACAGAATGACTTCAGGGGCCAGAGGGATGACTCCGAGGCACGGGTACCAGGAAATCTGACTCTTTGCCTCCACTGGCACTTGACATATGTGACAGACAATGCTTTTTTTTTTTTTTTTTTTTTTTAAAGAATGACTCTAGAATGTAGATCACTTGTATACAAATATCAATAAAATCTAAAAATCTGTTCTGAATCTTGAACTGATTGTTTCTGTCGAGGGATAAAAGCTCTTCGTTGTGAGTGGAGGGTGTCTCTTCCTTATTTAAAACCCGCACTCAGCATGGTGGTGTTATTCCCAGCATGTGGAAGGTGGAAACAGGAGGGTTGGAAGTTCAGGGCCAACCTACATTACATTATAAGTTTGAGGCCACCTGGCCTGTGTAAGATCTTGTCTCATAAAAAGGGGAAAGTGGAGAGGTAGCTCATTGGTTAGTGCTTACTGCTCATTCCGAAGACCTGTATTTGATTCCCAGCATCCACACTGAGCAACTCACAACTGCCAGGAACCTCATCTCCAGAAGATATGGTGCATTCTTCCAGCCTCCTTGGACACCTGCATACATGTGGCATATACTTTCTGTTCTCTTGTGTTCTCCCCCTCTCCCCCACACACACACACTTAAAAACTATAACTGCCAGCCAGGCAGTGGTAGCACACGCCTTTAATCCCAGCACTTGGGAGGCAGAGGCAGGCAGATTTCTGAGTTCGAGGCCAGCCTGGTCTACAGAGTGAGTTCCAGGACAGCCAGGGCTACACAGAGAAACCTGTCTCAAAAAACCCAAAAAACAAAACAAGACAAAACTATAACTGTCTCCACTCCATCACTTACTCTCCTCTCTTTGCAGCTCTTCGGGGGCCTGCAGGTCTATTGTTGTGAGCCCTTCACCAACATGCCCAAAGGTAAGGCCGTGGGAGAGCTGGAGTCTCAGAGCCGGCCTTTCTTAGAGAATACGAATGCGGAGTATTACAGATAGCATCAACCTATGTGGGTGAGGTGGTCCAGTGGAAGACTGCTGTGCTTCTGCACTTGTATACCACAGGCCCTTGTCCATGTATAGATTTGGTTAGTTCTTTTCAAAGTGAAGGCCCCTCACCTTTTTCTCTGCTTCCCTTCGGCTGCAGGGGCTGGAGTTCTGTGACTTAGGAGGGGGCGGCTAGGAGCAGTGGTTCTCACATTTATTTCCTCATGCTTTGGTGACCCTCCCCCCAACCATAAAATTATTTCATTGCTACTTCATAACTAATTTTGCTAGTGTTGTGAGTCATAATGTAAATATCCAATATGAGGGATATTTGATTTACAACTCCCAAAGGGGTCGTGACCCACAGGTTGAGAACCACTGCCTTGGCATCTGACCATAAGCAAATGTGTGGTGGCAAGGGAGCCTAGCAATGTAATTTTGCTTCCTTCTATGCTGATTATTGATTGGATTTTTTAGAAAGTTTCAAGTGTCACTCAATGATTTATGTTTTTAGACTTTAATATAGTGAAAGCCAGGGATGCTAGTGGGAATCATTGCAGGAGGGGTTAAGTTAGTAGCTTCAGTTCAGGCAGCACCTCAACAGTTCCCAGAAATGAGCAGATGTTCCCTCTAGAACAGTATGAAGATGCTTTGAGAATCTCCAAAGAAGCCTAGAAAGTTGGTCAGTCAGTGCTGCTGATTCTTAGGCCAACCTCTTACAAGATTCATTCCCTAGATATGTTGCATCCTAGCTCAGCATGTGATCTTTCCTAATGACATGCTGGATCTCTAGCCAGGGTTACCTGTATTTTTTTCCCCACTGGATAAAATATCTACCAGTCTTTTACATTTAGAGTAATTACCATCAAAAAAGGTGCTCTCAGTGGCCATGGTTGTCAATTACCAACAACAAACTAGAAGAAAGATGGGGGGTTTTCTTTTTTAAATTTATTTTTTGTATGTGAGTGCACTGTCACTCTCTTCAGACACACCAGAAGAGGGCATCGGATCCCATTACAGATGGTTGTGAGCCACCATGTGGTTGCTGGGAACTGAACTCAGGACCTCTGGAAGAGCTGTCAGTGCTCTTAACCCCTGAGCCATCTCTCCAGCCCCAGATGGGAGTTTTTCACATAGTATCTAGCAATTTAGCAAAATATTGGAAATTCAGTCATCTTTTTCAACTTGTTTCATTTGGGAGACCATGAAGCCTTATCTACCAGGTGGCTTCGTGGAGACTAATAACCAAGAGTAGGCAGCAGCTAGATCAGTGGCAGATTGACTTAGAAGCCGTACTAATTTTAGGGTCTGTCTATTCTTAATAAAACCAAAACAAAAAAACAGCTTGCTCACTGAGGTCTGCTCCAGGGAAGACTGTAGAGGGCACAGAGAGTAGATGTGGGTCGCTATGGTGATTTTACATCTGTGCTCTGTAGATGAGCTGGAGAGGATGCTGCAGCTGTGTGGGGCTTCTGTGCTGAAGGAGCTTCCGTTGCTTACCCATGACACAGTGAGTATTTAGGGCCTTTTTAAGGAGAGGAAAACACTCTTTCCATTAAACAAGTACCGTAAAGTAGCCCAGAGGGCTTTCTCTACCCGTGACCCTGTATCAGAAGACCCGTCGGTGAGTAAGGGCTTGGGAACTGTGAGCACTGAATGTATAGAGGGGGTCTTTTCCTTCTAGCCCTTTAACCATGTGGAAGTGGGGACGTGACTTCCCAGAAGCCCTGCTTTGGCACTAAATGCCTTTTCCTTTCTGGGGATGCAGGGCGCTCATCCAATTGTGATCGTACAGCCAAGCGCCTGGAGAGAAGACAAGGACTACCCTGGTAAAGTATCTCCATGTACTGTGCGCTTACATCATGTGAGATCCTGTTGGCTGGGTTTGATTCCCTACTAGTTAGCTGGTTATTACCTGACTAATACAATTCTCAGCTGCTTTTTGTTGTTGTTGTTGTTGTTGTTTCTTTCATTTTGTTTCGTTTTGGGGTTTCTGTTTGTTTATTTGTTTGGGTTTTTTGGTTTGGTTTTGAGACAAGGTCATGTCTTAGAACTCAAAGAGATCCACCAGCCTCTGCTTCTTGAGTACTGGGATTAAAAGTGTTGTCACCATGAGCAGCCTATTTGTTGTTTTGGTTTTTGGTTGGCCTGCTAATACATCCTGGTCTCAAATACTTGGCAATCTTTCTGCCTCAGCCTTCAAGGTGCTGAGATTGTAGGTATGCCCCAACTGCACTCAAATTTTTTATGGGGTTTTGTTGTTCGTTTTGGGGTTTTGGTTTTTCGAGACTGGATTTCTCTGTGTAGCCCTGACTGTCCCAGGAACTCACTCTGTAGACCAGGCTGGCCTCAAACTTACTGATTCATCTGCCTCTTCCTCCTGATTGCTGGGAACAAAGGCATGTTCTACCACTGCCCAGCTTTCAGCCTATTTTTAATATTTACATGAATGAACAACTAAAATGTCTATTAAATCTTTATTATGGGGCTGAAGAGATGGTTCAATGGTTAAGAGCACTGACTGCTCTTCAGAGGTCCTGAGGTCACTTCCCAGCACCACATGGGAGCTCACAACTGTCCATAACTCCAAGATCTGACACTCATACAGACATACATGCAGACAAAACACTGATGCATATAAAATAAAAATAAATAAGTTTAAAAGAGGGGATGGGCTAGAGAGATGGGTCCATGGTTAAGAGCACTAGTCGCTCTTCCAGAGGACCAGGGCTTAATTCCCAACAACCATAAAGCAGCTCACAACTGTCTGTAATTCTAGTTCCAGGGGATACAATGCCCTCAGACATAACATACAGACAAAATACTGATGTACATAAAATAGGTAAGTCTTGAAAAAAGAAAGAACATCTTTCCTATGTGTGTGCATGTGCCAATATGTGTTTACTTCTAAGTATATATTCGTGGAAGTTGAAGGATAGCTCAAAGGAGCTGGTTTTCTCTGTCCACTACGTGGGTCCTCGGGAGCAACTCCCGAGCGTCAGGCTCTGCGAGGGTGTTTACCCAATGAGCTATCTTCTTGATGTTTCTGTTGTTTTGTATTATAAAAGTAATATATGAAGCCAGGTGTGCTGGCACACACTGTTAATGTCAGCATTTGGGAAGCAGGACAGTTGGATCTCTGCCAGTTCAAGTACAGCTTCGTCTATAGGTCAAGTTCAAGACCTACCAGAGCTATATAGTGATACAAGCTTGGGTGTGTGCGTACATTAACACACAGGTGATCATGCTTACAGTATTTTGTCTTTTCACTTAAGATATTCCTCCACACCATCTGCTCTCTCTGGTGGCTTTTCCTTAAACAGGTTTAAGCTGGCGTTATTTCAGTTTACAGAGGCTGGGCTTTTACCATGATCGCTCCTCTGGCTTCTGAATAAGGTCCTGAAGTGTTGCTTCTGAGTACCTGCTTAGCACTTAGAGCTTACATGCTCAGATCTCAGAGTAGGTTGGTTTTAATCTGGTCTGGAAGATGACTTAACACCAGTCTCTGCTTGTGTTCTGTCTGCAGATATTGGGCAGCTGTGCAAGGCACGTCTAGTGATGTGGGACTGGGTGTTGGACAGTATATCCGTCTACCGGTGTCGGGATCTGGATGCCTACCTGGTACAGAATATCACCGGTGGCCATGACAGTGGCGAGCCACAAGACTCCAGTGGTTAATTTAAGAAATGCTCTTTCCCTGCCCCGGAGCATCTCTCTCTTCAATGTTTCCACACCCTACTTACTAAGTAGTTTTCATGCATCAGCCTGGAAGAAACATCTTCTACCTATGTGAGGGTGCCTTAAAGGTTTTCTAATTTAAGTCCTCCTTTGAAATCCACCTTGAGCACAAGAAGTTTTCACCAGAGAAAACTTTACCCCACCAACTGAGCAAGATGCTAATTCATTGTATATCATTCTTGGATATAGTGGCTTGGCTGGTCTGAGCTGGGCACTGTGGTACTTGCCTATAATCACAGCACTTGGTGGAAAGAGACGGGAGTGTCACGAGTTTAAGGCCAGCCTGGGCTATATACGACTGAAGAACAAATAGATAGTGGTTCTAATTTGTTCCTGATAAAATCGCATGTTCATAACGACCAAGAGTCAAGTCCTTCAAGGAGATGGCTTGAGGTCTGTGATTTGACTTAAAATCAGTGCTCCTCAAGGCTCCAGGTTTAATGCCCAGCACCAAACAGCACCCATTTCCCTCCCCCAGCAACACCCAGAATAGGGCTTGCTTGTGCAAATCTTAGATGTGAGAAGACACTGAGGAAATTCAGAGGCAGATTATGTATTTGATGTGAAGGTGAAGTCTTTCAAGTGCCAGTGTCAAGGAAAGCCTTCTAATTCCCCAAGCTGAGGAGCAAAGTGCCTGTTGTAGTAGCTCTGAGTAGCCCATTCCTCCTTACATACGAGGTCTCTAATACAAATGTTTCATGCCTGTAAAATGATGGATTCCACCAGGAAAGGTGCTGTTGCTTTGAAGTGATTTTCCATTTTGCTCCCTGTTGCTGACCCATACTTCATAATAATTTGCTGAAGGAAGAGAACATTTTTTCACGAACTCATAATCTTAGACTGTTTATAGATGTTGGGGGGAGTAGGTCTTCCCTGGCCCCACAGTGTGCAGTGGGGACCTGATTATATGTTTATAAATGCTATGCTGTTAATATGCAGATAGACTGGGGACCATGCAAGATGGTTCAATGGGTAAGGTCCTGCTGCCACACCTGACAGCTAGAGTTTAGCCAACCCCTGGGATCCACATGGTAGAAAGAGAACCAACTCCTGCAAGATATCTTATGACTTCCCCACATCCGCCATGGCCCGTGTGTGCTCTTGCACTTGGCAAGGGTGTGACTCTGGCATGTCCAAGGTCTAGGGAGCCCAAGTGTTTCAGGTCTCATGAAAACAAGAGCAAGGTAGCAGCAGGCCTCTGTCCACCCTGAGGATGAACCTGCTTTAAGTCCCTTCAAGTTAGCTGGGCAGTGGTGGCCCACAATTTTAATCCTAGCACTCAAGAATCGGAGGCAGCCAGATCTCCTGAGTTCAGGGATAGGTGGGGCTGTACAGAGAAATCCTGTCTTGGAAGTGGATTTCCCTCAAGTTAGGCCAGGCAAGGTGGCCCACACTTTTAATGCCAATATTGAGGAGGCAAAGGCAGGTAGGACTCTGTAAGTATAGAGCCAGCCTGTCTACATAGGGAGTTCCAGGCCAGCCAAAGCTACATAATGAGTCCCTGTCTCAAATAAGTAAATAAATAAATAAGTAAATTCATATTGACTGAAATGTTCCTTGTGATTTGGGACTGAGACCTCTGTGTCTTTGCTCATCGTTGATGAGTGGGTTACATCACTACTGACTTTTTTTTCCAAGCTGGTTTTCTCCACTACATCTGCATCTGGCTGCTCTGTCTCCCTAACCCTTTGGAGGTACTTCTGTTGTACGGACTCAAGCAATTAGGTTGCACTCACTGGATAATTCATGATATTCTCCTGTTTCAAGGCCCATCATGGCAGTTACAAATCCCCTCACAATGGTGTCTGGATTAGTGTTGGGTTGAATGGAGACAACTGTCAGGGAAAGACAGGGTCTTATCCCTGGCTAGTCTGAAGCTTCCTGCACTGACAGGCCGGCCTCAAGCACAGAGATTCACCTGCCTCTGCTTCCTGAGCACTAAGATAACAGCAGTGTGCTGCTGCAACCAACCTGTGCACTTCTTAATCCTTACACTATTCAGAGAATAGAAATCTCCTTCAAGACAAAGATGAAATCATCACACATCAATAATGACTGGACGGATGGGGTAGGTAGAAAAACGAAGAAAAGTGCAGTTAATCTATTCTTAGTCTTCATCACAGCCTATGAAATAAAGTGGGTATTTCATCATTTTATTTGAAAAATGGAAATAATTTTTTTTTATTTATGAGGTTTTTCCATAGCTGTCAAATGACTGTGAGGAAACTTAGGCCTGTCTTCTGGATCATCCTTTGTTCCACTTGCATCAGTCATAACCTCAGGAAAGAAAGCAATTTAGGTTCTAGAACTTTACAAAAAGGCTTACTTCACTGGCCATGGTGGGCAAATAAAGACAACCTGCCTGGCAGAGACTTATGCGTAGGCCATGGCTCTCATTCCTGCTCATTCAATCTCCCAGCTTGTTTATTTTTTCAACTATCAGAAAATACTGGTTCAGATTGGGAGGTGGAAGCTGGGAGAACTGTTCCTGGTCAGACTTGGCTACATGAGACTATCTCAAAACAAACAAGGGTCTGGAGAGATGGCTCAGTAGCTGAGAGTAGTTGAGACCCTATGCTCTTGCGTAGAATCTGGTCCCAGCACTTGGGCAATTCTAACCCCGGTTCCTGGGGATGCAATAGCCTCTTGCAGGCCACACACATATAAAAAATAAATGTCTGTAAAGAAATGCTTTCCAATTCAGCCTTATCAAAGCAGGACCTCCCCAGACCTGTTACTTTACTAAGTACTTATCAAGGAATTAATTGATGGGTCTCATCGTTAGTGGTTGTCTTAGTTTGGGTTTTATTGATGTGAAGAGACACCATGCACACGGCAACTCTTATAGAGCAAAACATTGAATTGGGGCTGGCTTACAGTTTCAGAGGTTCAGGCTATTATGGTAGGAAGCATGGCAGCATGCAGCCAGACAAGGTACCTGGAGGAGCTGAGAGTTCTACACCCTGATCCAAAGGCAGCAGATGGGGACTGTCTTCCGAATTGGGCAGAGCTTGAGCAGAGACTTCAGGATCCACCCGCACTGTGACACATTTCCTCCAACAAGGCCACATCTCCTAATAAGTGCCACTCCCCGTGGGTCCAACATTCAGAGTCTTATTTCCAGGAACCAATCATGGTTTGTGCAACCTGTTATCCCTAAACACTGATGTTAGTAGAAAGAACCATGACCATTGAGAAGAACATCCCTGCCTTTATGGGATCCTGGGTAAAAGATTTAACTGAAATACATTTAAAAGTCATGTAATTGTCCCTGCACATGTACACTTCATCTGATTGGAGCTCTGTGTGCCCTTCCTAGAAGTCCACTTCTGGCCCTGCCCTCTAATGCTTGCCCTAGTTTAAGAGTTCTACCTGATGATGGTATGAATCTTGCTCCTTTGACCTCTGACCCCTACCCACTCTCCCACCCTGCAATCTAACCCTCTGAGCAAAGCAACATTTTTGAACTGGTTCCTAGATTGCCTGTTATCTCATTCTGCAAAAAGCTAGGAAGGAAAGAGGATTATCAGGCGTAGGGAGGGGGCTCAGAGGAGAGCCCTGGCTGATTTTCTCCCTCCTAAAAAATGTAACCAGAATTCACAAAGTATCAGCACAAAAACATGCTAGAGAAAAAGAAAGGAATCAGTGTTGGGACGGTTGGAGCGAAAGGAGTTAAGATGCTCAGAATGTATCCTGTGAAGGAAGGCTGCTAGGAGCTGATAAGGACGGCCTGGGAGGCAATCAGCACCAGAAAGGGCAGAGTGAGGGGGACTGCAGATGTCCCCACGGAAACCTGGACAGAAGGGAGGCTGCTGCTCAACAAACGTGGGGCTCACTCAACAGATGGCTTAAAATGACTGAATTCCGAGGCCACTGCATCCTGCTTCAGAGATGCCAGGTGCCTGCAAACAGCCTAAATATCTAAAACGAGCACATCAAAGAGATGCATCAGCATGTGAAAGGTTAAAGAGAACTGGAAATGGTTTCTACAAAGAGCATGCTTGGGGAATCTAAGCTAGTCCTCTGCAAGGTGGTGCACACCTATTATCGGAAACTGAGACACAATTACCTATGCTTAAACTGGGGTTAGTGGTATGTAGCTCACACTGAGGCAGAGGCAGAAGGATCACTAGCCCAGGCCTATTTGAGCTACAGGAGAGCCTGTACAGGTAAAAAAAAAAAAAAAAACAAAAAAACACTGAGCTGGTGAAATGACTCAGCAGGTGAACATGTTTGTCTCCAAGCCAGGTAACCTGAGTTCAGTCCCCAAACCCACAGCATGGAAGGAGATGTGACACCTGACTCAAACAAGTTCTGGTCACTTGAGCCCTAAGGCCCACTTGTGTGCTTGTACGCACACAAAACATGTAATACAAAGTTGAAAAACCCCAAGAAACTGATTCTGGACAATAACTTAGAGTCCCTAACATGGCTGAAGGGTGTGACCTTTGAATGCCTAGGTTCAGAGACCAAAAGCGTATGACAACATGTACCTTAGTAGTGGGGTTTCAAAACATATCCCCTTAATGGAGGCCTTGATGTGAAGCAACTCCATTCTAGATTCCTAGACCTACGCTATACCCACTCAACCAGCAACTAGCAGGTAGGGCCCACCCAGTGACCTGGAACTCTGCAGCAGACTCAAGTCTAAGAACCATAAGCACAGCTAAGGGGAATAAGATCCTGTACAATGTTTCCTGTGTCTCCAAGAAAGGTAAATCATTGAGTCTAAAAAGAATAAACAAGGTTGGGGGGCTTGTAAGAGGTTCTTATCTCCAAGGTTGCAGCAGCTGGCTTGAGTTAACTCCACAACGGCCCTTTAAAAATAAACAAAGCCAAGGACAAAGATTATACTAGCAACCTAGGAACAGGAGGGCCAGACTAGTTTTTAAAAAAGAATATGCCGGGCAGTGGTGGCGCACACTTTTAATCCCAGCACTTGGGAGGCAGAGGCCATCGAATCTCTGAGTTCGAGGCCAGCCTGGTCTACAGAGTTCCGGGACAGCCAGGGCTACACAGAGAAACCCTGTCTCGGGGGGAAAAAAAAAAGAAAAAAAAAAAAAAAGAAATACAGCCAGAGGGCTGGAGAGATGGCTCAGCGGTTTTAAGAGCACCAACTGCTCTTCCAGAGGTCCTGAGTTCAATTCCCAGCAACCACATGGTGGCTCACAACCATCTGTAATGTGTCTGGACACATTACACATTTGTAATGTGTCTGGTGTGTCAGGACACAGCTACAATGTACTCATACATAAAATAAAAATCTTTTTTAAAAAAACATTTATAATTAAAAAAAAAACAACTCAAAAAAAAAATACAGCCAGAGGTTTAGGAGTTTTTATTAATATTTAAATTGCGGCAATGAAACCACAGCTGCAGCCTTTGACTCCAGCATAAAGATATGCAAATGTGGCTTTCAAAAGCTGGGCAATTTCACACAGCCCTCAAGGTAACAAGAACAAATAAAACAAATGATTTTGTAATTTATCTCTATTGACTGATGGAGTGCAAGGCCCGGACAGCCCTGAAAGAGTCAGCAACTACTTGCTCTCTAAGGGGAGCAGAGAAAGCCTGCCTGGAAGGAGGAATACAAACAGTCCCTGTAGACTGGTGACAGAAAAAGACCCAAGGAGAACTGGAGGCTTCTGGGAGGAAGAGATGACTGCAGTAAAATGGGAAATTTCAGAGAAGCACGCAGCCTTGTGTTCTGTGAACCATTTGGTCCTGCCAATATAGGGGGGCAACAGCAATAATCATCCATCAGAGTGCCATGCGTCCTTCCCTACAGACAAAGAAAATGACGTTTTGAGAGGTCAAGTCACTTGCCATGGGTCACACTACAGAAAAAAAAGTGACAAAACTCAGATTCAAAGGTGTTTCAGGCTAAACAGCCCATACTTTTTCCAGCGCATTTCTCTGGGGACCAAAGGGCGGTGAACAATAAGATTAGTGATTGAAGCCAGATGTGGTGGCACACGCCTTTAATCCCAGCACTCAAGGCAGAGGCAGGTGGATCTCTTGAGTGTTTGAGTGTTCGTGGCCAGCCTGGTTTACAGAGGGAGTTCCAGGACAGCCAGGACTGCACAGAGAAACCCTGTCTCAAACAAACGAACAAACAAACTTAGTGATTGATGGGTTTCTATGGTGACAGGTCCTTCTGGCCTTCAGGTTGCTTCTATGCTTACCAAGCCATAGAAGAATTCTAGTTCAGGGGTGGCCCCAGGACTCAGGAGGACTTAGAGAGATCTCAGCTTGGGACTTAGGCACCATTTACCCAAGTAAAGAGGAAGCCAAGAGTTTCTGGAAGGGCCCAGTAAAATCCCTCAGGCTCTGGAATTAGAGCCTGAAGAACTAATGTAGAGGAGACATGAGAGAAATGTCTTTGGCCATTCCCAGCTTCCTGAATTCTTACATCTTAAACCCAACCCTTTAATGTGTCACCCAAGGATCCCTTTCAGATGCCTTGGCTTACCATGTGTAGGAACTCATAGACTTTACTCAAGCTCTATTGAATACTGATCTGCCACCTCTGTGAGGCTCAAATCTTGTTCAACTCATCCTTCACAAAGCCTTTCCCCCCTGACTGGGCAGTGTGGCGCACGCCTTTAATCCCAGCACTCGGGAGGCAGAGGTAGGCGGATTTCTGAGTTTGAGGCCAGCCTGGTCTACACAGTGAGCTCCAGGACAGCCAGGGCCACACAGAGAAACCCTGTCTCGAAAAATCAAAAACAAACAAACAAACAAACACAAACACCCTAAAGCAAGCCACATACTGCCCACAACAGGTTCATTCCCCCCACCCATTTACTCCACAATCGGAGGCATCTGCACGACTGACTTCCTTTTCAGGGCTTCTTTGATTCTCTTTTGCCCATCATGAAGCCTATCCCTTTGTCATTAGTCAGAACGGCACCTACCCATCAGCCTGCCTTGCTCACCAGAGAGCCTGCTGCTGCCATGACCTGAGGAAATAATTACGAGGTTCCTAGGAATACCTTTGCAAGTTCAAAGCACTAGCCCTACCATTACTTCTCCTCACTAGGGCAACAGTTGCTTCACAGATGATTAAGACTGAAGTCCAGGCACTTGTCAAAGGTCACTGTATGAGTTGGTGGCAGAACTAGACCCACCCAGCTCAGGAGCATCCCTATTCATCAGGGCACAGGTAGAATGCCTTCATTAAGTTGTCTGGTCCATGTCTGGGGAAGGGAGCTTTGAATGGAATTTGGAGGCTGGCAAAGGTTAAGGAAAGTTTGCAACTAAAGGCTTTTCCCTCACTGGAATTCCTGCTACTACCATGAGTTAATTCCAGAACTGCTTTTGTCAGGGGAAGGTATGTGTTCCTGTGTGTGCACTGTGCTGGGCATGTGGAGGCCACAGGTCAACTTCAGGTGGCCTTTCTCAGAAACCAAACACCTTGGCTTGTTGTTTGGTTTAGTTTGGTTGAGACAGTGCCTCACTTCTTGGCTGGCCTGGAACCTATCATGGAGACCAGGTTGGACTCAAAATGGCACAGATCTGCCTGCCTCTGCCTCACAAGTGCTTGGATTAAAGGTGTATATCACCATACCTGATGGACACCTCTTTTCGTAACAGGGTCTCTTACTTGGGACCTTTAGCTAGACTTGCCAGTAGACCCCACAATTCCTCTTTGTCTCACCTCCCATACGCCCCCCCCACACACACACTTTTTCATGACGACTGGGGGTTTGACTCAGGTTCACAATTAGCAGGTAAGTCCTTCACCAACTGAGCCATCTCCTCAGCCCCTCCCTGTCTTTAAAGCATTCCCAAGGTCCTGGAGGAGGAAAAGGAGTGGGTGAATACAAAGACTGCAGGTAAGCGGGTATCTTGACATTTCCCTTGAAAACTGTGTAGAACAAAATGATTGTATCATCAAGAGACACTCCCAGCTCCTAGTCCGGGCTCTAGAATAAAATAGACTATGGACCAAGTTAGTGAATATTGCCTTGGCAAGCTTTGACCCTGGGACCTGGTCAGAGGAGAGGTCTTTCTGGAACTAAGGATTTTTAGGGAGTGTCTTTGGAGTCTCCCGAGGCTTCTAAGCTTGCTGGTGGGATCATCCCAAACAGGTAGGATCAGAAAACCCTGAAACCAAGATCTGTGCAAGAGCCAACTCTGGTTCCTCATCAAAAGCTAAAAAATCAAGAGGAATTGTGTAACCCGTGCATCCAGCACTTCCCCCACCAAAGACCAAGCACAGGACTGAGCCCTCCACTCCTGAAGAGCTTTAGGGCTTCTCCAGCTCCAGACTCCTCCATTGTGCAGAGGTGTCAGCGGTATCCCATAAAGGCTGAGGTCTTCAGGCAGGGGTATATAAAGCCTAAGAACAGAAAGGTGGGCCTTATACCACCTTGGGAACTCACTAAAGGCCATAGAATTGTACACTTTACAAAGAGACGTTGTATGTGCTATGAATGTCAGGTACACCCTGAATCAAACAAAACAAAACAAATTCCACATTAAGGGCAGGGAGAACTGAGCCCCCAGCTCTGAGGCTTTGAAAGGGTCAGGGCTCCTTGCAGGGAGTAGCAATTCTAAACAATGTGAGGGCTAGGCTGGGCCTCCCCCTCCTCCTCCACCACCAGATGGGAACTGGGACTTAGGGAGAAAGGCCCAACTGGGGCACGCAGGGCTACAGCCGAAAAGAGTCACCCAGTGAATGCGCGCGGGCCACAGCCGTCGGCTCATTTGCATCATAAGCGATTGGCTTTCCCTGCTCGTCTCTCATTAGGACACAATGGACAGTTGTTTGCTGGCGCAGCAGATCATTTACCACGGGAGAGAGGGGACAAGTGACTGATAGGCT
Source organism: Rhynchomys soricoides (assembly GCA_019843965.1). Classification (NCBI taxonomy): domain Eukaryota; kingdom Metazoa; phylum Chordata; class Mammalia; order Rodentia; family Muridae; genus Rhynchomys; species Rhynchomys soricoides. Next base: position 1,400,460 of record JADRCH010000700.1, on the reverse strand, counting down.
GTGGTGTTGGGGGCCGCAGCAACCCCCCACCCTGCGTTCCACCAGCCACGGAAACTTTTGTTTTCAAGCTGAGCTTGGACCTTCCAACGCCAACCAATCCCCTCCTTTGGCAGAGGTAACTGAGAGGATGTGAGACTTGAAGTCAAACAGCTAGAGCTGGCGCTTCCAGTACCAGGAGCAAACTCCAGATTCTTGTTCCAGGGCTCAGCCCACTTCAGCCCTGCGGTCTCTTCTCCATTCCTCTTTCTCATCTGGGATTCTAGCTCTCCATCTCCTGTTCCAGTCTTTGGTGTCCCGTGTGCTCTCTCCTGTGTCTCCTATCTCATCTCCTCGCTCTGCCTTACCCCTAATTAATCCTTGTAAGAATAAGGGTGGATCTGGGAGGAGGGGTGTGGAAATTTGTGATGTGGAAACTTGTCTGCGTTTGGGGGACAGATGAGGACAGAACATGTCACCTCACATCAAGGGGTCATTTTTTTGGTTTTGTGATTGGTTTTTTTCTCTCCTCCAATTTGAGACCCTCTAACTGATGAGTGCTGGGTTACAGGCATGCACTACCAACTAGAAACCAGGCATGAAGACAGCCATGTTTTATTTCTTACCATCTTTCAAGGTAGAGGGGAGCTCAGAGAAATTGAGTAACTTGGGCAGGGATACCCCCCTGGTGAGTGATAGTTGTCTGATTCAAAAAACCTAGCCGGGTGTGGTGACATACACTTTTAATTCTGGCACTTGGGAGGCAGAGGCCATCGAATTTCTGAGTTTGAGGCCAGCCTGGTCTTCATTGAGTTTCAGAACAACCAGAGCTACACAAAGAGACCCTGTCTTAACTAACAAACAAACAAGCCGGCTAGAGAGATGGCTCAGCAGTTAAGAGCACTGACTACTCTTCCAGAGGTCCTGAGTTCAATTCCCAGCAACCACATGTTGGCTCACAACCATCTGTAATGGGATCCAATGCACTCTTCTAGTGTGTGTCTGAAGACAGCTGCAGTGTACTCATATAAATAAAAAATAAATAAATCTTAAAAAAAAAAAAGGCAAAAGAAAACCCCTCTGTTCTTCTGCCAGAAGAACACTCACAGAGTCTAACATCACATCGAACAGTAAGAGGCTCATTGGATGCACAGCCTCACAGAAGGCAGCCACCACTGTGTACTCCAGTGATAGCCTCCTCCTTGAGGATCCACGATGACTGCCACCTTTCTCTGGGCCCCTTTGCAGGATGGTGGAACAGCACACATGCAAGACTTTTACCACCCTCCTGGGGATGACAGGGAGGCAGAGATCCAGACAGAGCAACCTGGCAAACCAGACCATGGGGGTCTCCCTCCTGCTAACACTCCTCCCTACTCCCATCTGCCCCTCCCTTTTGTGGGTCAAAGCTGCCAGCTTCTGAATCTGCTTCATTATGCTCTGGGGGGAAGGGAGAGTCAGGGTGACGGGTGACGGGGTGTCTATGTGCATGAACATAAGGCCTCCGGGTTCATTCTGACACTGAATGAAAAACTCGACAATTATTCGTCCAATCTCATTAATATGCAGACAGACATCTGTTATTTAGGAGTCAACAGCAGAGGCAGTTTCTTGGGGGGGAGGGGTACTTATGTACATCTCTCATCTCTGGCTACTGTGAGATAGTTGCTTGAGACTCATCCCAGCCCCCCAGAATCTGGAGCACCCCATCTCTATGACTTCATTGTAGCCTTGAGGAAGGGAAGTAGGGGTTAGCTAAAGATGGAGGGCAACCTGGAACTCAGCTGAAAGGAGGGAGGCAGAGGGGAACCCAAATTATAGAGGAAACCAGTAGAACAAAGAGCTGAGCTCTTCTTGGGGAAGAGGGTGGAGCAGAGAGAGCGGAGTGGCAGTAGGTCAGACTGCCAGGGTCCTGATGTCCACTGGGAAATTAGAGACATGACAACTTGCCCTCCTCTTCAGGCCACTGGACAAATCCGACTGGATCTGAGCAGGTTGCTCTAGCAACGGGGTCCTTAGAGACTTCAGAGAGCTGGGCTCGATAGCATAGGCCAGTACTCTTATGGTTGTGGCAGGAGAATCACAAGTTCAAGACCAGTCTGAGTTATATAGTAAGACCCTGACTGAAAAACAAAACAGCGGGCCATTGTGTCCTAAGCCTATACCCCTCAAAAGAACCATTTTCTGATGTTCATAGGAGCTGGACCAGGTGGTAAAGGCTGAGACATGAGAGTTAGATATGTATCTACATAGAAAGAGGTGGGGAAGCAGGGCAGTGGTGGTGCACGCCTTTAATCCCAGCACTCGGGAGGCAGAGGCAGGCGGATTTCTGAGTTCGAGGCCAGCCTGGTCTACAAAGGGAGTTCCAGGACAGCCAGGGCTACACAGAGAAACCCTGTATCGAACACCCCCCCCCAAAAAAAAAATAAAAAAAGAGAAAAAGAGGTGGGGAGAGGAGTGTATTTCCCTCTGAATCAGAGTCTTACTATATAGCCCTGGCTAGCCCCTATCTCCCGAGTGCTGGAATAAAAAGTATGTGCCACCATGTCCATCTGGAGAAGATTCCTATGTTAAAGGCCAGCCTGGGTAACTTTGTGAGACCCTGTGTTAAAACAAAAGATAAAAAGGGAGTCCCCAGGGAAATTCCAAAACCATACATATGAGTGATATTATACTGACTGAGCAGGTTGTCTGTTTATACTTAGAATTATAATAATGTTTTTTTAACAGATGTATTTATTTTAGGTATACAAGTACACTGTAGCTGTCTTCAGACACACACCAGAAGAGGGCATCAGATCCCATTACAGATGGTTGTGAGCCACCATGTGGTTGCTGGGAATTGAACTCAGGACCTCTGGAAGAACTGTCAGTTGCTCTTAACTGCTGAGCCATTTCTCCAGCGCCCTACAATAATGTTTTAAGAAGAGGCCATAAATTTAAATGAGAGCAGAGTGGAGGGTACATGGGAAAGACTGAGAAGGAAAAGGGAAGGAGGGAAATTATGGAATTATAATCTTAATATATATTATATTTATATATTATATATATTATATTTACATATTATATAATATATATGCGTAGATATATGTATCAACAGCAAATAGGAAACCCTAGAATCAATCCCAAGAAAGAAAATAAAGGAAAAAAGAAGAAAGAAAAGCAACGAATGGAAAAACCTGATTCTTCAGACCCGATTCAAAAGCATTAAGTCTAGAGCCAAGTTGGTTATAATACTGACACCAAGCCGGGCGTGGTGGCGCACACCTTCAATCCCAGCACTCGGGAGGCAGAGACAGACAGATCTCTGTGAGTTCAAGGACAGTCTGGTCAACTACGTAAGTTCCAGAACAGCCAGAGCTATTACACAGAGAAACCTTTTCTCAAAACAAAACAACAAAAGATTGACACCAGCTCAAAGACTCAAATAGGATTCTCATTCTTTCAGCTCTCAGGAGCTTCCTCTGAAGGAGATAGCCCTGATCAGCCCCCTTTCCTAGGTATGAAATCAAAGGGTCAAGCAGATGCTGGGGCTGGGGCTTTGCCCAATGCTCCCCAGGGGCAAAGCTTCAGGGTTGGGCACAAACTCTAGGGCTCTTTCTACGCCTGATCCTCCAGGGAGGGCTGGAGTCACTCTTGGGTTTGGGGCTTTATAAGTGTTCTTGAAATTAGCCCAGGAGTCTCTTACCCATCCCTGGCTCATGGCTGAGGTTAAAATACACACACAGTACCGCAGCACAATTGGTTGGTTATTTCATTAAATGGTTATCGATGCAACATTGCTGTCTAAATTGGGGGACAGGTAACAGCTGCAGAGGAAGAAGCTAACTCTAGCACACTGGGCCAAGGAGTGGATGTAAGGTCCCCTCCAGCCTGCAAGGACCTTTTTGGACCTATGGACAGCCCCATTGCCTCTTCCCACCCTTTGGGATCTTAGGTCCTGAAACCCATCTTCCTCCTCAGAAACAGATCTGGCAACACAGTCCTGAACAGGGAACCAAATTCCCTTCCCACTGGTTTATATTAAACTTTGGGGGTTCCTCCCACTGATTTATCTTCCTAATTATGTTTGCTTTAAGCAGTTATTGAAATGCTTTTGCCTTCTCTAAGCAAGAATGGCACAGGAGGCTACAGGCTTGAGCCTGCTTTGTATCGGATAGGCCCAGAGAAGGGTCGTGCCAAAATTCCCAAGTCAGTTGTTTTGAAGGTGAGGAATCTCATTCTGTAACCCAGGCTGGCCTTGAACTTTCAACAGTCCTCTGGCCTCAGCCTCCCTAGTACTGTGATTACAGACACTAACCACAAGGCCCCTCTATCATTTTTATGGTGAATCCCCACTGGGAAAAAAATCAGTCTTCTGAGAGAGATAGAACCCCATCCCCCTCTTGGCTCAGGATTTGGGGTCCCTGAGGAAGGTCTCAGAGTAGCCCCTAAGCAGTGGAGGGGATGTGATGTCTGGTACCTAGATTCCCTTAGATTGGCATCGATGGCTTTGGGATAGGAATTCCACAGCCCCACGTGGTGGGAAGGAGGGGCAGTCCAATAATCCAGAAAATGGGGGGAAAGTTCCTCCCTAGAGAATGGGGTCTGGCAGAGGGAAAGGAGATATTTTGTCGAATTTCATAAAAGCCCAAATCCTCAATCTCTACCACCTCATCCATCCAAAAACAAAAACAAAAACAACAACAACAAAAATAACAAATCTAACCGCTTCTGCCTGAAATCCCTGGTGGCTCCTCACAAGGACGTACCGACTCCCTGTGGGCTATTCAGCGGCCTCACAGGACCTTTCCAGCCTTGTCTTCCCTCCCTGCTGTGGAGCAGTCCCAGGCCACGCTTACTTTTTCCTGTACGTCTGCACACGCTGCACCTATGCCAATGGTACCTTTCTTACTCCCCAAGCCCCAGCCAACTCCCTCAGGACTTACTGGCTCAGGGAGCCACACAGCAGCCTGTATGTGTATAGGGTCCCTCAGCCAAGGTGCCACCTATATCAGTTCTCAACTTGTGGGTTGCCACTCCTTTAGTAGTCAAATGACTTTTTCATAGGGGTTACCTCAGACATTCAGAAAACAGATATTGATAGATTCCTAACAGTAACAAGTTTACAGTTGTGAAGCAACAATGAAAATTATTTTATTCCCACAACATGAGGAATTGTGTTAACGGGTTGCAGTGTGAGGAAGGCTGAGAATGACTGGTCCATACTTAGGGTTCCTCATCTCTCAATCCAATATATGGAAGCGTTAGTACAGTGCGTACTTCATGTGTGCAGGAAGGGATGGGGTATGTAAGGGGTCCCAGCAGACGGGCGGGTAAGGCCCGCCTTCCTTCTCTCCTGTCTGGAAGAACTGGACAGGGTGGAGTTGGGGGAGGGGAGAGCCAATGATGGTTCCTGGGGGAGAATGTCACCAAAAAGAGGTCAATGGGACCAGAGCCAGGGAGGGAATACAGGACAATCTGAAACCAGACTCCCAAGAAAACAGACCAGTACTGTCCTTGCTGACAAGTACTCCAGCCATTGCCCCCACCAGCTTTCATTCGCCAGGGGCTGGGGTGGGGACGACTCTCAATTACAGATGATGCTCCCCCACCAGTCATTAACAGAGCTCAAGACAGAACTGAGGGAGAGCCTCTATTTGGACCTCTGAGGAGACCCCAGGAGTTACCATCCCCTTAGGAAACTTCACCTCATGCAGAGTTCAGATTCAAGGATGTGTAGGTTTTCAATGCCTTCCTGTCTTTATAATCTCTAGAGCATCTCAGGCTCCAAGCCAGGGCAGAGATGGTGAAAGGGGCGCTCGTGCCACTTCAGCAGGCCCTCTGCCATGCTAGCAGGACACCCAGCCAGGCTGTCAGGCTGAGCAGTTGTACATCATCAGTTCACGCCAACTCCCCCTCCTCCAGGGCTGTCCACTCACATTAACTGGACTGAAGAATCTCCCACCCCCGGGGCTCCTAAACTTTAACCTTCAGTGCATGGCTTTTTTCCTGTGTTTTCTCTGGGGGAGAGGACACTGGTAGACTGCTTTTCTTTGGTGGGGAGGGAAAGAAGGAACAAGACTAAGTCCATAGCTGTTTTCCATGGTCATGGGCTTTATTTGCGCACTAGTGGGGAAGGGAGAAGCTAGAACTGGTTGGCGGCTTGAAGGGAGGAAAGAACTTGCTTTAAACTTTAGTGCATGTGGTCTGAAGGTTAGCATGTATGAGAACAGATGTGGAAGAAGAGAGACAAAGAGAAGGTCATCAGATGGACACTTTCCTTAGGGCAGGCAGATGGGGTATGGGGATCAAGGTGAGCAAGGAAGATACACTTTATACAGGAGACTCAAGCAAAGTCACTGCTTGGCTTTCCAAACACCCACCTGCCCTATCCAAGTCCATGCCCCAGATGCCTACCCTGTTAGCTCTCTCAGCTAGCAGCAGAGGAGGGGATGCGGTTGTGGAGAATGGGGTGAGGGGTGACACCCTTCTGTCCTCTAGCTCCTCCAACCAGAATTGCTCCTCTGCCTGCCCTGCCCTTCCAGCCAGGGTCAGGAGGTCAGAAAGTCCAGGAGCACACAGGGGAACAATCGTGTCTCTCACCCAGGCCTCTTCCCTCTCTGCCTCTCGGCAAGCCCTCACATGAGGTTACAGCTCTTGGCTCGATCCTTCTGTATCTCGCCCTCATTTCCCCGGTCTGGCCGTCCTGACAGCTGAGTGGATCGCTGTAGCCCCCGGCGAGAATCAGTGCGGCGCAGCTGCCTATGGCCACGGCCAAGAGAAGCTACTGTGGCCACGTGGAAGACATCCCTGACACTGCGCTCGGAGGATCGGGAGGAACATTCAACGTAGGACACAGCTCCCACCTGCTTGGCCAGCACAGTACCCTGGAAAAGCAGCAGACGGGTGGAAATTAGAGCCCTTCATTTGGGAAGGAGCATGACGGCTGTGGGCTGGGGTTGATGGTCAGACAGAGCTGGAGAAGAATTAAAGGCTAGGGTCAGAGGTTAGAGACCAAAAAACCAGGCATGGGTATGAAGTCTAGGTTGGAATTCAGTGGGAGGTGAGGGGTCTCACCTGCTCATGTGTAACAGGGATAAGTCTCTGCTTGGATAGCTCCCTCAGTGTGGCCAGGTCGGTCCGCATGTCCAGCTTACAGCCAACCAGCACCACCTTGGCATTGGGGCAAAACTCCTGAGTCTCTCCTTGCCACTGGTTGGGAGTGGAAAACAGAGTTTTGGAGGGGTGGGAGGAGATATAGGGAGAAGCTTTGCTCCATGCACACAGAAATCACTTATTCTTCTCGCCCTTCCTAAGGAAGAAACAATGTGGAAAGCTGGTCTCCAGGGCAGGAAGGCAAGGAGAAGAGAGTTTCGGTGAGGAGCCTGGATTGTCTGTCAGCCTGCAACCTGCACATCCCCACTCCCTTTTCCACACTTTGTCCTGAGAAGAGACCAACCACACCTTCCCCTGCCCGGGAACTGAGGACTCCCTGACTGCCTCTCGTGCTTTCACCGGGGACTTTTCTTATAGAAACAATGGCCTGGACAGCCAGCCAAAAGGCTTTCCAAAGCCCCAGAATCGGCATCCACTGCCCTTCCACAGCCAAGGAGATAGGGAAGACAGATAAGCAGACCCTAAGGCCTCAGGGCTATTTCAGGCTTGCAGGTGGGAGACCTGGGGCTGGAGCGGAGGGATGACTGCTTCATCCACTACCCAGCTGAGGGACATGCCTTTACTCCCTCCTCCAGGTTCATGCCCTGTGTGCCTAATCTCCTCAGAATTTTCCCCAGACTCCCACCTTCTTGAGGACACTGTCCAGTGTTTCTGGCCGGCTAATGTCAAAGCAGATGAGCACAGCATCAGAATCTGGGTAGGCCAGAGGCCGGACATTGTCATAGTAAGAGGAACCTGGAAGAAAGAAAGAAAGTAGATAGGGCGATCTGAGTGGGCGGCAGGCCTGGAAGGGAACAAGGGACTCAAGTGACCGTGGTCAAGGGATGCTGGTGACAAAAAGGGAAGCAGTGGTCTTTAAAACCCATCCCAGAGTGTGTCTCGAGGACAGCAGGCAGAGAGGAGCAGAAAGAAATGGCTTATGGGTTTCTCTGATCTAACACTGATGATTTGTAATCCTTTGGAGTTTGGAAGCCCTTTAAGAATCTCAGAAAATCTACCACTATTCTAACAAATTTTGTGCGTGCTTTCTGGGCTTTGATGACACATCTTCTAAAGTCCTTCAGGGAACCGAGTAAAAATAAAAAGCCTTCCCATGAGGTTGGAGCAAGGACAGGGAGCGAGTGTCCCTGTTCTCCTGGGACTCCAGTTCAGTCTAGAGAGAGAGAGAGAGAGAGAAAAAAAATACTTTCCACCACCGTCCCTCACCCCAGAAATTCTAAATAGCTTTCCTAAACCCAGTCCCATTTCCTAAGAAAAATGTTCCAAAATAAGTCATTTCTTTCCTAGTTCCTTGGGTAAGCAGAGCCCAGCTGCACGGCTGATATTAGGCTTTCTACTTCAGAACATGGTTTCTGTCAGGCATTAAGAAACTCTGCCTCAGTTTCCCTGGCTCAAAACAGAAACTGATGTTCTATTCTAAAACTGGATGGATGTCTGAGCTGACCTGGAATCTAAGGCTCTAGCCAAGGGAGGGGCTAGAGTAAGGGACCTTGGCAGTCAGGGTGACCCCGAGGGACTTGGCTACCTGAAGTATCCCACATGTTGAGCTCAATGCGGCGCTTGTCGATCTCAAAGCTGGCAGTGTAGTTCTCAAACACCGTGGGGACATAACTCTGCAGACAAGGATGGGTCAAAATGAGAGCGTCTCTCCAGTACTCACCCTGACAACTGCCCTCCTCCCTCGACACTGGGTCCAGCTCAGTCCCTAGACAGAAGTTGGTCTGAGGCTGGGCTAAAGGAAGATCCGGGTAGCTACTGCCTCCACCTCCACAGAATCATAGCTAGACTCTCAGACACCCCCTCGGGGTCCCTTTAGCCCAGAGTCTTACCCTCTCTGATGCCCGGGACCTCCGACATTCCCTCAGAGCTCCCTCCCGGATCCTCTTGATGCTCCTAAGCCCCATCCATTTCACCGCGTTCCTTGATTCCTTCCACTCCAATCCTCTGCAGTCTTTTCAGAGCCCCCAACGCCTCCTTCCTCTCCTCTGAGTCTCTTTCTCTTTTCCTTGGTTACCCTGGTACTGGTTTCCAGCGGCCCCCGGGGCCCCTATGACCCACTCCCCGCAGCCTCGGTGCCCCTCTCTCCAGACGCCAATTCCTCACCCCGGGGTAGGCGTCCTTGGCGAACACCTGCAGCAGCGCTGTCTTGCCGCACTCCGCGTCCCCCACCACTACGATCTTGCAGCGGCCACTCTGCCCCTCCATAGTCCCGGCTACGCGCCGGCCCCCCACGCCGCCCCCCTCCCGGGCACAGCCGCCGCCTCTGCCGCCTCCTCCCCCGCTGCAGCTGCAGCCTCTCGGGCTGCCGACACCGGCATCTCGCGGGCCCGCGCCGAGCCCCCGCCCGGGGCTGCGGGCCCCCTCCGCCCCGCCCCTAGCCCGCGGGCCGCACCTCTGGCCCCGCCTCCCATCCGCACCGCCGAGGGGAGGGGACCGGGATGGGGCGGGGCCTGGGAGGAGGGCGGCGGGGGTGGGGGGCGAGTCAGACTGTAGCGCGCAGCTGTGACCCCAGGATCGCCTGAGGGTTTGTGGCCAGCGAGCCCTGTTTATTTGAGTTCCTCGGGAGTGGAGGCGGGGCGGACTGGGGGCGAAGTTCGGAAGTGTCGGCTACGAAGCTACATACACAAGCGCAAGGCCTGAGCCTTCTGTGTGCCCACGCGTGCACGGAGGTGTGCTAGTGCGGCGGACACGCGCGGCGGCAGCAATCTATTTCCCTAACACAGGGAGGCGTGCGATGTGAGGAAAGGGAGGATTTTTATTGTCTCCCTCCTCCACTCTCGGGTCCAGGCAGAGCTTGGGGAAAAGGAAGTACAGACCATAGCACTCTCACCCTACATTAGTGACATCATAGCTTTCCATCTCCACTCGACGGGTGGTGGGATCTAGGCCTGTGACCAATCTAGAAGCGTGGACTAAGTTCTTCTAGCCAAGTACTGAGTGGAAAGTTTTAGGGGAGCGTGCGTCCTCTGGTGGACATTTTGGTAGAAAGAGCAAAGTGAAGGCTAAGGAAGCTAGAACCCATTGTCGGTAAGCTCTGCTGGGGCCAGAGCTAAGCCCCTACAGCCAATTTCAGCCTCATCTTAGAATAACAATAATCAAACCGCCATTTACATGACATCTTTTGCCTAGAGGAGGATAGAGAGGGGGAATTGGGGGGCTGAGAGGAGGAGGCTGTGATCCGGATGTAAAGTGAATGGATGAATGAATGAATGAAAATCCTTCCTTAGCCAGGCATGGTGCTGCACGCCTTCAATCTCAGCACTCAGGAAGCAGAGGCAGGCAGAACTCTCTGAGTTTGAGGCCAACCTGGTCTACATAATGAGTTCCAGGACAGCCAGGTCTAAATAGAGAAATCCTGTCTCAAAACAAACAAACAAAGCTCTTCCTTAAGTCTAGGATGTTCGCTTTAATTTTATCTTGTTTTGAATAACTGTGTAAAGGTAACTAAAGCATGCAATATCATCACTATTTTACTGAAAGTAAACAGACACACAGCATTAACACCCACAACTTTTAAGTTTAAGTTGAAGATGTAACTCAGGAGCCCCTATATTCATGGGGCTCTGGGTTCTATCCTCAATACCAACAAAAGGAAAAGAGAGTGAGAAAGAAAAGGGAGGGTGGTGCTGTATGCCTTTAACCACAGCACTCGGGAGGCAGAAGACAGGCAGATCAAGGCTAGCCTTGTATTCATGGCAGGTTCCAAGCTCCAGGCTTGCCACTGCAAGAATACAGTGAATGAAATCTGCTTATTACTAAGCGGTAGAGTTAAACCTGAGGCACAATTTCACCGGGTTCTGATCCACAGGTGACTAGCTCCCCAAATCTGATATAAACTCAGATTTTTAAATTATCCTTCAGACTGTGCCACGACAACTTTTAATTCGTATAAGGCTTTCTACGAATAAATCAAGTCTTAGATTCCGCATGCCCCAGAATCTCCTCATGCTTATCAGTCTCAAAAAAACACGCACATACACCACCACCCTCCGCCTCCACCGCTAGTCTTTTCGCGCCCTCGCAGCTCGGTCAGCAGAGGGCCTAGCCCTTTAAGTCCGCCCGAGAAGCTCCACCCTCGAGCAAGGGCCCCGCCCCACCCACTGGTGACCGCAGCCTGCGCTCTTCCTGACGCGTGTACCGCCCTCCCCAGCTGTGCACCGGTTTTGTACAGCTGGGAACGCACGTCGGGAGTCTAGCCATGTCCGCGGAGAGGGAGGCACCCGAGGCGGCCACTGTGGCGGCGACGGCCGAGGCCGGGGCGGGGACCGGAGCCGGGGACGGTGCGCCTTCGCAGCCCCCGACAGTCGAGGTGGCAAGCGACCCGCAGCCTCCACCGGCCCCCGAAGCGTCGGCATCCGCCTCGGCGCCGCCGCTGCGTTGCCTGGTACTCACCGGCTTTGGTGGCTACGATAAGGTGAAGCTGCAGAGCCGGCCCGCGGTGCCCCCAGCCCCAGGACCCGGTCAGCTGACGCTGCGCGTGCGAGCCTGCGGGCTCAACTTCGCGGACCTCATGGGCCGCCAAGGGCTGTACGACCGGTTGCCGCCTCTGCCGGTCACCCTGGGCATGGAGGGCGCGGGCGTAGTGGTGGCAGTAGGCGAGGGTGTCGGCGACCGTAAGGTGAGCGGCAGCAGGGCAGTAGTGGGCGCGTGCCGGGGGTGTGGCCGGGCCGGGAAGCCAGCACGGACCCGGGTGGACTAAACATGGAACACATGGAAAGCAATTTATGTCTTGAGGCTCCTAGGAAAAGGATTTACTAGGAACTGGCAACAATATTATTGCCCCTTCCCAAAGCATTCTTTTTTAGTAGTGGCCGCCGCCCCAAGCGGAGTTGGGGGGAAAACAATAAGGCGCTCTGGCGCATGCGCAGGTTGACCTACTCGACCCCCCTCCCCTAGTAAAACCACACCTGTACCCCTGCCCACTAAACACTCCCGGGGCATTTGTGGTCTGTGATTCTGGGTGGTGGCTAGCTCCCCCTTTCCCTCCCGAGGGAGCTTTGAGAAGCTAAGTAGACGGGGTTAGGCGGGGGCGCAGAGGCCGTGCCAAAGCGCTAGTCACATGCAGCCCCGTGGTGTATGGGGGTGTATGACGGCCCCTCCCCGAGCTGGGCCAGAGGGGACACACCCATCATGGAGCCGAGAGAGGCTGGCTTTCCCCCACCGCCACGGGCCTTACGCTACTACTCGGGTATTTGCCGTGGGGGAGGCGGGATCAGTTTCCCATCTTTGTCTTGGGCTTGCTTTCTCGTGACTGCAACTCCATCTCTTCTTCAGTGACTCAGCGGACAGGCCAGGACCCAGGGCTACCCTTGGGAACTTCCGGCCCAAACCGCTCCTCCTCCCTTTCAGAGGACCCCAGCCTCGGAAATCCAGGCGGAGCCCATTTGAACTAGGGTAGGGAGGTGTGGCACCTTGAGCAGGTTGGCCCAGCTTTGCCTGTCTGTTTCTCGTTTATCATTAATCACAGCCATAACCTTGGCCACACGAGACTTACAGATGACCAGCTTTCTGAGAAATCTCGATTGAGGCCTCTTTATATCATGTGTTTAGGAGTTTCTTTTCATTTTCCTTTTTCTTTTTTTGTTTTTTGTTTGATTTTATTTTTCGAGACAGGGTTTCTCTGTGTAGCCCTGGCTGTCCTGGAACTCACTCTGTAGACCAGGCTGGCCTCGAACTCAGAAATCTGCCTGCCTCTGCTTCCCAAGTGCCGGGATTAAAGGCGTGTGCCACCACTGCCCACCTAGGAGTTTATTTTCAAATCCAGCACCTTCCCAAGAAGCTGCTCCAAAGCAGTCTGAGTCTTGCCTTGGCTAACTTGCTGGTTTTGCTGCTGTATTTGTTGATCATGAAAACAGCTCCTCCTTAGTCGTTCTTCATGAATCCAGCTGTGGTCACATCCTTGCCCTGCCTTAGAAATAATCCTACTCTTGGATGGTGCTAAAAGGACTTTTGGGAGGGTAGGGGGTGGAAGGGGAAGTTAACGTTCTTGTCACTGCTGAAGGCCACCCATCTCTCCACTCCTCCCCACACTTTCCGCCTGGTAAATACAGGATTTCCTGCCTCCGGCAAGAATCTGCAGTAAGAGCCTGGAATTTATGCGGAGGGCTCTCCCGCCCTCCTGGTGGCTGAGTTGGGGAGGGACCATGGCCCTGAGTTGGGAGGGCTAAAGGTTAGGTATGAGCCGGATTAAGTGATACTTGTTCTAGATTACATCTGGGACTGGCCTGTTGTCCTGCTGTCTTATTGCTCTGTTGTTAGCTCTCTTGGGTTGCTACTCTCTTTTCTAGACTTGAGTTTTGGGGTTCCTTCCTCAGGCCAGAACGCTCAGTAAAAGAGTCCTCTTCAGTGGAATGTGGGGACTGGATGACATGTAAAAGGGTCTGTGTAGGGATCTTTTTTTTTTTGTTGTTTTTTTTTTTGTTTTTTGAGACAGGGTTTCTCTGTGTAGCCCTGGCTCTCCTGGAACTCACTCTGTAGACCAGGCTAGCCTCGAACTCAGAAATCTGCCTGCCTCTGCCTCCCAAGTGCTGGGATTAAAGGCTTGTATAGGGATCTTATTCTCCTATCCTGTGGATCGAAAATGTCCTGTAAGGAGCTAACATGAGCCCTGATTGTCTAGAACAGCACTCAGACTTCTCTCTGTATAGTCTTCAGAGGGCCAGGAGGAGTCACTGCTGACCAGACTCCCCCTCCTCCTGCACAGTTGCTAAACTGGAGAGATGCTTCTGTCTTTGTCCCTTAGCTCCTGCAGAGAGACCCTCATGCAAGCAACTTGTGGCTGGAATGGATTGCCCTTCTTGAGCATCAGGCTTGTTACCATGTCTGGGTTCATGTTTTTTCTAGGGCTGCCAATATGAGCCTATCTATATACAACTGAAGAAGCCCCCTGGGCTGGTCCCACCCAACCATTTACTGTTTACAACTCAGGCACATTTACCTGCGCCATGGCATGGCCCTTGCTATGTGCAGCCCTCTACAGTTATTTGCTGACTTCCTCTGCTTGCTGTTATTACTGTCCTTGTTGTTAGCTAACATTGCTAAGTATTACCTATATAATATACATCGCACTATTCCTGAATGTTGCTTTTTCCTAATTAGAGATCTTGCCATTCCCCTCCTGCAGATGAGAAAACTATTCAAATAATTTTTATTTTCTCATGGCTGCGTTGTCATTAAAATGGCGGAGGCCACTTTTGTAACCAAAGCAGCTTGATTTCTTTAACAATAGTTACACTTGCCCTAACCGTAAGTTTCTTGCGTTCAGGGAGCTTACACAATAATGAAGTATATGATCTGTTATGTGGAGAAGCAGATGTGAGGATTGATTGAACACTTCCCTATGAAGCACTAGGAAATGATGATGTTACTGTGAATGCTACAGCCACCGCTGCTGTGTCTGCTACTTCATCTCCAAGGGTCTGGGCACCTGTGGGTAAATAAATGAGTAATCACATGACATTTTTCCTTTTTTTTTTTTTAAGGCAGGGGATCGGGTAATGGTGTTGAACCGGTCAGGAATGTGGCAGGAAGAAGTAACTGTGCCATCAGCTCAGACTTTCCTGATGCCTGAGGCCATGACCTTTGAGGAAGCTGCTGCCTTGCTGGTCAATTATATCACAGCCTACATGGTTCTCTTTGACTTCGGCAACCTAAGACCTGGCCACAGCGTCTTGGTGCACATGGCTGCAGGTGACAGGTCCCTTCCTTTTTTTTTTTTTTTCACCCGACCTGATTTCCCTTCCAGGTCCTTCTCTGTAGCCTATCTGGTTTGTTGTCATGGCAACACCAGACTGCCTGGCCTGTGGTGCCCAGAGGCCTCTGCAGTGTAGTTGCCGTGGTAACATTTAGACACCAGGTCCAGCCTGCTGTTCTTAGCAGCATGCCCTTACGCCCCACACCATTCTCCTGTCCAGTCTCTGTCCCTCCAGTTCTCAATTAGGGAATTTGAACATGGGCCCCAAAAGGAGCTAAAGCACAATGAAAGTGATGGCCTGACTGACTGGGTCTTCGGGAGGCTGGAGTACAGCCTCCCAGAGTAAGTGACTCTGTGCCCTCTTCTGCTGTAGGTGGTGTGGGCATGGCAGCCCTGCAGTTATGCCGCACCGTGGAGAATGTGACAGTGTTTGGAACGGCCTCAGCCAGCAAGCACGAGGTGCTGAAGGAGAATGGGGTCACACACCCCATCGACTACCACACGACTGACTATGTGGACGAGATCAAAAAGATCTCCCCCAAAGGTGGGGGCAGTGCCTGGAAGTGGGGAGGTTGGCACAGCAGAGGGAGAGGGGGACGAGGAGTCTCCAGATCTGTGGATATTAATGGGTTTGTCCCCCTGGGTCTTACTGTTTGACAGGAGTAGACATCGTCATGGACCCTCTGGGTGGGTCGGACACTGCCAAGGGCTACCACCTCCTCAAACCCATGGGCAAAGTTGTCACTTATGGTGAGTTGTTAGTTGTATCAAAGGCAGAGAAGTTGCATGGGGCAGGAGGATGGGACTGATTCATAATAATTAATGGGTAGAAAATCCCACCAATAGGGTGGGATGCAGGGACCTGAGCTTTTGAATAAGGAAGGAATGGAGAGTCCAGAGCTCTCCAGTGACGTCGGGGGTTTCAAAGGGTCCTGGGTATTTGAACAAGCTTGGTGCCCCTGGGTGACAGCCACTCACTCTCTTTCATAAGTTTCATGTGAGTCATGGTAATTCTGTATTCCTGTTTGGGGGTTATAGCTGGTGCAAAACTAACCAGTCTGCCTGCTTCCCGTAGCACCACCTGGGCTTCTTGGATGAGCTGGATGTTTATTTTAAAACCTACTTTACACAAAAAAATGTAAATATAAAAATGAGAGCAATTTTGGGAGAGCACGTGTGCTCTCGTTCTTTGCCAAGGGCTCCTGATTCTTTCCTCCCCGGCCTTCATGTCCTGAGTGCTGAGGTGACAGGAATGTGGTGCCATATCTGGCGGGGTGCAGTCTTCCATCTCATTTTCTTTCATTTTGGGGGTAGGGGGAGACAAGATCTTACTACATAGCTCTGGTAGCTGTGGCTAGCCTGGAGCTCAGAGGTCCACCTGCCTCTATCTCCCGAGTACTAGAATTAAAATTGAGTGTTACGACCACATCCGGCTCTCTAGTTCGGTTTGTTTGTTTGTTTGAGGTAAGGCTTCATTATAGAAAGCTGGCTTCAAACCCACTGTACTCAAACTTCTCATCTTGCCCCTGCTTCCCAAATGCTGAGATTCAGGCTTACACCGCACATCCACCTGACTTACACATTCAGGGTAGGCACCCATGCCAGCTGAGCTACATCCCTAGCCCTGTGTGTATAATTTTGTTGTTGTTTTGCTTTGTTTTCTTTTCTTTTTTTTTTTTTTTGGTTTTTCGAGACAGGGTTTCTCTGTGTAGCCCTGGCTGTCCTGGAACTCACTCTGTAGACCAGGCCGGCCTCGAACTCAGAAATCCACCTGCCTCTGCCTCCTAAGTGCCGGGATTAAAGGCGTGCACCACCGGCTGGGTAGAGGACTACTGAGGCTCCATGTCCTGCCTGGCACCCTGGCCAGGAGGGTCTGGAGACTGAAGCTCCAGTCCCTGTATATAGTTTGTGTCCCTGGGCCTGACCCCATCGGTCCTGCTGATGGGTTCTGAACTGCTCCCCTTCTCAGCATACCCCTTGCTGGCCCATGAGCCTACCTTGTCCCCCTTCTGGGCTGGAGAACAGGTGAGGGTGGGCTGAGGTTGCTGCTGCTGCCACTGTCCTGTTATAAAGTCTGTGAGCACTACAAAGAAAAAAAAAAGGTGTGCACCACCACTGCTTGGCTTGTTTTCCTTTCTTGAGATGGGGTTTCTCTGTGTATCCTTGGCTGTGCTGGAACATAATCTGTAGATCTGGCTGGCCTCAAACTCAGAGATTTACCTGGGATTAAAGGTGTGCGCCACCAACCGCCTGGCTGTGCATTATTTTTTCAGTATTTATTTGTTGTGTGTGTACATATAGGTGCCATGGTGCACATGGGGAATTCACAGGACAGCTGGCAGGAGACAGTTCTGTTCTCTTCTTCCATCATGTGGGTCCCAAGGCAACTTTAGTTGCCAAGCTTGGCATAAAGCCAAAGCCGTCTCAAAGAGTGCGCGCGCGCACACACACACACACACACACACACACACACGAGGAGTTAGTTTGGGCCTAATCTTGGAACTAGAAGTTCAGGGTTGTCTGTGTGTTGAGTGTTAACAAGGAGATCAAGGAGCTAGGCAGACCTGGATTCAGATACACAGAGATGTACCTGGCAGCTGGATCATAGGATCTGTCACTCTGTCCCTTAGGAATGGCCAACCTGCTGACAGGCCCCAAGAGGAACCTGATGGCCATGGCCCGCACCTGGTGGAATCAGTTCAGTGTAACAGCCCTGCAGCTGCTGCAGGCCAACCGAGCTGTGTGTGGTTTCCACCTGGGCTACCTGGATGGTGAGGTGGAGCTCATCAATAGAGTGGTTACCCACCTCCTGGCTCTGTACAGTCAGGGCCACATCAAACCCCGAATTGACTCAGTCTGGCCCTTCGAGAAGGTGAGCATGACGATAATAGAGTCAGACTCAGAGAACCCCGGTCCTCAGGAGAGGATCCAGGGGCAGATAGATAGTAACTGTCTTCTTTAGCCTGGCTCTGTGAGGTGGGGCAGATGGCATCAGGAATGGTCTTCTCTTTCTCTCCAGGTGGCCGATGCCATGAAGCAGATGCAGGAGAAGAAAAACGTAGGCAAAGTCCTCCTGGTTCCTGGACCTGAGAAGGAGACCTAGGGCCAGCAGCTGTGGGCCCTGGAGAGCCGGGAAGGGAGAAGATGGGAAGCCCTGTTGTGTTGCCCACCAGCCTCTCACATGTCATCTTGTCATGATGCTCTACCCTCCCTCCCCCAGAAATGGTCTCTATGCTGATGACTGCTTCCCTGCTCTGAGCTTGCTCTTTGCTCAGGGCTCTCCCTCCCCCTTCCTGCCCTCAGGAGAGGTTGGGAAGTGACCACTTGGATGTCTGGGCCCTGCCAAGGGGACAGGGAAGGTCAGCAGGAGGCTGGCTGCTTCCTGCCCCCCACCCTCTCCTGGGCCTGCCATGCTGCTTTTGTGCCAAGGTTAGCCGGTCCCTCCCTGCCCTATCCTGTGTGCTTCCACCTCAGCCTCATCTTCCCTCCTGCCCCACCCCCACCCAAAGAATCTATGTGTCAGCTCAGGATGTGGGGCTAATCTGTGTGAGTCTAGCATGTACCTGTGTCTCCGTAGTAACCATGCAACCCAGGCCGACGTGGCCCACCCCTGGGCTTGATCAGTATCCAACCTTGTCTCCTGTCCCCGATGTCGTAAGCACAATTAGACTTCTTCCACCTTCAGTTTGCTGCCTCCTACAGCAAGGGCAGGAATCAGATGACTCCCTGGCTCACGCTCTGGGAGGGGTACTGGGTACCCCACCCTTCACTGAGGTCTCTGGATTTGTCTCAGTGCCTTAGCATCGGAAAACCTGTGCTTGTGTGTGTGTGTGTGTGTGTGTGTGTAGGGGCAGCCCTATCTCTGGCTCCTTTTCCACCCTTCTCCCCAGTGCCTTCCTCATCCTGGTGGAGCTGAGGCCTACTCCTCCCCAGTCCAACACTGCCAAAAATCTGTGTATGTGCCAGGGGTCGGGGGGGGGGGTTAGGGGGCAGCTCTAGCCTCTGGGTATCAATTGCTTCTACTATGGTTTGTGGCCTGTCTAGGCTCTGTCAGTGGTGGAGAAGAAAGAGGCAGTAAGCTGGACCAGCCAGAGTTCTGGGAGACCCTGCTGGGTCTTATTCTGGGACCAAAGTGAGACTCCAAGCACATTTCCTTTGCTACTATCTAGGGAGGCTGCTGCCTTCCCAGAGCCTGGAGGCAGCTCTGCTGTTCAGCCCCAAACTTTGTTTACACTGGTGGGGGAGGAGGAGGTTGGGCAGGGGAACTATTGGGCTGGTTAAAAGGACCAGGGCTACTGGAGCCAAAAAATAGGGACTTTTGAGGCTAGGTGGGGGTCACTTGCTACGTCTGAGCTTGGATTAGAGAAAACTCTTACTGCAGCCACTGTCAGAGGGAGTGTTGAGGGAGGGACCCAGCCTCTCTGTTGTCTAATTGAGGCCTCCATGTAGGAAGTGTGATTTCTGCTTTTGTGTCCCCCCACCCCATTACCACTGCTGCCTTTGTGTCTGTGTCAATAAAAAGCCAAACCCTGAGTCCTGAGCAGATGTTGTATCTGAGAGTTGCTGGAAGCTGGGTGGTGCTGGTGCGCACCTTTAATCTCAGCAATTGGAGGTTAGAGACAGGCAGATCTGAGTTTGAGGCCAGTCTGGCCTACAGAGGGAATGCCAGGGATATACACAGAAATCTTGTTTCAAATGGAAAAAAAAAAAAAAAATGAGAGAAAGTGAGCCAGTGTCAAGGTCTGGGTTGTGCCTTCTCCCACAGCTGTCTTGAAGTAAAGATGACCATCACACCAGGTTGGCACTTTCACTGTTCTTGGTAGCATTAAGTAGTAAGTAGTCTCAGTCCCCAGCAGGTAGACATGCAGACCTAGCTTGACTCAGAAGTGAAGACAGCCAGGCCCTGCTGCCCCGAGGGCACAACTGCCAGGGCCTCTACCTCCCCGCCCCCACGGGTGGGCTTCTGAAAGTGGATCTCCAGGATGTCATGCAGCTCCTGGGCATCCAGGACATCGGGAATATTTGTCACCAGCACTGAATGAGTTGCTTGCTGGAATTTGATCTAGAAAAAGAGACCGGAAATGAATGGCAGGAGTGCATGGGAATGTAGGGCAGTGGGGAGCAGAGGATGAACAAGGAACATCCCACAAAAACATGGGATGGGTGTTGAAGCTCAGGCTCCTGTGTAGGACGGAGAGGTTGGGGGCCCTGAGCTTTCTGACAGGTAGATGCTTCCCTGGCCCCACCTTCACTTACCTCAGCTTTCTGGAACTCCCCACTCACATAGGGAGAGACTCTCAGAAGGACCTGCTGCCGGCCCAGTGCAACTCTGAACTGGCCAATCTGGCATAAGTGCTGGGCCACTGTGAGAAACAGAAAAGGGAGGCCTTTGGCATTTGAAGCTTTTCTTCCCCAGGCTCATGCACCCTGGCCCCCCACCTCCCTGGTAGGACCCTTACCTTCTTCATCAGCAAATCCCAGCATGACAGTCCCTTGCAGCATCTCCCGGGTCTCCACATCCCCACCTCCATTCTTGGTTTTGCCAAAGAAGATCTCCAGTTTGTCTAGCAGTTCCTCCTCACTCAGCCTAAGTCCAGTAGGAAAGCCACTGACCAGCACCCTGTGGCTATCTGGCTGGCTGGACACCTAGCAGGAGACAGATGGGGCAGGCTCAGCTGGCCCACTCATCCGTAGGACCCAAATGCTAAATCCCACCTATTGCATGGAGGACCCTGCCATTCTGTCACCTGGATGTTGGTCACCACGGGCAGCTCCAAGGGCTGGATCTGCACCCGCAGCCGGCAGTCCTCTATGTCAACTTTGTGTTCCTTTTGTTGTAGCAGTCGATCAACCACTGGGGGTGGGGGACAGGGTCAGTACTGGGAAACCTTATGACCTCCCCTCTGAGCCTCCCCCAGATATCCACCACCACCAGCACCAAGGCTAACCTTTGGGGTCATCAAAGGTGACCAGAGCAGAACCTCCAGGCAGAGGGCATTGAATCTTCAAGTTAGAAACTAGAGACTTGGGCACTTGCTTGCCCTGCTTAGTTTGGCCTTGGAATACCAAGGGGACTTCAGGCACCGGGAATGGGATCTAGAGGTTGAGAGAGGGAGGCAAGTAACAACCTTGAAAAGTAGGAGAGGTCCCCACTACTCCCTTCTGGGCAGAATGTGTCCCCCAATTATGTTTGATTGATGCTCAGTGCAGAAGACCTTCACAGAAGAACTGGACTGTGTGGGTACAGGCACGTCACACCAGTCACTTTTCATACAAGTTCTTGGCTTGTCCTCAAGCAAGCCTGGGAGGTAGGTAACTTCACCTCACAGATGAGAAAACTGAGATCAAAGAGCTCAAATGTACTTGAGGTCACATAGCAAGGAAATAAGTAATTACATATATGCATGTGCATCTGTGTGTGTGTGTGTGTGTATGTGTGTCCAGGTTCCTGTCCAGGCCAGACAGTTTCTCTTGCAACTGGAATTACAGGTAGTTACAAGCTGCCCCATGTAGGGGCCAAGAACTGAACCTGTGTCCTCTGCCAGAGCTGCAAAGTGCTCTTCACCACTGAGCCATCTCTTCAGCCCCTTTCTATCAAGAATACCTCAGTTCCCACCTGACCTTGTCTCTGGGAGAGCCCATGCGCTCCCTTTTCAGCTGCTGCAGCTCCTGCAGCCTCATCTTGAGCCTGGCTTGCTCCTCCTGAAGACTGCAGAGGACCTGTTGGAGCAGAAGGGAATAAGAAGATAACCATCAGCCTTTCTAGACCCTGGAGGAGGGGGGTGGGGCTGGTTCGGACTTTCTGGAGCAGAGATGATGTTCAAATATCTCAACACTCCCACTTCCCTTTTCCTGGCCTGGTCCTCACCCAGTCCACCCAGGGGGCCTGCAGTAGCTACAAGGCTTGATTCACAAGCCAGGTTCAGAACCTAGCTCTTGCTACAAGGCCCTGGGCAGGACAATCCTGGTGAAAAGAGATAAAAGCAACTGATTCCTCTAGAAGGAGTCAGGACTTGAAGCAGCAAGGCTTAATACCACTTTGCTAACTTTTTGTTATTCTGGGGATCAAACCCTGGTCCTTCAATCTGGCATTCAAGGTGCACACTATCACTGAGCTACACGCCCCAGGCTATTTACTGAACTAAATCTGTTTGCTTGCTTTCTTTTCTTTTCTTTTGGTTTTTTGAGACAGGGTTGCTCTGTGTAGCCCTGGCTGTCCTGGAACTCACTTTGTAGACCAGGCTGGCCTCGAACTCAGAAATCTGCCTGCCTCTGCCTCCAGAGTGTTGGGATTAAAGGCGTGCGCCACCACTGCCCAGCTGTTTGCTTTCTTTCAACATTTGTGTGAGGAGCCCCAAGGACTCCAACTTTGTGGAGTCTGTTCTTTCCTCCCTCCCTGTGAGTGCTGAGGATTACACTCAGGTTACCAGGCTTGCTCAGAGCACCTTTATCCCTTTTTTCTTCCCTCTTTTCTCCACCTCTTCTTCTTCCTCCTTCTTTTGATGATAAAAGTCTCAAGTAGCAGGCTGGGCGTGATAGCACATGCTCTTAGTCCTAACACCTAGGGCTACACAGAAAAACACCATCTCGAAAAAAAACCAAAAACTCAGGTAGCCCAGGCTGGCCTCACACTCTTTACAAAGTCATGGATGAACTTAACTCCAGTTTCCAGCTCCTCAGAGCTAGAATTCCAGGCATGTACCACCATGCCTGATTTATGCATTATAAGAATTGAACTCAGGACTTCTCCAAGCACATAGTCTATCCAACTAAGCTACATCTCCAGCCCTTCCTTCAGTTGTCTCAAGGCACAGTAGGCATGTATAGTCTCAATTGGACTTCTACTCACCACGTTGTTCAGTCTGGCCTCAAACTCACAGCAATCCTACTTGCAGAGTTCAGAAATTACAGACATGAGCTACCAGACCCATAAACTTAACCTTTCGAAATGACTATACCATTCAATTCTTGTTACAACGCTATGGACATAACTGTCTTGTCCCGACTGCGACAACCTGAAAAAAGTTAAAGGACTTGTCAAAAGTCATTTGGCCAGGCTGACTGATGCTGGGGGCTCTGCCAGTCAGTGCTTCCCAGTGAAGAAATGAAGTCCAGAGTGAAGAAGAAATTTGCATATCCCAGCGCTCCTCTTTCCACACACCAAGCAGCCTTTCAGGCTGGTGTGCGTTGGAGCGAGTCCAAACAGAACAGAGAGGGAGGAATACCCATGAATGCACCTTTGTCTGTGGGAGAGCGCAGACGTTGGCTGGCAGAGCTCAGGAGGGCATGAGAAACCTGATAAGTAACCTGGCCCTGAGAATGCCATCTTTACTTGGAGGGATCTACCCTGACTTGATCTCCTCTGTAACCCTAATGTCTAGAGAAGTCTTGGAATAAAACAGGCAGCAGTAAATGTGTAACAGATGAAGCTCGTGACAGGACAGGAGCCACAGTCACAGGTGTCACTGAAGATGCTCTGTGTGGGTTGTCTGTTTGGAGCAGAGGAAACCTAGAGCTTGGCTACATTATGCTGGCTGAGGAAGGGAGAAAAAGTCCCTATTTATATCTGTGACTCAGAGGTTACAAACAGTGTGTCTGGGGGCCAGAAAGATGACACCAGTCAGTCAGGACCCGTGTAGGATGAGGAGTGTTTTTTATATTTTCTCCATGGAGATGTGGTTCTAATAGTCTCTGTGTCTTTTCTTTTTAGAAATACTTTGTTGTTGTTATTTTTGTTTTGGGGGTTTTTTTTGTTTTGTTTTTTGTTGTTTTTGAGACAGGGTTTCTCTGCATAGCTCTGGCTATCCTGGCTCTCACTCTGCAGACCAAGTTGGGCTCAAACTCAGAGATTTTCCCTGCCTCTGTCTACTGAGTTCTGGGATTAAAGGTATACACCACCAGTTGATCGTGTGTGTGTGTGTGTGTGTGTGTGTGTGTGTACATACATGCATGTGGCAAGCAAGTGGAAGTCTAAGAACAAGGCAGATGTCACTCCTCTCCTCTACCCTGTTTGAGATAGGGTCTTTTAAATGTCACCACTGCACAGACCAGGCTAGCACTGGACTTCTGGGGACTTTCCTGTCTGTAGCTACCACCTTGACATTGGAGCACTGGGGTTATAGATGCAACAGACTATGCCCAGCTTTATTGGGTTCTAGGGATTCAAACCCAGGCCCTTATGCTTGCACAACAGGGACCTTGCCCACTGAGCCATGTCTCTTTACTATGTAACCTTTTATTGTTTTAAACCTATTATTGGTCATGTACATTTTCATTTTTCTTTTTTGTTTTGGTGTTTTGGATACAAGATCTCTAGTTAACCACCCAACCCTAAACTCAAGTCTCCAGAGCACTGACTGGAATTATAGGAATGCACCATGCTCCTGCCTTTTCCTCTGTTATAGAAGATGCTACGCCGGGCAGTGGTGGCACACGCCCTTAATCCCAGCACTTGGGAGGCAGAGGCAGGTGGATTTCTGAGTTCAAGGCCAGCCTGGTCTACAGAGTGAGTTCCAGGACAGCCAGGTCTACACAGAGAAACCCTGTCTCAAAAAACCAAAAAGAAAGAAAGAAAGAAAGAAAGAAAGAAAGAAAGAAAGAAAGAAAGAAAGAAAGAAAGAAATTTGCTATTTGGAACACAGGAGAGGTTGCTGCCACCGGGAACATTTCTGAAATAGGTGTCTTTGACAGTCCTGCGCTTGCCAGACTTTATGTGGCGCTCATGACTGCATGAGCCGTTCCTGGTGGTCAGGAATCAATTTCCTGAAGCCTGGAAGGACTGAACACCTCCACCTGATTTAGATTTGCTACCAAAGTCCATGTGAAAAAAAGCTTGCTTCATAAGAAAGAAAACCAAACATCTTCTGAGAATCATAAAATAAATAAAATTATACTTTTAAGAAATGCATTGAATAAACCATATGTGGTAGAGTAAGCCTACAGTCCCAGCACTAGGGAGGCTGAAGCAGGAAAACTGAATTTGAGGCCAGCTTGGGTTACATATCCAGACCCTGTCCCGATAAATAAATAGGAAGGAAGAAGAGCGGGAGACACACAGAGGAAGTACTCTGAATTCACTTGCCATGGTTAGCATGGCAGAGCATCAGCTATCCTCCGCATGACTCCTTGCCATACACAGAGATAACATCAAATCACAAATGGAAAAGATCAAATTTCAAAGAGCACTTCCTGGCTAGGTGTGGTGGAGCAAGACTTTAACCCCAGCATTGAAGAGGCAGGTGGAGTTTGAGCCCAGTCTGGTCCACATTGAGACTTCAGAGCCAAACAAGTCTACATGGTGAGACTCTGTCTCAAAAGCAAAACAAAAGCGAACAAACAGTGAAAGAAGACACTTCTACCAAGTGAGTGTGTGTCACTCTTTTTGAAGTCAGACCACTTCGAGTTGAAGACTTATCTGCACGTGAACTTCTGATCTTTGTCTTTATGATAAGTATAACTGTTCATTGCTTAATCCAAAAGCCCAAGTTGCTAAACTGTGATGTGCCTCCCCTCCCCTCCCCTCCCACTACTCCCAATCCCAGTGTTGGAGCCAGAAGCAGGGACTTATGTTGGGGACGTGCTCTATCCCAGAGCTACACCTGAGCCTACGAGGTGATTTTGTAATACTTGAATGAGAGTCCCACTGTACCTGACACATAAGTAGGCCTTCAGTAGCCACTGATCCACTTCCCTTGCCTGCTGGGTGAATGGCATTAGACTAAAATGGGGGGAGGAGCTGCTGGCAAGGTGGCTCAGTGATAAAAGCACAAGACATACAAGAATGATGACTTGAGTTTAACCCCAGATCCCATGGTGGAGGAAAGAACTTCCGGAAAGTTGTCCTGTGACTGGCACATGCTCACCATGGCAAGTGTGTGTGTGTGTGTGTGCGTGAGCCTTGTGTGTGTGTGTGTGTGTGTGTGTGTGTGTGTGTGTGTGTGCTCACCAGAAATAAAGATTATGAAGTGATTAAAAGACACATCATTGGCAGGGCTGGAGAGATGACTCAGCAGTTAAGAGCATTGACTGCTCTTGCAAAGAACTCAGGTTTGGTTCCCACCTCCCACACGTTGTTGGCTCATGACCATCCTTAACTCCCCTGGAAGGAATCCAATACCCTCTTCTGACCTCTGAGGGTTCCAGTCACACACATGGTGCACATACACACATAGAGGCAAATCACTCATACACATAAAATAAGATAAATAAATCTGGGCTGGAGACGTGGCTCAGAAGTGACGAGCACCGGCTGATCTTGTAGAAGGTTTAAATGTAGCAAATTAAACATGGGTTTAATTCCCAGTACTTGTGTGGTGATTCATAACTATCTAACTCCCTCATCTGTCCTTCATAGCTACGGGACAAGCAAGTGGCCCGCAAACATACACACAGGCAATACATCCATATAATGATAAAAGATAAAAATAAATCTTTCAGAAAAGATAAGTTAATCTAAAACAGATTTATTGTTATTGTTTATTTTTTTTTTATTGAGACAGGTTTCTCTGTGCAGCCCTGGCTGTCCTGGAACTTGCTCTGTAGACCAGGCTGGCCTCTGACTCAGAGATCTGCCTGCTTCTGCTTCCAGTATTGGGATTAAAGGTGTGTGCCACCACTGTCCAGCTCCAAAGCAATATTTTTAAAAAGATAAGGGGCTGCAGAGATGGCTGAGCCATTACAAACACTTGTTGTTCTTGCAGAGGACTTATGTCATTTCCAGAACCTTTTTTATTTTATTTATTTTGTATTCTTTCGTCCAGACTTTATCCCCCTCCCAGTCCACATCCAACACCTCCTCCCCCAACCTTTTTATTTATTTATTTATTGAGATTTTTTTTCTTTTTTTAAACGTGTATGGGTGTTTTGCCTGTGTGTATGTCTGAATATCATGTGTATGTAGTACCAGAGGTGGCCAGATCCCCTAGAAATGGAGTTATAGAAGGTCGTTGGGCTCCAGGTGAGTGCCAGGACTGTTCTTCTGGAAGAATCATCAGTGCTGCTAACCACTGAGCATCTCTCTGGCAAAGCTGACAGGATTTTAAAAGATAATTTAATTTTTATTTATTTATTTATTTATTTATTTATTTATTTTGTTTTTTTGAGACAGGGTTGCTCTGTATAGTTCTGGCTGTCCTGGAACTCACTCTGTAGACCAGGCTGGCCTCGAACTCAGAAATCCGCCTGCCTCTGCCTCCCGAGTGCTGCAATTAAAGGCGTGCACCACCACTGCCCTGCAAGAAAATGTATATTTGACAATTGTTTATATTTATGGGTGTTTTGCCGGCATGTATGTCATTGTACCACAGGCATGCCTGGTGCCTGGAGAGGCCAGAAGAGGGCATTGGAGGCCCAGGAACTAGAACTAGGGTTATGGTTAGCCAACAGGCTGGTAGTGGGAACTAAAGCCGGGTTCTCTACAAGAGCAACACATACTCCTAACTGCTGAGCCATCTCTCCAGGATGCTCCTTTACAAGACCTGGAGCTGTCCAGTAGGTAGACAAACCCCAGGGGTGTGCTTGTCTCTTTGTCCCTACTGGGTTGTTTTTTGTTGTTGTTGTTGTTTTGTTATCTCAGTTCTTTAGAACTGAATTTCTTCTCATACTTTTTTTTTTAAAAAAAGATTTATTTTATGTATGTGAGTACACTATCACTCTCTTCAGACGCACCACAAGAAGGAATCAAATCCCATTACAGATGGTTGTAAGCCACCATGTGGTTGCTGGGAATTGAACTCAGGACCTCTGGAAGAGCAGTCAGTGCTCTTAACCCCTGAGCTGAGCCATCTCTCCAACCCCCACCCCCTTTTATTTTGTTTTTTTGGGGGGGAGGGGGTTGTTTGTTTTGTTTTGTTTCTGAGACAGGGTTTCTCTGTGTAGCCCTGGCTGTCTTGGAACTCACTCTGTAGACCATGCTGGTCTCGAACTCAGAAATCCGCCTGCCTCTGCCTCCCGAGTGCCCCACCCCCTTCTAATACTCTCGAGGTGAACCGCTTACAGACTGAGCTAGCTCCCTGGTCTTAGCCCTCCCTCTAGGTATCCTTGTGAAGAAGTTTAATATTCCTATACAGTATGAAGAGATGGGGTTCGGCTGTAAACTTTAGAAAGGCAGTTTGGTGCAGTGCAACATGTCTGCGGAAACTAGGAACTGAAACCAGGCAGGTTTGCTCTTTGTTGCTTCTTTTCCTTCTTTGGCTCCAAACAGCTCCTTTTTTTTTTTTTTTTTTTTTAAATTGTATCTGGGAGGCAAATGGAAGTTTCTGTGCCAGAGAACTAACAAGGGGAGACAGAGAGCTGTTGAGGACAAGCTGCATTGGATCCCTCCTCACAGATGCTTGTTCCTGAGGCCTCCCTCACTGGCTGTTGGCAAGCCTTCCTAGCCTATCTGAGGTGGCCTCAGTCAGAGGCACTTAGAGAAGAGACCACCTGTTCCCAGAGAAGACCAATGGTCAGGTTGATGTGGCAATCAGAGGGGAGGAGTTTTTGGCTGGTTAGTACCTCAGAGCGTTCCCTTTGCTCTTTAGAACAGCAGAAGCCTTTGACATTCACGGCTGTCGACAAACCCAAAACATACACGCACATAAATAATTACCAAGGTCCCGACTTGTTGTGGGTTTTGAGGCAATAGGTAATGATCAGCTCTACAGGCCAGGTATCTAAGCTCTCTACTCTCTGGCCCTTAGCAGGCCTGAGCTGAGCAGTCCTCAGCCTAGAGCACTCTGGTATCTCCCCGCCACCCCCACCCCCACCCCCACACAGCGGCAAACGCTCTCCTGCTCTTACTTACTATTTCCAGGGTCACAGACATGGCTCTCACGTCTGGCTGACAGAAGCTAAGCCTTCAGAGCACGGTTCGAAGTGGAGAGAACTGAAGAACTAAATTCTTTACTTGAACACGCAGAGGTAGCTTTGGTCTCCTCAGCCTCCAGCAGTGTCTGAAACACACTTCCACGGTTGTTGCAGGCAGGCCTCACTTCCACTTTCATTTCTGTGAATTCTGCCTCTGAGCATCCAGCCCCACCCTTGGGAGGAGCCTCCCAAGTCTTCAAATCTAACTACCCAGTCAGGAACGTGCTCCTGGGACTGCAGAGAAGACTGTCCAACATTCCCAGGCAGCCAATTCTAGCATAAAGCAATTGGTAGATTCCCTAGCTCCGTTCTTAAGACTTCAAGACTCTCAGTATGTAACTCTAACTGGCTTCGAACTCTGAGATGTCTGCTTTTGCCTCCCAAAGGCAGGTGGATCTCTGTGACTAGGCAAGCCTATTCTACAGAATGATTTTCAGGGCAGCCACAGCTACATACAGAGAAACGCTGTCTACAAAACCCAAAATTAAGACCTTAGCAGTTGAGTACTGACTGTTCTTCCAGAGGACTCAGGTTCAACTCCCAGCATCCACATGGCCATTCACTACTCTTAACTCCAAGATTTGACACCCTCAAACATACATGGAGGCCAAAATAAAACCACATCACTTTAAAAAAGACAGCACATCCAGCAGATCTTAAAAAATTTATTGTGAGTATGGGTACTCATGCACCACTGTGTAGGGACGGGAGTAATGGGACTTTTCAGTTGGAATTATGTCAGGCGAGCATTCTGCCCTCCCTTAACCAGTGTATGTGACATGGGTGCTGGGAAACAAAATCCCAAGAGGAGAGTTCCTGTTAAGCCATTGGTGCCTCCAGCCCCAGGATTTCTCTCAACGGATCTATCTCTAGAGTCAGACAATTTTTGGCAATGCACAAATCACCCTGGACAAGCACTAGCCAGCCCCTTAGGTGTTCCTTTATGCTTCTGAGGTAGTGCCACAACGCAACACAGGCTGGCTTCAGCCTCAGAGATCCACTTGCCTGCCTGAGAACACTGTCTATATACCTGTATTTTCTGAGTGAGTCGTGGTGAGGGGTGCTCTTCAAAACGGGTCTGTTACCCTGGCTGTCTGGACTTAACATGCAGACTAGGCTGGCCTCCAACTCACAAAGATTTGCCAGTCTCTGCCTCTAGAGTGCTGGGACTAAAGGGAAGCACCACCACTGCCCAGTAGTATGGCTGTAATTTCAATCTGTTTTACTTTTCTTGTAGTGTTGCAAAGACCCTGTGTTACCAGAATGAGATCCTAATAGGAGGCAGCACTGAGCCTCACCCCTCCCTTGGTTTCTTATTAAAAATGCCAGGAGCAGCTCACGGGCAAATGTTCACGTTCCTTGAGGAGGCTGTCAAGCCATCAAATGGTTACCAAGCTGAGGTTCAAGACTCACAGCACATCTGTTTCATTTCCCCAGACTCTTTCCCACACAAATGAAATAGGCGGACACTTGTATTTTTTTAATTTTTAATGATGAAAACAAAAATATACCTAAAAGCGAAGCTTCTGGAAAAACCATTTGTTCTTCCCTGTCTTGTATCTAGAAAGGAAAAAATAAACAAATGACACACAGGAAAAAAATAATCTGGAAAACAAATTCTTTGACAGGAAGCAGTAACTGCATCCAACAAACACAGGGCTGGCTCACTTACCGCTCCTCAAACTTGACCTTGGCCTCCCGCCTGGCCTTGCGTTTCAAAGCTGGGTCTCTGAACACATCCTTGTTGACAACAGTTTTGTCCAAGGGGATATCCACAGAGTACCTGAGTTATCAGCGCAGAGACAAGATTAGCTAGGGATACCAGGAAGCCAATTCCTGAGAGGCCTGGTATGCTCAGGAGCACAGCCAGGAATGCCCACGAAGCTATGCTACACACCTGCATGCAATTCCTTGGAAAGTAGTATTTTGACCCCAAATTTCTGAAACACCTTTTAAGAGATGAGATTCATCCTACCAGACCTTACTTTCAAAACATCAGCTGGCTCTCTCCATCTCGATTTTCCTTTGCCAAGTACACGCCTGTAAGTAACTCCAGCACCCCAGAGGCCGAGGTGAGAACTAGCCTGAGCTGAGCAAACTCATACAACCTTAAGAGTAAGACAGCCACAACAACAAATTGTTAAGACACATGCTGCTGGGTCCCAAGAGGTCTAGTTCGGGCCCCCTCAATTCCCAGTCTCTTTATCACCCCTAGTCCAAGAGAGCCCGTTCCAAAGACCTGTCACTATACAGCTCTTGCTGGAAGATCCACCTGCCTCAGCCTGTCAAGTGCTAGGATCCTAATTGTGCACTACCACCTTGCCTGAAATTTTTGGGGTAGGTCTGAGGGGGAGAAGGAGGTGTCTAGAGAGACAGCACAGTAGTCAACTGTCAGCATCTAGGACCAATGCTCGGGACCTACGTGGTGGCCATACACACAGGCAAACCATCTACATAC
Organism: Rhynchomys soricoides; assembly: GCA_019843965.1. NCBI lineage: Eukaryota > Metazoa > Chordata > Mammalia > Rodentia > Muridae > Rhynchomys > Rhynchomys soricoides. Next base: position 1,369,330 of record JADRCH010000700.1, on the reverse strand, counting down.
ATAAAATATCACCACCAAAACAAAACCCAAAATCAACACCACCAACAAAACAGAAAACAAAGGAAAGAAAAACCTGGGTAGCGGGGCTGAATCCCTTTAATCCCAGCTCTCCACAGAGGGAGGTAGATTAGCCTCTGCTAGCCTTGGCTAAGCCTAGAACTTACATGGGGGTGGGGGGACCCTAATTATGTGTTTCTGGGCACATCAGAAAAGGGTGTCTGATCTGGAGATGGGACACGGACAGCTTGGAACCATGTAACATTGTCAGGTTCTGGAAATTAAAACTCAGCTGCTGCTGGGCAGTGGTGGCACACGCCTTTAATCCCAGCACAGAGGCAGAGGCAGGTGGATTTCTGAGTTCGAGGCCAGCCTGGTCTACACAGTGAGTTCCAGGACAGTCAGGGCTACACAGAGAAACCCTGTCCCGAAAAACCAATAAAACAAACAACAACAACAACAACAACAACAAAAACTCAGCTGTTCTGCAAAAAATAAGCACCCTAATGACTAAGCTGCCTCTCCAGCCTGGTTCAAAACAAAACTGCACCGAGCCCTCTCTTTCCACCTTTCCACAGGTTCCAAGGATTGAATTCTGGTCACCACCAGCAGGCCCTGAGCTGTCCCATGGCCCAAAGGAAATCATCTTGTACAAGGGAGAAGGCAGACCAGACCCCACCCTGCACACACTTGAAGAAAGGCAAATCCAGCAATCTACATTTAATAAAAGAATTTCGATCATACTCTGTCAAGCTGGAGAACACAAAATGAAAGAAGGGACCTGAGACAGGATGCTCACATCTGAAACCCAGAACACAGGATCCCAAATGTGAGGATAGCCCTGTGCTAAAAGGCAAACAAAAATGGACCCAGGAGATAAAATGAGTCAAAGACTCTATCAAGTCTACTCCCCTCCCCCAACAGCACTGTGGTCAAACCCAGGGTCTTGCATCTGCTGGCTTACACTGTTACACAAGTTTAGAAACTTAGCATTCTCAAGCCCGAGGGAAGAAGATCCAGAGGCAGCACAGGGGAAAGGGAATGTGAGCCACAGCAACCACAGGCTGCCTCCTCCTGGGCGGAGGATATGAGCGTCTGTTTCTGGAAGGCTCACCTTGTGGGCATGAGGTGGTTGTAGTTATAAACTTTCACAAAGGACTTGATCTTGGATCGCTTGGCGATTTTCTTCTTGCCCATGGCAGCTGTCACTTTTCGGGGATAGCGGTCAATTCCAGCCACCAGGGCATGGCTGTAAGGGCGGTCTGAGGTGCCATCATCAATGTTCTAAATGAGAGAGGGGGGAGAAATCACTGCTTAGGCCCCATCTTAGTAAAACTGTGTTTATTAAATACACACTCCATACACCACATCTCTAAACCACAGGCTAGACAGTCATTTAACGCTAAGTGTCAACAGGACAGCAACCCCGAGTTAGCCAGTGTTGACTCTTGTCACAAGGAGATTTACAAGTCCATCAAAAGCTAACACTCAGAGGGGTGCTAGGTGTCCCCTAACACCTTCCTCCATGGGGCTAATGAAGGTTAAAGCTGAGACTGCAAAGCTGGCAAGGCCAGTGTCCTCAACAGCAAAGCCAGTGTTCTTGTGGCTAGGACCACAAGGGGTATAAAACTGGATAAGAAGCAAGAAGCAAAGAGCTTAATATACCCAAGGGGTGCTGTCTAATTGGAAGTAGTCCCTTCTATCCTACATACTCTAAGCCTATTACTTTGACCTTAAGAAACTTAACACCTCTAAACCTTGGTATCTGAAATTATGTTACTTAGGATTAGGTTAGTTAGGTCTTCGGTTACTGCAAGAATTACACACCACAGCTGTTCAATACACAGTGGCCACCATTAATACCCAACATGCATTCGCCAGTGCCTATAGCTAGGACAGGAGATCTTAAACTCCGATCCGGTTCATCTTATACAGCAGCCGAAATTCCCACATGGATGCAGTCAAAAGAGCCCGGGAAGTCTGGTACCTTCACGATGACCGCTTTGCGTCCGGAGTAGCGTCCAGCCAGGACCAGCACCACTTTCCCGGGTTTCATGAACTTGCCCATTTCTGCAAAGAACAAAGACAAGGAGCCGCTCAGAAGTTTGTAAAGCGGAAGGCCCCGGCGCCGACTTCTACATACGAGCCCCAGTCTTAGGCCCGCGACTTTAGATCACTCGCTGCCGACGAGGCCACGCAGCCGGGAGGTTCTGCGCGAGGGACGCGACTCGCCGTGAAGCCGCCAGAGGCTTAGAGTCTACACGAGCCCGGTAATCCGACTCCGGGGCCGCGATGGCGGAGGATTGCAGAAAACTCTCTAGGCCTATACTCACCGTCAGCAAGCAGCCAGTACCCAGCAGAAAGGAAAGAAAGACACTTCCGCTAACCTTTCACCTTACGGAGAGGAGGCTTCACTTCCTGTTCCGCCTCTCAGGCCCAGCCATGCCGCGCGGTTGGTGGTTAAAGTTGCTGGCGGAAGGAGCTCGTGAGAGCGGGTCGGGCAGCGCGTTCTTTTGAACCAAGCTTTATTAGCAGCACGAGCCGCAGACAGGAACAGAGAGTTCGGGTTATGGCGTGTAGACGGGAGGGCAAGGAAGACTTGAGACTGCATTCTCTTCTGTCGCCTTCCTTGTAGTCTCCTGCTCTGCCACTAGGAGGGGAACAGAGTCTGAAATTTACAGTTTTGCTTTGGAAGATAGAGCCAGGCTTTGCGGGGCGGAGGGTGGGGGAGTGGAGGTTGGGGTGGTGGTAGGTTGGAGGTGGGATGTTGCACAAGCCTGTATTCGCAACTTTTGAGGGGTTGAGACAGGAGTTCCAGTTCCAGTCCAATGTAGGTTACATAGACCCCGTCTTCAATAGGTAAATAAAATTTATTTTAATTTAAATAATAGTTTAAAATTATTATTCATAGGAAACAAAATGACCTCCTGCACTGTTAAATGGTACCATAGCATGCAGGCCAGCAAAGGGCATCAGATTCCCTGACGCTGCAGTTACATATGGTTGGTAGCCAGTATGTGGGTGGTGGGAATTGAACCCACATATCTCTGGAAGAGCAGACAATGCTCTTAAACACTGTGATGTCTTCCCAGTCCCCACGAATGGACTCTTTTATCAAGGAGCAGCGACTACAATGTTCGGCTTCTTCCACCTGCCTGGCTTGATGTCTGTCTGCACACCAAATTCCCTATACATCATGGCTTCCATGGTGCTCAGTGTGTGAACCTGCAGGTTCATACTGAGATCTGAAAGCTGCCTCCTGACAAGTGTCACCCCAGGCCTACTGCATTGGAGAGCACCAAGTGTGAAGCACTAGAGAAGAGCCAAAATGAATGGTAAAGGAGATGTCTTTGACATAGTATTATATAGCTCAACAAAAGGTCCTGTGTCCAGAGTGGTGGTCCATGACTATAATCCCAACAGGGGGCAATAAAAGGAGGATCAGGGAAGTTCAAGGTCATTCTCACCTGCATAATAAGCTCAAGACAAGCATAGGCTATAGAAGAAGGCCTCAAAAACAAAATAAGGCCTCCTGGTGGCACAAGCCTGCTACACGCAGAGGCAGGAGGATCTCTGAGTTCAAGGCCAGCCTGGTCTACATATAGAACTATAGGAAAACAGAGAGGCTTTGTCTCAAAAACACTAGAAAACAAGAGGCTGGAGTGCTACTCACTGCTCTTCCGGAGGACTTAAGAACATGCTTTCTTATTATTACTTTTTTGTTGTTGTTTTTTCGTAACAGGGTTTCTCTGTATAGCCCTGGCTGTCCTGGAACTCACTCTGTAGACCAGGTTGGCCTCGAACTCAGAAATCTGCCTGCTTCTGCCTCCCGAGTGCTGGGATTAAAGGCATGTGACACCACTGCCCGGCTGTTTTTATTTTTTTGAGACAGGGTTTCTCTGTGTAGCCTTGGCTGTCCTAGAACTCACTCTGTAGACCAGCTTGGCCTTGAACTCAGATGTCCGCCTGCCTCTGCCTCCCAAGTGCCGGGATTAAAAGTGCCACCACCTAGTGGCAGTCTACTTTTTAAGAAAATATATGGAATGCTCCAGGAATTTGTGTGTCATCCTTGCACAGGGCCATGCTAATCTTCTCTGTATCGTTCCAATGTGCTGCGGAAGTGAGCAGGGCAGTCCACTCTTAATGCTGTCAGTTCCAGGGTCCATTCTGTGTACAGAGAGCTGTCCCACTCATGTTAGCATGCTGCTCCCACAGCCTAGTGATTTGACTTCAGTTCCTGGAACCCGCATAACTCCACAAAGAAGACATGGAATCATGCTCTCTGCCCCCACCATACACATACAAATTTAAGTTAAAAGACCATACAGAGGTATATCTGGGCCATGCTATATGGCCATTCCAGTTCTCATCCACCTGAAACACTAACAGCTTCATGAGTGGATTTAACAGTACCGATTTTCAGAAGCAGCGTGTATAATGCCATTCACTGCAGTGCTGATGGTAGAGCCTGGACAAGGTGAATGAAAATGACCAAGGCCCTTTTTAGGGAATTTGATCAGACAAAAACAATACATATACAAAACCTAGGCTGCCACCAAATCCTGACCCAGTCCAGGGCAGAGCGGAAGTGGACAGTTTCTAGATAAATACTTACTTAGATTACATGGGCTGATAGAACTAGAGACTTAGAAAGTGAAGAGGAACTAGGGGCTGTGCAGAGAAGCTACACAAAATACTGAAACTTTATTAGCAAACACAGATATATCATTATTCATGATATTTTACAATTATCTTTTTTCTCCTGGGGTTGGTGCTGAGGATTACCAGGCAAGCACTCTACCACTGAGCTGCATTCCAAGCCCAAACACTGTCATGCTTCTTGGGAAACACTAAGTCAACATTGCATCTTAAGTGACACATTGCTGAAACAAGGTAAAGTGCACTTCATGGGAACAAAGTACAGGTGGCAGTTTGGTTCACCCATCTCCTGGAACAAGCGCCCGTGGTAATCTGAACAACGAGGGAGTCACCTTCACAGTCATGCAGGCCCTGCCACTGTACACACTGCAAGACCAAATCTCCTGTCAGTCAGTCTCCAGGACAAGTAGTGCCAATGAGTCACACCCCAGGGGATAGTGACACTCATCACCATGAGTGCTGTGTGCTCCTGAGTGACAAGGATTCTTCTGAATGCTTTCACTTCTGAGACTGTGTCAGTCCTGAGAGGCACACAGAAGAAAGTAACTTTTCCGAAACAGCACAGGACATCAGCTGTCTGATGGAGGAGTGCTGACTGAGTGGGAGGATTACCTCAGTGGGGAGACTTCCATTCCCATCTTAGACTCATCTTCAAACTGAACAAAGGGGAATCAGAATTCATAATTGCAATTACAGTTCTGGCCCTAGGGCTCTCAAAGCTGCTTCTGATAAAGGAAGACAGTACCCAACTTGACTAGTAGGAGCCTCAAGGTGTCTTCCAGAACTGCCTCATACAGCAAGTTTCTGTCATGAAGAGAATGGTGGGCACAACCTGCATTTTCTAAAAATCAGACATGGCACAGCGAGTTCGGCATTAGCTGTGTGGTAACTGATTTGTTACCACAGGCTCCAACAGTGGGCCGGGTACACTATGGTGGGCTAGGGTCAGCTTCTTCTGTTTGCTTTTAACATCCCCAACACTGGCTGTGCATGCTTTCCATGCACCATACCACTGAGCTCCACCTCTAGTCCTGATACTGTTCATGTTTTAGATTTTATTATTACATTTGCTTGTGTTTGGGCAGGGAGTCACATGTGCCACAATTCACGTGTGGAGGTCAGAGGGCAGTTGTGGGAGCTCTGTTCTCCCCTTGTACCACTCAGACTGCCAGATGTGATACCTGGCGAACCATCTCTTAGGCCCCAACACTATTTTTGATGAGAGTTTCTGGCACATTTTTCTAAAATGCTAAGAGAAAAACAGGCTTTGCCTCCATTAGCTGACCACCTGAAAAGGGTCTAAAACCTGTCTCTAACCCTTCCTCCAACTCCCTGGCTTTTAATCTACAATTCTAGGACGTCTACCTCTTTAGAGCAAGGTGTGTGGGGACTAGGGTTAGGCATTCTCATCAAAAGGCATCTTTGATGTTCTTGAGCTGGCGCACGGCCAAGTCTACAGGAAGGCTGAACTTGAGGCTGCTGAGGCGGCTGAGCAGGTTGAGGGCACTCTCAAAACCTGTGTGGGCCATGTAGCTCCAGGGCTGGTAATGGGGCTCAATGAGGGACCCTGACTTGCAGATGAGGTTCACCCAGGACACCAGGCGCTGCTCATTCAGTGCCATGCACACTAACGCCTTCAGTTCCGAGTCAGCGCTGCGCTTGAAAGGGTCATGCTCTGTCAGCACCAGGTGGATGGCTGTCAGAAGGCTCTGTTTGGGGGTCACAGCAGTATCACCCATTATAGGCAGAGCGAAGGACTGTGACAGCTTCCGGGCTGGGGATTCCACAAATGCACGGCCATTCTTGGCATGATAGTACTTTACAAAGAGCTCCCAGGGGTGCATGGTCTCAGGGGCTGAGGAGAAAGCTGGCAGCAAGCAAGCAATGGGGGCCATGACAAGGCTCATCCCAGAGGAGGAGGCATATAGTCCATGGGCTAGCAGGTCCCTCACAGCCACTGTCAGTTCCTTCCGCACAGCCATGGTCAGTTCATCCTTGCCTCCCAGAGAGAGGTCCTGGAGGTTGGCCGAAGTGATGACATGGTCATGTGGCTGATGTCTCAAGGCTAGCTGCTTTACTCTGTCTACTGATACTTCCAGTCTTTTCAGTAAGGGGGAGTAGTCTCTGTCTGCCTGGTCCCTCTGCCACAAGGTTTGAGGGATCTGGCCTGTGGCACAGCTCAACTGGCTAACAGCAAAGATCTGGAGCACAGCCAGCGCTCGCCGCATCAGGTGCAGCCCTGTCTCCCGGACTCTCTTGGTGTCTTCAGCCTTTGCTGCTTAGAAAACAGTGACTCATTAGAAAGGGGTCAAAATGACACAGGACATTCAACAAATCACAAGCTGTGAGCAAGCCTTGCCTCTGAGCCACAGTACAGGTGTCCTATGAAGGCAAGGATGTAGCTGGACTGGCTTACTTCTGACTGATAAGACTGGCTATAACTGAGATACTGTGTAGCTCATCCATTCTAATAGACTGGCTATAACTGAGATGCTGTGTAGCTCATCCAGTCTAATATACGATTCAGGCTGGGTTGTTTTTTTGTTTTTTTCTAATAGGATCTTGCTATCATGGCAATCCTCACCCCTCGGGTTCTTTACTGCTGGGATCTCAGGCAGGCATACCATTTCCAGATTGACCTCAAACTATCTTCCTGCCTCAATTGCTGAAGTGGTAGGATTACAAGTGTATGCCAACAAGCTCAATTTGTTTTTAAGCTCAGGATTAAGCCCAGGGCTCTAGGAACCTGTCTACACTAGGCGTGTCCTAGCTACATCTCCTAGATCTGGTCATTTCAAAATCATATTTAAGAGCTGTCCATCCATTACCATGATCCACATTAGAATGTTTTTATCATCCCCAAAAGGCATCCTGGACCATTATCATTTTCTCTCTCCCATTTCTTCCCAAGACCCAAGCAATCATTAATTTTAATCTGTGTTTGTGTGTGTGTGTGTGTGTGTGTGTGTGTGTGTGTATGAGAGAGAGAGAACCTGAGTGTGAGTATGTGTACAAATGGTCATAATGTCAGAGGACAACCCGAGGGAGTCAGTTCTCTCCTTCTACCATGTAGGTCCTAAGGAACCAACTCATGTCCTGAGGCTTGGCAGCAAGTACCAATAGCTGCTGAGCCAATCTCACTACCCTTCCTTTGCCAGACAGGCTGTTGTCCAGATTGGCCTTGAACTCTCTATCCTCCTGCCTCCACCTTGGACTTTCTGCTTTTGTAGCCTGTGTATTCCAGGAGCCGTACTTACCTTTGTCAGGTCCTGGGGGCAGTGTGCTGCTGCTCACCCTGGTGGAGCCAACGCCTGCCTTCCCACTGGCTTTGCACTCACAGTATTCACCTGTCTGCAAAGGGCTTCCCACTTCATCTATCGTAGAAAGTTACAAAAGCAAGACATGTATTTATTCCCCTCATAGTAGATTTTAAAAGGGAAAAGAATAGTTAAGAGCATCTACTATATGATCAGAATTTTATAAATTATTGTGTTTACTGTGTGAGAGGTGTCTGGTACAGCACAGTTGGCTCAATAATATTTGCTAAGTAAATGAGGAATGAATCATCCCCAGTAAGACTAAGTGGAGAGGAATCTGCTCAAGGTCATAAGGCCAGCAGAGGACCTGAAAGACCTTCAGATCATGTTCTTTCCATCCTCCTGTGGCATACATGAGAGGTCTCACTCTATAGGCCAGCCTGGAACTCACACTATATAACAGGCTGGCCTATAAGTCAGATCTGCCAGCCTCTGCCTCTCTGAATTCAAGGACTAAAGACATGCACCACCATACCCACTTTAAGTCTCTTAAACACAGCGGGAACTGGCCCATTAGATAGAAGTTCTTAGTCCACATGGAGCTGCCACACTGTCCGTCTCCACCTCCTCCTCCCAGAAGCTCTCTGACCTTGGATGAAGCTGATGAACATCTCGAGGTCCCGGATCTGGGTTTTCAGCTGCTCGACCAACTGTTCTTTCACCCGAGCTGGGTTGACAATCTGAGCCACTGCTGCGTCCACACGTTGACGAAGCTCCTCGGTGGACAAGGAACTGATGTCCTCATTCAGATTCATGTCCAGCTTCTTTATTAACTCATCGATGATCACCTATCAGGACCACAGACATGAGTGTCCCATTCGCAGTTCTCAGGCAGAGGGCAATGGAGAGGAATCTTAGCAAGTCTACTATGCTCAAAGGTAAATAAAACCTCCCACTGCAGGAGAAACTGGTATAGCTGCTGATTAAGACAGAGCCTGAGAGATGGCTCAGCAGATGTCTGCTTATAATCCTAGTGACCTGAGTTAGACCTCAGAGCCCACATAAAGGTCGAAGGAGAGGATGTGTGCTGTGCACATGTGCATAAACACTCATACAATAATTTAAGAAAGCCAGGCAGTGGTGGCACACGCCTTTAATCCCAGCACTTGGGAGGCAGAGGCAGGCGGATTTCTGAGTTCAAGGCCAGCCCGGTTTACAGAGTGAGTTCCAGGATAGCCAGGGCTACACAGAGAAACCCTGTCTCAAAAAAAAGAAAAAAAGAAAAAAGAAAAATTAAGAAGAAAGATGGGGACACAGATTCTTTTCTCCTTCCAGAGTAACAAGAACCCTCAGCTCAGGGCTGGGGACGAAGCTGTTTGTAGAGTGCTTGCCTAGCATGAATAAAAACCTGGGTACATGCTCTCTGGTACCATGTAAACCAGGAGGATCACAAGTTCAAGGTCACGCCAGACTATATAACAAGAGGCCAGCCTAGGCTATATGAGGCCTGTCTCAAAACAAAACAAAACAAACAAAACACCTAATTCCTTTTGGTCAGAAATGGAACCTCTCACATACTGTGAATTTAACAGCCAGTAAGCTTTTACCCAGTAGAAGGGCAAACAATCCAAGGTGGCTAAAGATCCAATAGTCTCATATCTGGGATGGAGAGATGGCTCAGCAGTTAGGAGCACTGGCACTCTGTCCCAGGACCAGGGTTGGGTTCCCAGCACCCACATGGTAGCTCACAACCTCTGTAACTCCACTTCAGTCTGCCATCATCTTCTGACCTCCATAGACAGTTGCTTGATACCCTTGATAGAAAGATGTATAGGCGGGCAAAATAAATAAAATAAAAAATATACATAAGAAATAAATAAAATCCCCTGACTCATCATGTTTACTTTCTGAAGCTTCTGAGTGAAGATACACTTATTCTTCACTTTTTTTTTTTTCCTAGACAGGGTTTCTCTGTGTAGCCCTGGCTGTCCTGGAACTCACTCTGTAGATCAGGCTGGCTCAAACTCACAGAAATCCTCCTCCTCCTCCTGTCTCTGCATCCCAAGTGCTGGGATTAAAGGCGTGTGCCATCACCACCTGGCACTCATTATGTTTTCATTTCTCATATTTTTTTTTATTGATGAGAACAAATGATAGAGGAACTTTGGACGTAAGGAGCAAGAAAGAGAAGCTGGTTCCAGAAACAGTACAGCATCCTTCAGATTTGGACCCTAGGTTCTTGGCAAGGCCTTGGGAGAAGTGCACTGGGGAGAGGCTACGCTGGAATATCACCAGCATGGAATTATTAAGTGTGAGAAATGCCTGAGATGCTTCTGAGGTCTGCTCACCCGCTGTCTTTCCAAGACCACAGACTGTGGCAAAGAGTCATAACTACCCTCCTGATAAGCAAATGTTTCCAGGTCATCAAGCTGGGTCTTGAGCTGCAGAATCAATTCTTTCTGCTTCTCCCTCTGGGTTTCCAGGCGTTCCCGTTTTTCCTGCTCACTCTGTGATGAGAAAAATACTTGGGTCTATTTTACAGAAAAGAGAAACCAAAGGCATTTTAAGACTCTCAGGCTAATAATGACCAGGGAACTACATAAGGCTTCAATGAAACAACAGACAAGGCAGGTTCAGCAGTAACAACGTACTTCACCCAGGGCAATCGATTACATCTGGGTTTTCATTTAGAACATGATACAAACACCATGAAGCCTTTGCTAACAGGCTCGTTGATTTTCAAAGGTCTAGTCAGGAGAGAAGACTTAGGTAAGATGGCCTCCAGGAGTTAAAGGTGTCATCTTGCATGGTCCGTCGACACAGCATAACTCCTCATTACTCTGTGCAAACCAATTTTTGCACGACTGTGTGGGGGAATGAGCCAAGAGTGGTGCCTTGTGAAGATCAGAGGCTTATGTCCAGCATGAGCTAGATAGCTAGTCTGAGGGTGAGCTACAGAGACTCTGCGTGAAAAGACAAAGCCTGGGGTCTGGGTATAGAAAAAGGCTTTACATATATAGAAATCAACCAGTTTTATGAAATTTCAAAGCTACTTGGAAAGGTTATAACTACTTCTGTAAAACAGGAAATACTAAAATGTAAGTACCTAAGGAATAGAAATACAGAAGCCAAGTCACAGGGACGGGACATTAACAGTGTGGCGTGTGGGTGTATGTGCGTGGGAAATTTCTGAGAACAACCCCCTTTCTCACTGACAGTTACCATGCAGCTTCTGCCTTTAAGTTATTGAATGTCCTTTACAGGGATCAAATCTTGCCAACATATTCTTAGATACTGGGTCTTCATCATTTTGAGTACAAAGACAAAACAAAAAGCAAGCCAGACATGATGTGTACACCTGTACTCCTCAGTGAGTTTCAGGCTAGCCTGGGCTACATGTACAGACTTCCTATTAACCACCACTACCAAAAAATACCAAAAACCAAAAATCAAAACAAAACAAAAAAACCCAAAAAACAAAACAAAAAACAAAAACAAACAAACAAACAAAAAACCAACCAACCAAAAAACAAAACAAAACAAAAAAGGAGCAGAGGCACTAAACCACTCACAGGCATAAGGCTGCATTTTAAACTAGGATCTACACAGTATTAAAGTTAGCCTTAAAGTGGTACTTACCAAGCCCTCAAGAAGCAAGGTAGGAGAGAGGAGAGAGAAAAGACAAAAAACAAAGAATTATGCTTTTGTTCAACTTGAGCTTTGTTGACCATGAAGGACACCTCAGGATGCTCTCCAGTTCTTCCTGAGTGTTAGTGCTGTTTCTCATAACCCATTCTTTTTCTCAGCTAGTAACTAGGCCTCCACTGAAAGCTTTCTCTGGCTTTCTCCAGGAAGAACAAGTCATTTCTTCCTTTGTAGTGTGTGTACACTTAGTCACTATAGTGTTTGTTTAGGACATGTCTCTGCTAATCTACAAACTCCTAAGGGGCCTTGACTTTTGATCTTCAATACACCTAGAACTGTGCCCAGTATGGGGTGAATTCTCAGCATGTATTTCTTTTCCTTAAAAAATATCTTTAAAATTTTATGTTTGCCCACATGCATGTCTGTGTACTACATGAGTGTCTGGTGCCCACAGGCTGGAAGAGGGTGTCCAATTACTTGAACAGGACTTGTAGACAGTTGTGAGCTGCCATGTAGATGCTGGGAATCAAACCTGGGTCCTCTGCAAGAGCAGCATGCTCTTAACCACTGAGCCATCTCTCCAGACCTCATTACATATGCCCTGTATGTTTTTGGACTAAATTAGGTATAGAACTACAAATTCCAAATAATGAACTGGGGGAAATTGTCTAACTAGCTGAAAGAGAAAGAAACAAAGACATAGTCTATCTTTGTCATCCCTTTGTGAAACCAAGGAAGAAAGAAACCAGCTATAAATCCTGATTTGTTTCCATGACTACACCTGCCAAGTCTGTCACTGGCTGTCATTACAGCATATTTGCTGGAATTACGAAAACAAATTTATCAGCAAGACCAATAAGTTCTAGGGTAAGGCAGGAAATAATAGGTTTAATGTCCAGGACATACTGAGATAAAGTTGAAGGTAATTTGGAGAGACTGGGGCGATAGCTAACTTGGTAGTATGCCTGCCTCGAATGCACTAGGTGCTGGGTTCAAACCCAAGCACTGAATAACTGGGGATACTAACAATCTCAGTATCCCGAAGGTGGAGGCAGCAAGATGAGAAATCCAAGGTTGGGAACAGTAAGCCTGACAGCTGTGTCTGATATCTAGAACTCACATTCTAAGGAGAGAACTGACTCCTGAAAGTTGTCCTCTGACCTGTGACCCCAGCACTGTGCTCCCCCCCCACTCACATTCACATATATTAAAAAACAAACAAACTTTAAGATTACTCTATAGCAAATTCTGGGTCAGAGAGTCTGACTTTAAAAAAATCAATAATGATAATTTCAAGGGCTGAGGACATAGCTTAATTGGTGACAGAGCACTTGCCTACAACATGCAAGTTCCTGTGTTCCACCCCCAAGACTGTCCCCTTTGACCCCCAAAACAGAAAAAGTAAATCATTCTGCCCAAAGATGCCCTCCACTCAGGTACTGTCTGTTCAGATGTCAATGTATGCTTTTTATGGTATTACCCTGACATTTTTTCTGAAAGTGACAATAAACAATAGAGACAGTACCACATCTGCACAGGACCTTCCACGTCGTTCACTACTGGACATGGCCCAGCCACTTTTTAAGTCTGGTGACTTGTGCTTGATTGCTCCTTGTGAAAGGACATATGCGTATGAGAAGGAAGGAACTGGAAACAGTTCAGATCAGCATAAGTCAATATCTCCTACTGATACGTTTTCTTGGCTAAGCCATTTTGAGTGGGAAGAAAGCCACATGTGAACTGTAATCTGCACAACAGGAAGGGGGAAAGACCGCCTGTCTCAAAACTTGCAGCTTCCAGACATTCAAAGTTTGTAGGGAACCTTCCCGTGTTGTGGTTTACAGAATTTCCTTGCTTTTTCGGTGTACTGAAGAATGCACTTGTCAGTCAGAAGGCCCCGTTCAGAGAACCCCGTTATTAAGCAGGATGGCAGAGCAGTCTGAAGACATTGTTAGGACATCCTTATAATCCGATGTGTTTCTCTCCATTGCCAAGGGATGGTGTCTGTTCACCAAACCTCTCACTGAGATAAGACAGCATAAAGATTACAGCCTATGTATATGCCACAAAAATCATGGAGGGTTCCAATTCACTTCCTACTTCTCCCGTTCCCAACGTTCATTCTATCAATAAGTGCTCAGGGCTGAAGGTATACCTCAGGGTAGAGAGTGTGACACAAAAACATACTCAAGTACCTCAAGGCGTGGACAAAGCAGACGGAGGCAGCACGACTTCCATTACCCATTGCCTTTCCCATACTCCTCTTCAATGCTCGCCATATGTCTTTCTGCATCTTCCTGACTCTATTCTTTCTTTCTTGCATACACGTACCTACAGTACTTTCAGTTCGGTAGCTCCTTCACGCTTTCTACCTCTGTCCCTGTCAACATCACCACCCACAAACTCCCTGACTGCACCATCTTCATCCCCATCCGGAACTAGCCGCAGACACTCACCTGGTCCTCACCCCGCACCCGTGGCCGGTCCCCCGGCAGCACACCGCCTTCGTCACCGCCACAAGAATCTTCCAGTCTCTCGTAACCTAGGACGTGAGGACAGCCGCGGAAGGCAAAGTCTTCAAGCTCGCGCAGGAGACGCTGCTGCTCCGCCGGCGCCCCGCGCACTACCTGGCGCAGGCGGAACTGCACTTGCGCGAAGTGCGAGGATAGAGCGAGCAGGGCCGAATCCAGCTGCCGCCGCTCGGCTTGCAGCCGCCTCAGCGTGCGGACAGTCGCGTCGGGAGGAGAGCCCGGAGACGCTCCAGGCTCTTCGGCTGCCGCCGCCTCTGAGAACTTCGCCGCCCCAGGACCGGCCTCGGCCACTGCCCCCACGGGAGCCCAGCGCACAGTCTCGCATGGTGGCAGCGACTCCTCCTCCTCCTCTTCTTCTTCCTCGTCCTTAGCCTTAGGCCCGACAGCGGTCACCACAGTTCCCAGCTCCGTAGCCACTTCCACCGTCGCCATCTTCCCGGAAACAGCGCCGCACGTCAGTTGCGCTCCCTTGCTGCCATGGCAACGGGCTCTGGCAAGGAAGCTTGGACGAGTGGTGGGCGGGGCTTCCACGCCTCCAATCTCGGGAGGGCCCGCCCTCTCGGGATTTCTTTAATGCATTTTGTGAATTAGACACTTTGCGTTGGAGGAACAAGTGAATGAAACCGAGACCAAGTAATGTCCTGCCTATAGGGTCTAGGGTAGCCCTTTCGCTGGATAAAGCGGGTAGATATTGTATTCCTGATCTGTTTATTTCTGGAGACCCCGAGATGTGGTAAACGTTCCCGGAGTGCAAATCACTTTTGCTGTCAAGCCACCTTAACCTCCCTCACAACTCTTCCTCCTACCATATAAGGAGAGGCAGCTGCTAGGGGCCTCCTAGGATCTAAAGATAGAGGCTTTTGCTTGGGACTCCAAAAGCCACGGGGCAGCTGGAGCCACCATGGAACGGTGAGTTTCAGGCCGCCATCGTACAGGTCGTACATACTCCCTTGCCCCTTTTCCTGCAGATTTCCTGCCCCACATCTTGTAGAAGCTGCCAATTCTGCCAATCAGAGCCCCCAGACTCCAGGTCTCTGTGACTGTGGGTAAGGGTGAAGAGATCTGAATGTACTTCCTAACTCCTTACTTCCCCTGTCTCTCGGGTTTATTCTCATCACCTCCACCCACTCCCACCACTCCCCTCCGTCTGGTTCAGTGGCACCACGTACTATTGTCTCCTCCCTCCGCCTTTCCATATTGCCTTCAGTCTTGCCCACCCCTACCAAACCCCACCCCCCCACCTCTTCAGGCAGCATGCTCGGACTCTGTGGTACGACAGACCTAAATATGTTTTCATGGAGTTTTGCGTTGAGGACAGCACGGACGTCAGTGTGCTCATCGAGGACCACCGCATCGTGTTCAGGTAGTAGCCTTCCCCTGTGGACTGGCCTGGCGTCTCAAGAACTGTTCCTATCTCCCTGGTGTCTCAAGAACGTGTCCCGTCACTTCCTATCTCTCTTTATTGTATCTTTAGCTGCAGGAATGGTGATGGAGTGGAGCTATACAATGAGATTGAGTTCTACGCCAGGGTGAACTCCAAGGTGAGGGCAGGGTAAGGATAGTCATATCTGGACAAGAAAGGCTGGCCAAGCAAGGAGAGTGGAGATGTATCCTAAAAACGAGGCTGTCTGTCTGACAGGACTCCCAGGATAAGCGCTCTGGTCGCTCCATTACTTGCTTTGTGAGGAAATGGAAGGAGAAGGTGGCCTGGCCTCGGCTCACCAAGGAGGATATAAAGGTGAGTGTACAGGGAGTGGTCTACTGCTGTGCTCTCTTCATCTGAGCGCTCTCTCTGTGCACCCAGACATCGGTTATACCCGGAATTGTGTTTGCCTTCTTTCCAGTCACTACTGAGGGAGTCCTCTGGGTCCGGTGTATTTGATCTCCCAAATATTCTGGAATCTATGTATTTCCTCCTCATCTAGACAGCATCCATCAGGGTTTGTTGGGGGAAGTAGGTTTTTGTCTGTGTTTCCTTTTGTTTTTGAGTCAAGCTCTTTCTTCATTGCTCAGGCTGGCCTTGAACTTGCCGTCTTTCTGCCTCAGCCTCTTGAACACTGACATTACAAGCATGTGTATGACATTACAGGCATTACTATGCCTGACTCTGTTGCATATTTTCTGTCTCATTTCTAAGCCATTCTCTCCATTGCTCCCAGCGTGCTCTGTTAAACATAACCTTGACTTTGTCTCTCTCACACTTAAAATCCTTTGATAGCAGCTACTCCCCTAAAAGCTGAAAGTTGGCCACCTGCTGACTGAATCTCGATTTTACATTCATTTAGTAGTTTTTTTCACAGTTAAAAAATTATTCTGACCGACTGGACATATGACTCTGTTAAGAGCACTGGTTGCTCATGTAGAGAACCTGCGTTCAACGGGCAGGTCCCACAATGGTGGCTCACAACCATCTGTAACTCCAGTTCACAGAGAGCCAACACCTTCTTCTGACTTCCATGGGCATGTGGTGTACACACACATACATGCAGGCAAAACATTCATACACATAAGATAAAATAAATAAATCTTAAAAATGATTTTGACTGACTACTGACATTTGTAATTTTTTTATTTGTTGCTGACATTAAAAACATGTAGATTATGGGGCAAGTGAGACGGCTCAGCAGGTAAAGGTGCGTGCTACTGATCTGAGTTTGAGGAGAGAATCAACCCCCACAAATGTGACATCCATTTGAGCGTAAAGTGACATGCTGCTTCTAATAAATAAGTAAATAAATATGATTTAAATATTTTTATTGTAAAGTATGAAATAACTGGAGAGATAACCCAGTTTTGTTCTGTTTCATTTATTTTTTCTTCTTTTTTTTCTTTTTTGGTTTTTGGTTTTTCTTTTTTTTTTAATTTTGTAATTATTTTTATGTACAAAAAACTTAGTGTATATTTAACCCAGTTTAGTGGTGAGTTCTTTAGCCTTTGCCTTTTCCAGCTTGGCAATGCGAGCCACAGACTTAGGACCCAGGACGTTGCCTCCCCAGTGGATCTTGTCATATCTGTCATTATAATTGGTCCTAATAGCTTCCACCAGCTTAGCCAGAGCACCCTTGTCTTCCGAGTTAACCTGTGTGAAGGCAACAGTGGTGCACATCTTCCTGTGGACCAGGCATCCCAGCCTGGCCTTTCCCTTGATGATGCAGCAGGGCACCCCCATCTTTCCACACAGGGCAGGCAGGAAAACCACCAGCTCAATGGGGTCTACATCATGGGCTATCACCACCAGCTGAGCCTTCTTGTTCTCCACCAAGGTGGTGACTGTATTGACTCCTGCTCGGAGGACAAGTGGTCTCTTAGTTGGGACATCCCCTTTGCCATCAGATTTCTTCTCAGCACGGGCCAGTAGCCTTTGTTTCTTCTCTTGCTTTGTCTCTGGCCTGTACTTCTGGGCAAGCTTAAGCAGTTGAGTAGCTGTTTGCCTGTTCAGGGCCTGGGTGAACTGGCTAATGGCAGGAGGTACTTTGAGCAGCCTACAGAGGATGGCTCTTTGCCGCTGCAGCCTGATGTAGCGGGGCCATTTGATGAAGTGTGGAGATCTCTTTTGGGCTGGATGTCCTGCCCAATGCCGAAGTTCTTGGGCCTTTTCTCAAACAAAGGATTGACCACCTTTTTGGCCTCCTGCTTCTTGACGATGGTGGTGGGGGCTGGGGCTACCTTCTTCCCCTTGGCCTTCTTTCTTTTGGGTATCTTGCTCGGCTGGTGGAGAGAGAAACTGGTTTTTGGTTTTTCAAGATAGGGTTTCTCTGTGTAATAGCTCTGGCTATCCTAGAACTCAATTTGTAGACAAAGCTGGACTCAAACTTGGAAATCTGCCTACCTCTGCCTCTGGAGTGCTGGGTTTAAAGGAATGTGCCACCACACCAGGCTAGAGAGACCCAGTTTTTAAGAGCAGTAGCTATTCTTCCAGAGGACTCAGGTTCAATTCCCAGCTCACTGCAACTCAGAAGCCTTGCTTGGTTGAGTCCTGGGATGCTTTGTGTTGACCACCCCAGTCCATCAGCCCTTGGAGGATAGAACTCTGTGCTTTTTCAGACCTAGTGAACATTTGTGGATGCAGCTTGTAGGGTAGGCTGGGATCACTGTACCACACTGACCTTTCCCTCTGAAGTCCCTGTTTATGCACACACACACACACACACACACACACACACACACACACACACATCCTCTTTCCCTGCACTGTTGCTCCTGTCCTTCCTGCTGTGATAATCTGTGCTTCCTCTTACAGCCTGTGTGGCTCTCTGTGGACTTTGATAACTGGAGAGACTGGGAAGGAGATGATGAGGTGGAGCTGGCTCAGGTGGAACACTATGCAGAGGTATGAAATACAGCACCTGTGTCTGTCTGCATGTACTTGCTGAGGAATTATCAAGGCAGGGATATTGGAACTCCCTCAGCAGGCCACTTGCTGGTGCTAATATCCTGTATATTTGATTCATTGTGTATTTATCAGAAATGAGAGAAATCAGTATTAGTGAAATCTAAAAGAAAAAAATTAAAGATTTATTATTGTATTTATTTACTTTTGAGACAGGATCTTAACTATGGAGCTCTGGGTGGTCTGGAACTCACTCTGTAGACCAGGCTGACCTCAAACTCAGAGACCCACTTCTGCCTCCCTAGTGCTGAGATTAAAGGCATGTTCCACCATGCCTGGGATTATTTATATTTATGTGTGTTGGAGCCCTGGAGTTACAGGTGGTTGTGAATTGCTTGATGTGGGTGTTGGGAATAAAACCTGAATCCTCTGGAGAAACAGGTGCTCTTAGTTTTGAGTCATTTTAAAACAAACAAACAAACAAAAACCAGCCAGGTGGTGGTGGCCCATGCCTTTAATCCCACCACTTGGGAGGCAGAGGCAGGTGGATTTCTGAGTTCGAGGCCAGCCTGGTCTACAGAGTGAGTTCTGGGACAGCCAGGGCTACACAGAGAAACCCTGCCTTGAAAAACCAATAAACAAACAAACAAATAAATAAATAAACCCAACAGCTGAATACATTTTATTTGTTTATTTATTTACTAGGAGGGGTAGGTGCACATAAGCCACAGTACCCATGTGGAGATCAGAAGACAAGTTTTGGGAGTCTGTGTTTTATATCCAACATGGAGGTCCCAGGAATTGAACTCATGTCATCAGGCTTGGCAACAGTTGCCTATTCTTATTGAGCCATCTTGCCAGCCCATATTAGTAAAATTTCACACAGCCTCACTTATTGTTTGCAATGTCTGAATTCTGTAAAAATGTCACAAAACCTCTGCCAACACTCTATGATTCTTGTTTTCTTGTATGATTCTAGGTGGTTTTCCTAAGCTAGAAAAGTTCATAGGAACCTAATACTAACCAGTATAAAACTCACAAGCCACTGGTTCCCCATAAACAACACCTGCCATGTGTGATTTGGTTTTAGAAGACCAGAAACTCCTTAATTCAAACAGTAAAAGGACTCTCAGCCCCCAGACTTTGATTGACATGGAGGGTGCTTTCTGAGTGTGTTTAAATTGATTGTTTTTTTTTTTTTCTTCCTTTGTGAGACTCGGTCTCCCTATGCAGCTTGTGCTGATCTTGAACTTGCTAGCCTCCTGCCTCAGCTTTGTGAATGCTAGAATGACTAGTCTGTGACACCCTCTTTAAATTAGTTTTGTAAAAAGTATTTTCATCATGGTTTGTTTGGTTTTTTTTATCATGTGTTTCTGTGTGCCTTGGTGAGCATCTGTAAGCCATGTGAACGAAGGTGAGGAGGGAGTCTGATAAGTCCCTGATGTGGGTGCTGGCAACTGAACTTGGTTACACTGCACGAGAGGAAGAGCTCTTAACCTTTGATCCATCTCTCTAGGCCCTGCACTCCCTCCCCTTTTGTTTTGTTTTGTTTTGTGTAACAGTCCTGGCTGTCCTGGAACAAGCTTTATAGACCAGGCTGACCTCCGACTCTTAGAGATCCACCTGCCTCTGCCTCCTGAGTGCTGGGATTAAAGGCTTGTGCTGCCACACCTGGCTGGCCCTGCCGCTTTTGAGACAGGGTCTCATGGAACCCAGTCTGGTCTTGAAGAACTTCCTATGTAGTGAGCTGAGGCTGGCCTTGAACTCCTGGCCTTCCTGCCCCCACTTGTCCTAGTACTTGCAGTCGAGTGCCAACGTACACACCCTGCCCTTGGTTAACTTTTGTAAGCCACCAGGTGGGTTCTGGGAACCAAAAGCAGGTTCTCTTAGAGAACAGCAAGTGGTCTTAACTGTCGAACCACATGTCCAGGGTCCCCTGTGGGACTGTTCTCCCATCTCTACTAATATTCAGACTGTTCTTCTCCCACCCCTTCTCTCTTGTGACTGTTTCTCTTCCTATTAGCTTCTGAACAAGGTCAGCTCTAAGAGGCCTCCCCCTGCCATGGACGATCTAGACGTAAGTGTTCCCTTCCCTGGATCTTTCAGCTTCCTTTTAGCCTTCACAAACAACACATTAGAGCTGGATACAGCTCAATGGAAGTGTATTTTCCCACCATGCACGAGTCCCACGCTCCAAAAAGGAACAGGAGAAAAGAAACACAAACATATAAGAATATGTATCCCATTTTCTAGCACACAGTGGTTCTCTGCGGGTTCTGAGTTTGACACAAGGTTGTGTGTTCTCTAAGCCTGCCCCTTCCCCCCCACCCCCATCCCAGAACAGACCTGGCTCTGATGAGTGTCCGAAGCTCTTTAGAGCAGTGACACTATTTGAAATTCTTAAAACCAGAGACTCACGATAGAGTCTTGTTCATTTCGTCCTGGTGCTTTACCTCATTCCCCAAAGTTAGCCTCCTAAGAGATGTGACTTGGGATTTTAGGAGAGCAGGGGGTGTGAGCTGCTGTGAAGGTCACCATAGAAACCACAGGTGATTTGTCTTCTCCTTCCAGGATGACTCTGACAGCTAACTTTGTGTGACAGTGAACCCGGGAGGAGGCTGTAGCTACCATCTGTCATGCTGAAAAGCTAGGATGGGGTCTTCTTCAACTACTTCGTTATGTATCAAGATCCACAGAGACCTCTGAACTTTTCCAGAAGCTCTTTCTGAAAGGTCCTTCTTCATGTGTTAGGTCTTCCTCCTGGACGCCTGAATGTGGTCCTGCATCAGATGGGGTGGACAGCTGACTGGCAGGGCTACTGACTTCCCACTGATTTGACTTAGAATCTGTGCTTGGGATGCTCCGGTTTTTGGACATGTGTTTATATGTGGTAAGCAAAGGCCAAAGAAGAAAGAGATTATAATAAATCCTAGGAATGATCCTTCTCTTTCCTTCTTGTGCTTTCCCCTCCCTGTAGAAGGCCCTTTCTTTCTGCAGAGCTTCTGGCCACTTTTGCAGTGGGAAGATGTTATAGAGACTTCATCTCACCCAGATAGGTCCCTGTCACCCTGGACCTTTAGCTTCTTATACATCTGTGGTCAAGAGTATATAGTGTTGTTTTTATTTGTTTGTTTTTAGAAAATGAGAGTTTGCTCCTCAGTGCCCATACCAGGCGGCTCACAACCACCTGTAACTTTGTGCACATACACATAAGTAAAAATAAAATATTTTAAAAAACCAAATTATCGCTGGGCAGTCATGGTGAATGCCTTTAATCCCAGCACTTCAAAGGCAGAGGCAGGAGGATCTCTGTGAGTTCAAGGCCGGCCTGGTCTACAATGTAAGTTCCAAGACAGCCAGGACAGTTACACAGTGAAACCCTGTCTCAAAAACAAAACAACCCCCAAAAATCCAAATTATCATAAACATAGGTTTCTGAGGTTTATGAGTTAAATTTCTTTCCTTTAGTTTAAAAAAAGTTACATGATGGAATATTATGGGTATTGGTTTTAAATAAAATATTAACATGTATGCCTTGTGTACTTCTGTCCAGCCCCTCATTTCCACCTCCATGTAGCAGGGCTTCTGCTGGCCAAATTACAAGGCCCCAAGAGCTAGCTGAAGAACTTCTTAGTTCGAGCTGTGAATTTAGTTTTGTGGTCTTTTAGTCTCAAAACGGTGACAAAACAACACAGAACGCCTACAGTTAGCAGTTTTAGTAAATTCGGGCAAGTCACGTCCCTTCGTGCTGAACTCGGTAACGCTTAAGAAAATTTGTCCCACATAGCTCTCCGTCTGCCGCCTGGCTTTTCTGCGCGCGCGGGTCTCTGGGGCCTAGGAGATCGCAATGGCGTTCCTGTGTCAGCGCGACAGCTACGCACGGGAGGTGTGGACCCGTGGGCGAGGGTCCTGAGACCGAGGGTGCCATCGGGAGGGAGGGTGGATGCAGGCTCCAGTCTCGGTGTAAGAGGGATAATGTTCGCACCCCTCTCTCTGCGCAGTTTACCACCACCGTGGTCTCTTGCCGTCCCGCGGAGCTACAGACGGACGCGAGCGGCGGCAAGAAGGAAGTGCTGAGCGGTTTCCAAGTGGTTCTGGAAGACACGCTGCTTTTCCCTGAGGGCGGGGGCCAGGTACTAGGAGCAGCCTCATCCCAACCCCCTCCCAGGAACCCCCACATTCCAGTTCGCTCCTGCAGAAAATACGCTCACCCTTTCTCAGCCTCAGTAAATCAGAGGGACGTTAGTTCATTATACATTCAGTATATGCTTATGTAGATAAGACACATGCAGTGTGTCATATTCCAGGCACTGAAGATAGACTGAACAAGACTGCCTCTAAATACATGTGGAGTGCTTATTGCAGACAACCCTGTATGACAGGTATAAGTAATGATAATGTCACTAGAAATAAGCTGGGTAAAAGGGAAAGAGTAGTGGGATAGTCTCTGTAGAGAGCCTTCTGGACTACTTGGTAGTTGTCTGTGAAGGGAAGGGGTGAGCCAGTGCAGCTATTTAGTGGTTCTGGGGCAAGAGAAATATTTCAGGTCGACAGAATAGCTGTGCAAAGGCCCTGAGATGGAAATCAGCAGGAAGCATTTTATGCTGCTCGGAGAGTTCAGAAGAGGGGCACTGCCTTTCAGAGGCAGGCCTTTCAGTGCTCTGGTGGAGAGCCTAGCTGCAGCTTACCAAAAGAGAGTGCCGCCCATTTTGGGTGATAGGAGGGGTCTTACCAGCCTGGTTGATAGCATAAACAAGGACAGTGAAGCCTGAAAGAATTGCTGAACCTACCTAACTGTAAACAAAGTAGTGAGCGATATTCTGGAGCTTGTGCATATTGGGGACAAGCTAGAGAACTTTGGAACGGTGATCAATGCTAGTTCAGAGGGCCTTGGGGGTTTAGACTCCATTCAGGAAACCAGTGAGCTGTGGAGGATCTGAGGCAAGGAAGAATTGAGTAGACCTGTGAGGGGGAAAGCCTGTTTTTGCTTTTATTTTTTATTAGTTCCTTATTTTCCCACAGCTCACATCTGACCTACTAAAACCCTTGACCCCCAATGTCTATAAAGTGCCTCTTCTTATTTTTATTATTTTTTAATTACATTTATTTATTTAATTTTATTTGTGTGTGTGTGTGTGTCAGAGGATTTGTGGGAGTTGGTTTTCTCCTTCTATTCAAGGCCCAGGAATCTAACTCGGGTCATTAGGCTTGGCAGCAAGTACCTTTAACCTGTGAGCTATCCTGCCATCTCTGAACCTTTCCTATTAGACATTACTTCCTTCAGTCTTCCCGATTTCCCTATTAGGTCTCTTTAGATTTTCTGTGGCATGATCTATGTGTCTTATCTACAAGTTGTTATTTGGATGGCTTGTAGCGGCTGGCACTTGATTCTATTTTTTTTTTTTTTCCCCGAGACAGGGTTTCTCTGTATAGCCCTGGCTGTCCTAGAACTCACTCTGTAGACCAGGCTGGCCTCGAACTCAGAAATCCACCTGCCTCTGCCTCTATATCTATCTATCTATCTATCTATCTATCTATCTAAATCCACATTTATTTATTCATTCATTTATTTATTTATTTATTTATTTTAATGTAAGTACACTGTAGCTGTCTTCAGACACACCAGAAGAGGGCATCAGATTTCATTATAGATGGTTATGAGCCACCATGTGGTTGCTGGGATTTGAACTCAGGATCTCCAGAAAAACAGTCAGTGTCCTTAACCACAGAGCCATCTCTCCAGCCCCTGATAGTTTTCTAAATGATGATTGGATATTGTTTGATATAATCCAGTGCTGAGGGCTAAGTGGTAAAGGCAGGAACACGCAGACCACTTTAGACTGTTAAAGATAATCCAAGTCAGCGGGTCTCAACCTTCCTCATGCTGTGACCCTTTAATACAGTTCCTCATGTTGTACCGCCCAACCATAAAGTTATCTTGTTACTACTTCATAACAAAATTTTGCTGTTATGAATTGTGATATAAATATCTGATACACAAGATATCTGATATATGACCCATGTGAAAGGGTCATACAACCCCCAAGGAGTCACAGGTTGAGAACCATTAATTTAAGGTGCCAACAGTAAGGATTAGGATCTTTTGAGTTTTACTAAAATAAAATCTTCAGTGCTGTGGGTATTTCCTTTTGTTTTAATGTTGCTATTCTGCCCTAAAAAACAGCATATACAGGTGTTCAAAGTGAGGACAGAGAATCCTGCCATGAATCAAGTGGGCCCACCTCACTCGACATTGTCTTCTCTTCCACTCAGATTCTGGGTCTGTCTCTCTGAGAGCTTCCCTTAGAGGCTTTTCTCATCTACAAAGTGTGAGCCCTGCCTCAGGATTGATTACTTCTTTTCCCCAGCCTGATGACCGTGGTACCATCAATGACATCTCTGTGCTGAGAGTGACCCGTCGTGGGGCCCAGGCCGACCATTTCACACAGACACCTCTGTCCCCTGGAAGTGAAGTCCAGGTCCGGGTGGACTGGGAGCGGAGGTTTGACCACATGCAGCAGCATTCAGGTAAGGGCCACAGGACGGGGACACCCAGGAAGGCTGTGAATAGCCTTGTCACAGTGACTGGGCTGGGGTTTCAGTTCTCTAGGGACCGACAGCCTTAGAACCAGCTTTGATCCAGGCAGTGTGCCATGAATGTTGTGAAAACAACGTGGACATTAAGGTTCCAGAAGGATTGTTGGCCTTTTTTCCCCTCCTTTTTAATTTTGTTAAATTTAGTTTAACAGGGAAAGTGGTATGCACATGTCATACTGTGCCTGTGGAGGTCAGAGGACAACTTGTAGGGTCAGTTCTGTCCTTCAACCGTACAGGCCCTGGGGCTTGATCTCAGGTTGTCAGGCAAATCCTTAATCGCTGAGCTCTCTCGCCAGCCCTTTCTTGGTTTTGGGGGGACAAGGTTTTCCCTTGTAGCCTTGGTTGGCCCAAAACTCTATATGTAGATCAGGCTGACCTTCTGCCTCCTGAATACTGGATTACAAGCATCACAAGCAGATTGCTACCCAGTTACTGTTGGATAGGAGTAGTCCCACTTGATGTCTCTATCTGGATATCTTGTAGGTTTTCAAATTCATAATGCCCCAAAATGAAGTGGAAAGGTCACTGTCTTCTCCCTGCTTGCTTTAATATCCTGCTGGTCTTCAGCATCTCCCCAGTCACCCACAGCATCTCCCCAGTCACTCACGGCATCTCCCCAGTCACTTACAGCATC